>BPTQ01000009.1:30834665-31172588 GCA_019973895.1 Chrysanthemum seticuspe
ATAAGACGTTCGCATCATCCTTCTTAACTCATCTTCACACTCACATTCGTTAAATAAATCCCAATCAATCACCCTTGGAACCAAACATGTCCTATGTTGTAACTTCGACAATCTTTCCCGAAAAGCATGTTTCTCTCCATCGGTGAGATTTTTGAATTTTAAATTAGCATTTGCTTCCTTCTTCACACTATACTTAACCTTCTTCTTCTCGTTCCTTTCACAAAACTTCGTAACAAGCGGGTTAATTGGAATTTCCTCTCCACTCGAGCTCCCTACAATAATTCTCTGTAGAAATCACAAAAATAAGACCATATAAGAGTGTTAGAACAAACAAGAAGGTTAGAGAATCCTCTAAGATACATTTCAAAATTTCACAAAAAATCCACACAGAAACCACAACCGGATTCGGTTGGATCACCAACCGAATCGGTTTCCATCTGTCAGACACCAACCGTTCGGTTGCAATGCGCAACCGAATCGGTTGTGCAGACTTTATAAGGCATTTGCCTTCAAATCATCATAATCTCGAATTTCTAACGCTCAAACCACTCTTAGATCGCATTCTATCATCCTCAATGATTCCCACATCCTAGAATTACTCTATCTTGCTTCCAAATCATCAAACATCTAACATCTTAGAACTCATTCTATATTTTAAAATCATTAGTTCTAATAATGTGGCATCCATCACTCTTAAAAACATATCATTCATCAAAATGAATCACTAATTGCAACTTATCTCATTTCATAAGCACAACCCAACTAATTCCGAAAAATCTTATCATCTAAAATCCATTCTATGGTGAATCAATCAATCAATCTCTTGTTGTAATGCACTCCTAAATCAATTACCCACTCAATCCTAAAATATTACCACTTAATTCGAATTATAACAAAAACCCCCAAATTGGTGACCTAATATTCAATTCGAATCAAATGTTCTAATAAAACCTTAATTGAGTTAATTGAATGTAAATGCTTACTTGCTTGGGTGCCATGATGTTATCCTACAACTTAAACAACTTCCAATCTGCTCTCTTGGATGAATTTTTGCAAAACCACCTGGAAAATTAGTGTGTGTGTGTGTGTGTGTTTTTGGAAAAATGAATTTTTATACTTTGGTGCAACCGGTTCAGTCAAGGACACAACCGTTTCGGTATGCTTTTTGCCAAATTTGCTTTTTTATTTGTTTAACATGTTACTTAGGCATTTACCCTCCAAGCAACATTTTTACTCAAAAATTCCTGCTAAAGATTCACACAACATTCATTCACCAAATGAAATTTTGAACAATAATTCAATCCAAAAAAAAAAACTCAACTCATCTTATAAATGAACTAATCCAAACTCAACTCAAAACTCATAGTCATAATGCATTAAACCAAATTACCTCAATCATAAAATGAAAAATAAATAAGAAACAAAAATCCTAATGCATCAAATCAAAAGAAATAGTTCATGAAATTCAAGCAAATGATTGCTTGTTATTACGGTCTTTGCCTTTTCCTCAAAATTCCTCAAAATACTCTTGTCTAAGAATATCCTCGCTTTGAAATTTTCCGGTCAACTCACGGAATGTTTCAAAAGTTTTGAATTTTCTCATAAATCTTCGTCCGTCCGGGCATAATATATCAAACTTAACATGCCATGCTCCATCTCTGGTTTGTCTCTTGTAAGTCCCCAACCCTTCGGGTTTCCACTCCAAATTCTTAAGTTGCACCGGTAAAGATACAAAAAAGTCGGTCAACTTCTTGTAAACTAATATGTTTTTGAATGGGTTATAGAAAGCTTCTATCGCGAATGCACGTTCCATTTCGTCCTCTATATCGAAATAAGGTGGAGTTAAAGGTCTGTACATTGGATTACCGTGGACATCACGTCCCACTTCAAAACAAGTTAAATCATCATTTGCATCCATCCATTCCAAATCTTCCATACATTCTAAAATTGGTCCTCTTGGTTTTGGGTAGCATGTTTGCCTTGAAATCCCATCGTCAATAGTCATGGTGCCTCTTCCCATGTCTATAATTGCTCCACAAGTTCGTAAAAATGGCCTCCCCAACAATAGCGGTAAACTCTTGTCCACCGGAATATCCAGGACAAGAAAATCTGCCAAATACGGTTGATAGCCAATTTGCACTCTTACATTCTTAACTTCTCCCATTGCCTTTGCTTGAGTGTTATCCGCCATAGTGAGCTTAGAATGATTATGTTGCGGATTACTTAGTCCTTTGAACAATGGATACGGCATCACATTAACACTCGATCCCGTATCAGCTAAAGCATAAACTGGTGTAGTTCCATTTACTTTGATTGGCAACACAAAATTACCCGGATCCTTTTCTTTCCTTGGCATGCCTTTAAAAAAAATTCGATCTCGATCCTCATCCGTGAGATTCTTATCTTCCAACCTAGCCCTCGCTAGCATCAATGCATCCAACTTCTTTCGGTAAAGCACATAATCTTGGAGAACTTCTATAACCGGTTTCTTTTCATTGAGCTCTAGAAATTTTTGTTCTAGATTTTCTAAGATAGCTTCTTTTTGGTTGTCGGTTAAGGGTTTGATAGTAGTGGTAGGTGAAGATGGTGTGTAATCATTTTTGGTGGTGGAGGTTGTTGTTGGGGTTAGTTTATTTGATGCTGGTTTCTTTCGGTTTGCTTTTCCCATTTTAACCACTTCCACATTTTTCTCTTCCATGTTTGCACAAACTTCCACTAGCATCTCGTTGACTCCTTTTCCTTCTTCCAACTCGGTTATATTAATCCGCATTTCTCCCATACCAAAATCTACTTGACACTTGGTCGTGACAAGAAAATCTTGACCAAAACACACGTTAGGTTCATCCGCATTTCCTTCTTCTAAAACAACAAAATCAGTTTCAAAGATACGTCCATGAATATTGACCTTCAGATTTTTGACCATCTTCCTTCCATATGCTTCATAGTCCATACGAACATGACCGATTTCGTCAAGAACCTCTTCCAAGATATAATTCTCTCCATAAGCCATATTAAGCTGTGCATCCCAAGCACGTACTCCTTCCACTTCATAAGGCGTTCCAAATCTCATCAGCGGTGAATCATACACCGTTGACGGTGCTTGTGTAAACACTACAACTCTTCTGTTTTTGGGTAGTTGAACCTTGTTTTCACATACTTCTTCCATATCACCCGTGTCAATTCCCAATTCTTTCTTGCTTTCCTCCAAAATTCCTCCAATCTTTTCTAATGAACTTCCGGTATCCTTGAACATTTCATCCAAAGTACGAAGGTATTCCGATATTCCGCTCAAACTATCCATGTTACTAGACAACTTAACAAAGCAAAACAAAACAAATCCCGAATGATTAGCGTTAAAGTTAGTAAAACAAGAACAAACTATAAAAACATATAATAAAACAACTAAAACATCTAACAAAATTAAAAATTCAAATAAAAACTCAAAACCTAAAAATGATAAAAATCAACTCAGAAACTCCAACCGGATTCGGTTGGATCACCAACCGAATCGGTTGGTTAAAAATTCTAGACAGAAATACGAACCGGATCAGGTTGCGGGTTGCAACCGATCGGTTTGATCGAAAATAAAATAAATTTTTTTTTTTTTAAGAAAAATATTAATGCAAATTAAGTGACACTAAGGGGTACTAACTCCTGTTAATTAAATAAAACTCTTCATAAGCTAATAATTAAATAACTTATTAAATCTCATTAAAACCAAAATTAAAACTAAAACTAAATAAAATACAATAAATCTAAGAAATGATTAAACCACAAAATTATTCTAGAAATCAAAACACAATAAACTAAGAAGATAGATAACTAAATTCGAACCAAAAATATTTTCACAGAATGTCTAACCGGATTCGGTTGGCTAACCAACCGAATCGGTTAGTTTGTAAAATTTTTTTTTTTTTTTTTTTTTTTTTTTTTTTTTTTCAGATATTTCAAAACTATTAATTTCAAAGAAAATTAAAGAAAATAAAATCCCCGGCAGCGGCGCCAAAAACTTGATGTGCTCCGGTTGGTGCAAGTTTTAAAAATTTATAATCACGAATTAACCTTATAACCTATTAACACATACGAGCAAGTATACTCGTCCGCAATAGCAAAGTTTGGTAAGTCGAGATCGTCCCAAGGGATTTTTGTTTTGAAATAGATTTGATTAAAAAGTTTCTAACAAGAAAGCTTGTCAAGGCTTCCTCAAATAAGTGTTCTAGTGAAAATACGAATCAAGAATATAAATATATACTTGTGTGTAGTCTCATAATCAACCATAGATAATGTTCATAAAGGTTTTTGGTGTATACTCTTAGTATGATGCACAAATCATACGCAAATGATTCCCCAACCATGGTATTTGTTTGTAAAAATCATTCTAAGAACAAAAACATTTAGGTAATCCTTTCGGTCCTTATCCCAATGATTATCCTATAAAAGTTCCATTTGTTTGCAACATGTTCTCATTAAATTTGTTCTTACGAATCTTTCGACCCTTCGTGATGAAAATGTTCCTAGTCTTGTTTTAATAAGCAAAACATGGTGGTTGTCAATCACCATATCCCCATACTAGTTTGTCACTACACTTTTTGGAATAAAACACAAGAGAAATCTTTTCGGTCCTTTTTCTTAAAACATGTTTTATTGACAAATCAATCCAAGACTAGTATTTTTCCAACAAACTCATTTAAACAAGATCATATATACATGCATCACATTTTGAGAACACTATTATGATTAATCACATTCCAACACACAAGTATATCACAAACTACTCCATGAAAACAATCATATCTAAACACAAGTCATAACAAGGTAATTCAAACAATTCAAGAGAATAGATTTCCATAACAAAGTTCATAGAATACCTAAACTTTTGTGATTACAAGAATTAGAAATCGTGGATTGTAGCAACCACGCGCCTCCAATCACCTAGGATCACCGCACAACTTCAAACTACCGAAACAATGGACAAGAATGGTTCCCTCCTTGCTCCTGGGCGTTTTCCAGTAAATACTAAGCTTTTGGGTTGAAATAATAGGGTAAGTATTAGTTTTAGTGTAAACTAATACTCTTTTAGTTGTGTCACACTTAGTATACAAGTACTAGGTCCTTTAAATAGCCAAAGCACTTGCTTAACTGCCCAAAAAACGTTCTCTCCAAGTTAATATCAAGAAATGATCGGACTCCAATGATTATGGGGAGTTAAGGCAATAATAAATGCGATTTGTGTAACTGCAGTGCCAGAAACCGGATCGGTTTCTATGCCGACCGAATCGGTAATAGTTTTGACCAACTGCCCAGCCGGATCCGGTTGCGGGTTGCGACCGATCGGCTGGGTTTTGCTCATTTTGACTTTTTGCTGACTTTTTCCTTTGCGCTTCATTCTTTGCTTACGTTGATGATTTCCAAAGCCAAACTTGATCTTTCCTTGCTGTAGATGCTTAGAAATCACTACGCTTCCATATCATTGAGTCCACAAGCTACCAATCTCAACTTCCTTCCTTAAGAATCTTCCAAATGTGCATAAAAACTTCATTTCTTCATTATTCGCGATACCTGGCTACATATACATACACAATACGCATCTTTGCACTTTTGCAACAGTTATGAGTAAATATAGCCGAATATCATGCACAAAACTGACAATAACGCTACTAAAAACATGTTCATTTTAGACGTTATCAAGTTCCCAACAAAAGGAACAAGGTTACCCCTTATGAACTCTGGACTAAAAGGAAACCCAACTTGAACTATCTCAGGGTCTGGGGTTGTAGGGCTGTTGTAAGACTCCCTGATCCAAAGCAAAAGACTTTGGGTGAAAGAGGCATTGATTGCATCTTTGTTGGATATGCTGAGCATTCCAAGGCTTCTAGGTTCTATGTAATTGAACCTAATGAACATGTTTCAGTTAACTCAATAATTGAATCAAGGGATGCAGACTTTGATGAGAATAGATTCTCATCAGTCCCTAGACCAAGTCAGAGGATTCCTAATGGAACTCATGACACTGGTGTATCAGAGGTCCCTGATGATGAACCATCAGTTGTCCCTGATGAGGTTGTGGTTCAACAACCTGAACCTGTGCTCAGGAAGAGCAAAAGGGTCAGGACTCCAAAGTCATTTGGACCTGAGTTTCAACAATACTTAGTTGAAGGAACAAGGGATGAGGTCTCAGACCAATACTCCTATTGCTTCATTATTGAGGATGATCCCAAGACATTTGAAGAAGCAATGAAGTCCCAGGATATTGCTTTCTGGAAAGAAGCAATCAATGATGAGATTGATTCCATCATGGGGAACAACACTTAGGTGTTGGTTGATCTACCACCAGGTTGCAAACCTTTGGGTTGCAAATGGATTTTCAAAAGGAAAATGAAGGTAGATGGAACTATTGAAAAGTTCAAGGCTAGACTAGTCATTCAGGGCTTTAAACAAAAGTCAGGGATAGACTATTTTGATACTTATGCCCCTGTGGCTCGTATCAGTACCATAAGACTGCTGATTGCTTTGGCATCTATTCACAATCTGGTTATTCATCAGATGGATGTGAAGACAACTTTCTTGAATGGTGAATTGGAAGAGGAGGTTTATATGAACCAACCTCAGGGCTTCATCATGCCTGGCAATGAAAACAAGGTGTGTAAACTGATTAAGTCTCTTTATGGACTTAAGCAAGCACCTAAGCAATGGCATCAAAAATTTGATGAAGTGGTTTTGTCTAGTGGTTATGTTCTTAACCAAGCTGACAAATGTGTATATAGCAAATTTGATGAATCTGGTAAAGGAGTCATCATTTGTCTAAATGTTGATGACATGTTGATCTTTGGCACTGACCAAAATCAGGTTGACCTGACAAAGGAAATTTTGTCATCAAGGTTCTCCATGAAAGACATGGGGGAGGCTGATGTTATCCTTGGTATAAGGATTAGACATGAAAGTAATAGAATTTCTATCTCTCAGTCTCATTATATTGAGAAGGTGCTGAGGAAATTCAATTACTTTGATTGTATTCCTGTGAGTACACCTATGGATACTTGTGAGAAGCTGATGTCTAATAATGGCAAAGCTGTATCTCAACTTGAGTATTCTAGGGTAATTGGCTGCTTGATGTATGCCATGACTTGTACAAGACCTGATATTGGTTTTGCAGTGGGAAAATTGAGCAGGTGTACTAGTAATCCTAGTGCTCATCACTGGCAAGCTGTTCACAGGGTACTGAAGTATTTGAAGAGAACTATGGATTATAGTCTTTCATATACTGGTTATCCTTCAGTGTTGGAAGGTTACACTGATGCAAGTTGGATCAGTAACACTGAAGACAGTTCGTCTACCAGTGGCTGGGTATTCCTACTTGGTGGAGGTGCAATTTCTTGGGCATCCAAGAAGCAAACTTGCATCACCAGTTCAAAAATGGAATCTGAATTTGTGGCTCTAGCAGCTGCTGGTAAAGAAGCTGAATGGTTGAAAAACTTGCTTCTTGAGATTCCATTGTGGCCTAAACCTATAGCACCTATTTCTATCCGGTGTGATAGTGCAGCTACATTGGCTAAGGCTTATAGCCAGATGTACAATGGTAAGTCTAGACACTTAGGTGTCAGACATAGCATGATTCGTGAGCTTATCATGAATGGGGTGGTATCTATAGAGTTTGTGAGATCTCAACAGAACTTAGCTGATCACTTGACGAAGGGTTTGGCTAGAGACTTGGTTATAAAGTCTGCTAAAGGGATGGGTTTAAGTCCAATTTAGTCACTGAATGCTAGGACACCCAACTCCCTCCTGAGGAAACTTAGGAGCTGAGTTCAATGTGGAAAGCTGAACATTCAGTGGACTGGAGCACATGTTTTATTTACATCCCAAGGTTGTGCTCAGAACCTGCTGAAAGGAGGATGAAGTCTTTACTTCTCAATGGTTAATTTTCTTTGAAAAAGTGCTTGGCAGGAGCATGAATAAAGAGGAACCACCTATGTAGATGTTGAAGTTTTGCCACTTCAGGAAGCTTTGGACTTTTATATTTTACAACATTTATGAATTTGGATATGGACACATGGCTTGTATAGTGTCAGGAGCTTTTAAGTGTTTGAAAACTTGTGTGTATTTTATCTTCAGGTATTCAAATGGGTTGAAGGGTTCAATTCTTAGAACACCCTGATTCTCGAATATTTGAATGTGTAATTTACTAAGATGGAAATTCAATCCTCAGGACATTTTCGTTTATGCACATGTTTTTGCTTGATGATTATTTTTCATGCAAAAGAAGTGAACTAAATTTGGGGAGGATTGTTGGAAAAATTAAGGGCACTTGTGGGATTAGTTCACACCTTGTAATGGGTTAGGAGGTACAGAGTGTACACCCATAAGGTCCATGAACACCCTGACTCTTGTAGTGGTTTGTATTGGTAGTGCTTGTGGAAAGTACCGCTTGTGGTTTCCACTGATAGGCAGTGTTTCCACTGATAAGCAGTGTTTCCACTAAAGCTTGTGTTTTCCACTGAAGCTTGTGGATTCCACTGAAGCAGTGTATCCACTGATAGCACTATGAAAGTACTGATGAAAGTACTTCTTGTAACGGTTTTGACCTATTCAAGTGGCAGTTTCAACTGCTTAATGACCACGTTTAATTGGTCATGTAACCACTAACGGCTATAATGGGGATAATTATGAGGCTATTAATGGGCCGATTAATACTCATAATTCCATTTGATTAGCTTAGAGTAAACTCCTATAAATAGGAGATCTGATTATGCATGAAGGAGATATAGAAAACACTAAAACACTTATAAGCGCAAGGGTTATTGAATTGTGCCGAATTCCATAACTGCATTTGGTCTTATCCCAAGTAGATATTCGTGTAACCCAGGCATTAGGGTCGAATAGTTTACTTTGGAAAGTGATCACACGCTTCCAAGTGATATCCGGTAACCACCTAGTGGTATTTGTTACTACTGATTTGATAGCTGTTTCTGCTGACATTGATTATCTTACCCTGCTGCTGGGCAAATAAACACCAACATGTTATGCATCACCCCACCTTTTGGTTGATAGGCCACTCAAAAACCAAAGGCCTTTGGTGTTTTCCATGTAATATTATACGTAGTTTTCTGGTGTTTTTCAAAAACAGAGTATTTTCATTCTTCGAAGGATTGGAAATGTTAAAAGCTCATTTTCCGAAATTTAGTAAATCATGTTTTAACTTAATTATTAATTGCGAGTATAATTTATAACCCAATATTTAATAACATGTGATATGTCATTTAACTAAAAGTAAAAAACAAGAAGTAAAAAAATCTAGTTGAATTGAAAAAGTCACCGTTTTCGTCTGCATCTACCATTTCAATATCAGTAGTTGGGTGGTCAGAAGCCTTATTTCTGATTTCCGCCAAGCTTGCATCAATTAACATAGCACTGTCAGTTCCATTAGTTGTAGTACTAGATAAAAGCTCCAAGGCATGTTTTTGTTGTTCTTTCTGCTGCTTCCTTTCCTCTTTGCCTTTCTTCTTCAACTAAGCTTGTATCATATAAATTTATCACGTCATTTGATCTTATGTAACTAATTCCAGGCTAGATTATAACATAAGACCATCTAATAATTAGTTTATAACATCTGGATATTAGGTGTTTTCACCAGAAACCAGCAGTTACCAACATACTTATTTCTTGTTCATTACTAATCAGTTTTAAACTGTAAGCAAAATTAGATCGAGTCACTACTATCGAGTGTATGTAACAGAACACGAAACTGAGTACATGTTTAGTGCAAGCAACATGTGGTCCTTGTTATAGCAATGGATCAAACAAGAACTATAGCCAATACTAATGAAGATGGATTTCATGAGAGATGGAAACAAACCTCACCATCAATAACATTTTCTTTTAAGTTTGGCGCAATTAAATCATTGACAACTATTTCATACTTTAGTTAAAATACATAATGATTATCTAATTATATTATTTTCATTGCAATACATATCAGAACACTCTTTGTATAAAGCTACTTCAAAGTCTTCTATTTTAGATAAGTGATAGAATTGATTGATGCAATATGTCTAGTCAATTTGAATTAGATGGTCCCAAATTATTGTTTTTTTTATTCATGGTTCAATATCCAAAAAATAAATTTGTCCGGTTTTGTGGAAAAAGATGAAGAAATAAACTTACAAATCCTACATTAGAAGTTAGAAGACTTAAAAAGTCTTTAAAACTTGTAGTTATCAAACATCTTTTCTATCATGTGATACTTTTCCTCCTCAATACGTGTGATATAAATCAAAAGTAAGCTAATGGGCCCAAATGCTAAACCAAAACCAAGACTAAAAGATGAAGACTTTAACTAGTCATTCACAAAAACACAATTGCAAACACAGATGCACACACATTTTCATCACAATTTACTCATTCCTGTGCTTGCGAAAACACAAACTGTGGTAATCATAAACTCTAGAACACTGAAGTAATGTACTCTATTTCATTTTATAATTGTTCATCTCTCCTTGATAATTCGATCAACTTTAATCTATTACACTATGTAGTAATAAACTTAGAAAACTTTCTAAGAAAAATGGAGTGGTGGTCACTGGTGACTGGTTTTAAGAAACAAACTATATGAGTTTGCCAGATTTGGTTGTGGATGCTAAATATTAATCCATTAAAAGATTATATAAGATATGCTAAATTTGGCCCGAAGCCATTTTTACCTGCTACACAACCTAACCCATTAAGCCACCACTATTAATATATATGTCAAAAAATTAACTTTCGAGAAAATGGAAGTATGGAACAAGCCAGATATAAGAAAATGAAGTATATTAACTATGAAGAAGAAAACTCACAGTTGAAGGTACCTTGATATCAAGCATACCAATATTGTTTACCAACAAGTCACCATATTCTCCAATGCACCATACTCCTACCCTAACAACTGCTTCCTGTTTGAAAACAGTTAAAACATTATAAATCGATAACATGTGGATATAGGGAACAAAACTTAAAATTAAAGTCGAAATTTGACCAGATAATTTTTGGCTTATTAAGAAGAAATTGGTGGTACCTTGTCAACAGATGTTTGGATTGATCTGTATAGCGGACCTTACTGTATATCCATGAAGGTTATATGCATTGGTTATCACAACAATTAATGCATGCCATACTTCATCTTTACATAATGTTACGCGCCAATTTAGAAAGTACTGCTAGCAAAGTACTGCTAGCATAGAAAGTACTGCTAAGCCAAAAGTTAGTTATAACTTTTGGCGGGAAAGTCTGTTTTTGCTCCTTCCTCCTATTTCTCCTTCCTCCCAAATGTATAAATACTCTTTTCCATTTCACTTGTAATTCATTCACGAAAAGACTTGTAATATTCCTCTCTCTTAATTCCATTACAAACTAAGTGAATCATTTGATTACAAATACAGTTTCATTTCTTCTTATGTGATTCCCTGTTTGTTTTCATCAACAACTACATTTCATAACTGATTTCTGGTTGTTACAATCTGGTACATATCAAGTGGTATCAGAGCACTTTCTTGGCACCAGATAATATTCAAGATTGTTAAACCGACATTCTTGATTTTCGGTTATCTTCTCCGGCGTAATTCCGGCAAGAAACAAGATTTTCCGGCAAAGAAATTAGTCACCACTAATTTCACCTATTCTATTACATCAGATTAGTGCCAAACATTTGTACGGTCACAAGGCTAGCCCATTAGTGGTTAAATTCTCTAGCCTTGAACAAGCTGATCAGAAGCATTTGGTTTGAGTAATCAAGAATAGGACCAGTAGTTGTTATTCCATTGTAGATGAGCAATAACATTACTGGTGAGATGGTGAACACAAGAACCACAGTTAGTAATCAAGATTCTTCAATGGAATCACTCCAACAAACTGTTAGTGATTTGCAAATAACTATGGCAGATTTGATGGCTGAAATGCAAAGAATGAGGAATGGTGAGGGTACCAGTTCTGGGAATCATGGTAACAATGGTAGAAATGGTGGACAGATGACTACACAATATGGAAGGTTGTCTAAATTAGAGTTTCCAAGATTCAATGGGGATGATGTAAAGGGTTGGATATTCCGATGTATGCAGTTCTTTTGTCTTGATAATGTAGATGATGAATTGAAAGTATGGATTGCTGCAATGCATGTGTATGACAAGGCCTTGGTGTGGCATCAGCAGTTCATTAAGAGATTCGGTGAAAACAGTTCTTGGGAGGTGTATGAGAAACAAGCCTTGCATAGATTTGGTTCATGCTTTGAAGATCCAATGATGGATTTGAAGAATTTGAAACAAACTCGTAGTGTGCAACAGTATCAAGATTTGTTTGAAGATTTGGTAAATAAGGTGGAGTTGACTGATCTTAATGAACCTTGTGATGAAGAACATGAGATATCATATAATCAAATAAGAAAATAAAGGAGCAAGGTGCTATGTTGTTGTAAGGAAAAGAAAGCATTGATTCAAGATGATTTTCGGAAGGAAGGTGGAGAAGGAAAAGAACATGAAGAGATAACAGGTAAGGGTTCAAGTATTTCTTCATTGTGTCAATCAAGTGATTTTCTACACAAGTCCTTAAACCCAACATTCATTAATGGTTTAAGACCAGAAGATGAAGATGAGAGTGATGGTACTAGAGGTAATGGAATGGGTGGTTATAATGGGTATGGTAGCTACAGTGGTAGAAGTATCGGATACGAGACTTTAAATGGTGCGCCGTATGGAAACCCATGGGGTGTTTTTGGTTCTGGTGATCCACAAGCAGCGGCGCCTATGGGTCAGTCTCCAAGTGGAGCTGATGGCTACGAGAATCAGAGTTACGGTTATAATTCAAAAGAAGTGGAGAAAGAAAATAGCGAGTTAGTCGATTATGTTGAATGTGGTATAGAAAGTGTTATAGATGAAGAGATTGAAAAGAAGAACGAAAGAATGGGTTTGAGCAATTTGATACCTAATGGTGCTGAGATTTTTGATGGTGCTAGTGGATGTGAAATGAATAAAAGCAATGTGAGGTCTTTGGTTGATGAACATGAAACACACATTATCGAAGTTGACAAGAAGAGTGGTAGTGTTTCTGATTATGTTGGCGATTCTGATCATACTAGCATTTCGGTTGACGAGACAGAAAAACCATCGGAAGAGTCAGAAGTTAGAGTAGCAACTGAGGGGTTTACAACAACAGATGAGGTACGCACGAGTCCTAATCCAGTTAAAGTTACAGAAACATGTGAAAATCCGATAAAGAAAGAGGAAAGTGAAGTTTTAATTGATGTGTCTGAATCTATTATTGGTGTAATCTCAGTTGATGAGTTAGAACCTAGTGATAGACATACTGAGGAAGTAGATTCAGCTACAATTGTTATGGAGCCAAAAGAGATTATTGATGAGCCAATGCTTCCTAAGGAAGGTGATAAAGTGAGCATAATTACACATTTGAGATTTGACAGGATGTTTGCTGGTTTTGATGTTAAAAAGGATGAAATGTTTGTTGAAGATTGTGACATTGAATTGTCATATTTGGTTGGTCGTATGACACATAATACACGTTGAAACAACTATGTGTCATACCACCAAAGGAGAGTTCAAGGAGATATGTGAAGGTCTGAAGAGAAAAGTGTTAAGAAGAATGGAAATGATGGTGTGGCTATGGAGTTTATTGTCGGTGATATAATAAAAGAAGGATTTGAGGATGGAAGTGAGGATGGCTATATAACTCGAAGTAATAGCTTTAGCACTCAATGTATAGAAGGAAGCATAGAAGATGTCCAGTTTGATACAGGTGAATGGCCGAAAAGGAAAAAGAAGTGTGTGACTGTTGATTGTTGGAAATGGCCAACTAGGAAGAAAATGAGTGACACACAATGCAACGTTAAGCTAAGAAAATTGGAATTTGACATGTGGAAATGGCCAAGGAGGAAAAAGGGAAGAAGATTGAAGTGCAGTACTGAGGTGACGAGTTGTGGCAAAGCTATTTTGATTGTTGTGCGAAACGGGAATCACTTTGTTATTATTGTTTGGCAAGTTCGTTGTAGCTATGAAGCTGAAAGTACCTTAGAGCAGACAATTCAAGACGGTTTAAGAAATGATGAGGGTATGATGTCTGTGCTAGCACACAAGTTGAGGCTTGAATATTTTGTTGTTTAGAAGTGAAGCTACTGAAGCATGTGAGATTAAAAGAAATGTTGGAAAGAAGTCACAGAAACAAAAGCTCTTCCAAACAGTAGCTAAAATACGCAAAAGGCAAAGAGATTTGATTCTGAAGTGAGGGAAGTAGTGATACGGAATTCTGGATGCAGATGGTTCAACAAGATGCTTGAGGACAAGCATCATTTCAAGCGGAGTGGTTTGTTACGCGCCAATTTAGAAAGTACTGCTAGCAAAGTACTGCTAGCATAGAAAGTACTGCTAAGCCAAAAGTTAGTTATAACTTTTGGCGGGAAAGTCTGTTTTTGCTCCTTCCTCCTATTTCTCCTTCCTCCCAACTGTATAAATACTCTTTTCCATTTCACTTGTAATTCATTCACGAAAAGACTTGTAATATTCCTCTATCTTAATTCCATTACAAACTAAGTGAATCATTTGATTACAAATACGGTTTCATTTCTTCTTATGTGATTCCCTGTTTGTTTTAATCAACAACTACATTTCATAACTGATTTCTGGTTGTTACAATCTGGTACGTATCACATAATTTCCACCCTATTGATCATTAGCATAAGAGTTAAGTATTTTATATGCAAATACAAAGTTAGTTCCAAAATAAGGATACAATAAAAATCGAAGAGAAATCCAAATATGTGAAATAAAATGTGCAGGACTCCTGGAGCATATTTACCTAGAAGAAATAATATAGTTTTAAAAAAATTTACAGTTAAGAGAATATCATGAACTATATAATATACATACTTGATATTATGAACTATATAACTATCTAACTGTCACAATTCGCAACTTCGAGCAACATAAGCGCTATCTATTAACCCACTTTCCTACGCTAATTACCTGATGTTTTAATCAAATATTGCTATAAACCAAAAATTACTACCTAAGCATCACATTATTCAACTTACAACTAAGTCCTGAAGTTGTCCCTGTTTCGGCCCCTTTTCAAAACTGTGCTAAATAATGCCCCCACAATTATATTTTTAAGTTAACTTATGACCGCTTTATCTCATGATGGCTAATGAAAAGTCACGAACGGCCACGTCAAAACACCATTAACATTTGGAGATTTTTTTAACCGCTGCTTTCCTAGCGCTAACAAAATAAGCATCCAAATACTAATGCTACTTTTACGTTATTAATTTTCATTCATAAACTAACCTGTTTGACCAATCTGGCTTTTCCACTCATTTTAGAGCAAGTTAGGCCAGGTTGACCCAAAACCATTTTTTTCCATTTTTTTTCGTACACTGTAACAACCGAAACACAAACAACAAACTCGTTCTTGCAAAAGTCAATCCATACATACACCGAAACAACTCCCCTTCCTATAACCATATCTATCATCCAAAAACTCAATCAAGTAGGTATAAGCTTTATGGTCATTATCTGTTTTTGTAGAGCTATGCTCGCATGCTATTATTTGGGCATAACATGTATTATCACTTGGGACTTGCTTGAACTTGTACATTGTGTTTATAAATTTTGATTCTTTTGCTAAGTAGTAGCTCAGACAATTGAAAATGCAGCGTAGTCAAACACATTAAACATAAGATAATTTATTTTTCATTTTCTTATTGGGTAACCATGGTATCCGACCTTTTGGCCGACTAATCAATGGGGTTTAAGCCCACCTCCACGCAGAGTTAAACATGGTAAATCACACTTTTGTGATATAGTCATAAGCCCCTATAGTAAACTATCAAATGTTTTTTGTGATCCTATTAGTGACGCATAAACACTTTTATCAATAATGATGCATGTAAAACATATATAAGCCATCAACCACAATGAATATGCATCAATTTTAAGCTCTACTTTTTCATTCAAGCATTTCATCAAATACTTTGTATACACCGAGTATCACATACCTTAGACCCTTTCATTGATAAAGTTTTGATACCGGAAAACAACGATTTGGGGGATAACTGATTTAGGGCAATTGATTTGGGGGCATTTTGATCTCCAAAAACTATATGTTGGGGAAGAAGTTGTGGGTTTATTTTTTTTATCAACAAGATTTAGGGCAATTGATTTGGGGGCATTTTGATCTCCAAAAACTATATGTTGGGGAAGAACTTGTGGGTTTATTTTTTTTTATCAACAGGATTCAATTGATAATGTGTTTAAAAACTGGTTTAGAGATGATTTTTGGAACGTGTTGATAATGGGAGTGACAATCGGTAAGGCACAACTGAATGCTTTAATTGGTTAACAAAAGTATTTTGTTGCTGAAGTTTTAAAAGAATATAGCGTGTTGAACACTGGTTTGGTGAAACCTTCGATGTGCTGTAAGCATTAAATCTCAGTCCAATCAGATTCAAGACACATCATCGCATTAAAAAATGAGAAAAGTATAAAAAGAGGCTAACGCTCAGTTCTCAAGAAAAAAAATGAATGAAAGTGAAAGAAAGATGAAGTAAAGTAAGAGAGAGGAAGTAAAGTGACTTTCACCCCAAAAGTGGAGTGGAAGTTTTATAACTAAAATATCACTACTTTACTTCACTTTACCTCACTTTACTTCCTAAAAAAAACTAGAGAACACAAACTTCCTCGCTTTCACTTTACTTCCTCCCTTTTACTCAACTTGAGAACACAGTGTTTATCTTTTTTAGAGTGGTCATTTTTAAACTCAATCTCTAAAACGGTCATGCACAACTACTCGACTCCGCAGCTCCACCCAAAAACCGCCATGTGTCCAATTGCAAGTACACTTTTTTACTTTTCATTGTACCAAATTAACTACCCATATTGCGCAACCGCCGGCTACTCAACCTCCTTTTACTCAACTTACATTTATCCACGTGCAAAAGTACCTGGGAAAGAAAAAAAAATATTTTATATAATAAAAAAATTACAACATTTCAGAGTGTTTTTGAAAAACCAATCTCATTGAAAAAAAACTCGGGCCAATAGGAGAGCTCGATTTCGCCACGTAAGCAAAATCATGTGATGTGATTGGTTAATAAAAGTCAAAATTAAATTGATTTTGGTCAAACTTTAATAAATTTGGTGGAGAAATTTAGTTGATAAAAAAAACACATAGAAATATAGGTGTCAAATTTGTGAAAACAAAAACTTAAAAAAATAGGAGGTAATTAATAAAACTTTAGTGGTTGATTTTTTAAAAATTATATAGAGTTAAGTGTAATATTGTAAACTTCCATGTTTTTTAATAACTTTGGATTATAAACAAATACCCCCTTATACTTTATACCCTTTAAACTTTATATCTTAAAAAATACAATGTATATGTTGTTTTAAAATAACAACATATAAATTTACATAAGATTATGAGTATCAATTTTTATACTATATACGTTCAATAAGGACCTATTTATTTCATTTTTAAAATAACCTAAATGGACACGAGTTTACATTTTAAATACGGCTAAATTACTGAAAACGGGAATATAACTATCAAATTGTAAACACAATTTACATTAATATAAAAATAAATATACGCGATTGTACTTATAACAATGATTCATGTAATTTTTATTTATTTATATAAGGCTATCTAGAAAAACATTTTTATAAAACATCAACATAATATCAACGCTCATTATAAAATAAGTATACTTTAATTTTATCAACCCTCATTATGTGCTATTAAACTTGCATCATGTGTACAACATAATATCAGTAGTGAAATTTAAATAACAATATCAACATCTTTGTCAGCTAAATAAAATTAAATATTGAGTTACCTAACAGAAATTTTTACAAATATTTTACCAAATTCTAATGAATATTAATGCATAATGAAAAACTCATGCATAAGTATTAGTTGTACTTATATCACAATTTTCATGGGCAAATTCTTATATGTGTATATACTGAACTAAAATGTTAAAATAAATTTGATTTATGTGTAAACTTCGTGCGTGCATGAAACTTATAACTATATAATTATAAGCAATTACCTTTAAAGACATAATATTCAGTATTAATACAGAATAATTTTTTTTGTCAAACCCTGTGCGTGCACGGGTATTATAACTAGTACACATTAAAAAAATAAAAAAGATGTACAAAAATCTTTTAACCAAAAGTACATATGCATTTTGAAGTGTACTTTTGGTTAAAAGATTCTTTGTTCATTTTTTTATTTTTTTAATGTGTACTTTTTTCTTTCCCGAGGTACTTTTGCACGTGGATAAATGTAAGTCGAGTAAAAGGAGGTTGAGTAGCCGTCGGTTGCGCAATATCGGTAGTTATTTTGGAACAATGAAAAGTAAAAAAATGTACTTGCAATTGGACACATGGCGAATTTTGGGTGGAGCTGCGAAGTCGAGTAGTTGCGCATGACCATTTTGGAGATTGATTTTAAAAATGACCACAATGGGGACTAGAGGTGGCAAAACGGGCGGGCCGGGCGGTCACGGGCACGGGCTAAAATGGCACTGGCTAGAACGGACACGGGCTTAAACGGGCACGGGCTAAACGAGCACATGTTATACAAATCGCTTAATAAAAGACCTAAAACGATGAGATAAATTCCGTAATATCTTATTTATATTAAAAAAACTTAAATATATTATATAAAAAAATCTTTAAAACGATCGTAATGTTCTACAATTGAGAAACAAAATGTGCCCGTTAGTGCCCATTTAAGTTTCTAATGTGCTATATGTGCCCATTTCAAAAAAAAGAGGGGGCTAAATGTTCCCAAATCTTTTAAAAATTTGCCCATTTAGCCCATATTTTTTCTTTTGAGCACATTTTGCCACCTCTAATGGGGACACTAAAAAAGATTTTGGTCCCTTTTTGTACTTTTCTCTTAAATAATTGGGCTGCTTTATTGCACTGTAAATTGTTTAGGTTTATTAGAATAGTGTAAGGTTATTTTCAGAACAAAAAAAAATGCGAGAATTGCGAGAACCACCTTTTTGCGCATAATAAAGCATAATGTACATCATATTAATGCAAGATGGCATTTTTGAAAATATCTTCAACTTATTTTAGAAAAAATAAATAAATTAAAGGCAAATTAGGTATTTTGATTTTCCATAAAAATAGCCTTAGATTTGAATAGGAATCGGTTAAAAAAACTACCTACTACATGTTACTTCATTCTATTAGATCGAAAAAAGCTATCTCTATCATTCAAAACCCTAACCACCATCCATAACATCACAGCCGCCTCCCTCTATAATCAACACCAACGCCACAGTTCTTTAATCCACCTGCTCATCCATCGTTCTCTAAATTAAGTAGAGATTACCACAAATGTTTTCATGAATTTGGTAATCGTATGTCATCTTTGGGAACCATAGAAACAAGATCCAACAGCCGCCGCAACAAACATGTATTCACACAAAAAAACATTACAGATCAAAAGGAATAATTATATTATATTTAATGGTGCACTGATCAAAAGCCATGATTAAGTCACAGGTAGGGAATTTATTGTGTAAAAGTCTTTGTTCAATTGAATCTTTTATGGATGCAGTGGTTTTCCTTTTTGTTTTTAAGTGTTTTCAATTGTTTGATAGAACCGCAATAAAGTCAATGTTTATGTAAATTATTATAAAAGTATTTGGGATGCAGTAGTGTTTCATAAATTTTTATAAGCTTTTAAAACTGTCTTTGGGTTTCGAAAATTGTTTCAGGGTATGAACTTGCTTTTTTGTTGCTTTTAATATGAATGACGTATGCATTTACATTCTTATTTTGATTTTAGATAATATGAACTTGTTTTTTTGATATTTTTTTGTAAGTAGGATTTTAATTTATGTTTTAATCCAACACATGTATACTATAAGAGCATCTACAATGCTTCAAATGGTCAAAAGCTTTTCACTATTCTAAGAAGTCTTTTAGTAGTGTTTCTAGCATTGCATAAATAGCTTTTTGAAAAAAACTTTACACAAAGACTTGGCATACACCAAGTCTTTCTCAAAATCTTTAGTTCATAAATGTAGTATGCATTTAATGCATTAAATGCTTCAAGTCATTGAAGACTTGAAGCATTGGGGATGCTCTAAGATTGTGCACTTTTATTTATTTATCATGAATTGTGTTTTTTAGTTGATGAAAGAATTGTGATGAAGATAGGTTGTATGGGTGAGATATGTGAAAAGTGATTTATTAATTTTGCATGGATATCATAAAGCAAATGACATAAAAGGTTGAGAAATTGAAACAAATTTTGTTATTTTACATGTTTGGTTTGGGTAGTCTACGTGTAAGAGGGGAGGGAGCAGTACCCTAATACCTTAAGTGCCACATCACCTCTATCCAATAAAAACTCTCCAACTCAAAACTACCCAATTCTACCCTAACACTACCCGATTTGAAGGGAGTGGTACCCTAGTACCCGATTTATTTATTTATTATTTATTTATTTTTTATTTTTATTTTTTTTAATACATAAAAAAAGAAACATAACATAATACTTAAAAAAAAACTAGATTAAAATAAAAAAAACCCACTAATCATCGAGACGCGGCAAGTATTGACGTGCTACGTGCTCCGTGAGATCATATCGAAGACGGTCATGGAGAACTTCGTTTAGTAACTCCGCTACCACACTATTGTCGAACACTGGCTGGAACGGCTCATCCATTATATGAACCGGTGAGATTGCCCTCCCTTCGCGTTTTATAACCATATTGTGCAAAATAACACACGCATGAACCTGATTGGAAATCTTCGCTTTGGTCATAGCTCGGAGAGGTCGATCGAGAATTTTTCATTTTCCTTTGAGAGCACCAAAAGCTCGCTCGACATCCTTTCTCGCCCCCTCTTGTAACTTCTTAAATCTCTTTTCCTTTGGGTCGGTTGGATACGGGTATGCTTTAACAAATGTGGACAACTTAGGATAGATTCCATCTGTCAAATAGTAGCCGCGTTTGTAAAAGAGTCCATTCACCTGGAATGAACTGTTCATCGCCATTCCATTTCGATCTGTAAGATACAAGTCAGACATATTCAATACGTTGATATCGTTGTTTGACCCCGGGGGACCAAAAAAAGCATGCCAAATCCACATATCTTGCGATGCGGTGACTTCAAGTATAATAGTGGGAACACCATAGTCACCTCTCGTATATTGCCCTCTCAAATGTCTAGGACAATTTTTCTATTTGACGTGTGTACAGTCGATGCTACCAAGCATCCCAGGGATGTGATGCTTTGCTTCATGGGCCTGGAAAATGCGTGCAAGGTCGTGTGCTGTCGGCCTACGTAGGTACTCTCGACCGTACAACTCAATGATGGCCTCACAAAAATAATCAAGACTTTCACGTGACGTTCTTGCAGACATGCATAAATATTCATCATACTCATCGGGGGGATTGCCGGTTGCGAGTTGCCTAACGGCCGATGTGATTTTTTGTTTCGCCGTGAAACTTTTTTTGTTTCGCGCGTCATAGCCTTCTTGAAAATATGGGTATCTCGCTTCAATGTCGCCCACTATTTGCAAAAACATGCTTTTCTCTATTCGATTTTTTTTAAGTAATCTTCGTTGTACTTTGGTGCTTCAACGAACCAATCATTCTCTAAAGTTTGAAGACCTATTTCCCGATGACGATTTATGCTACTACGGCTAGAGATTGCCGTGTCTTCAAGATACTGAGCCGCTTGAAGCATAAGTTGCAACGAGCTACCCGTGGATAGCTTGTCGGACGAAGACGGAATAACGTATTCAAATTCGGAAGAATCGGAAGACATTTTGATGATAAATGGGTTGGGATTTTATGAGTAATTGAAAGGTGGGGGTAATTTTCTTTTTTTTTAGAGATAAGTGTGTGTTTTTTTTGTGAAAAAATGAGTGTTTGTTATTTGGTTTTAAAGGGATTTTTTTATTTTTTTTATTTTTATTTTATTTTATTATTTTTTTTTTATTTTTTTTTTTAATGTCACAACTAGCCGTTGGCTAGTCCTAACGTTCCAAAATTTTGAAAACTTTCTCATTTCACCGCTCGGGCTTGGAACCCGAAATCCTTACCCGCTCGCGCTACCCGATTGAGTGGGAATGGTGTTACCGATCGGGTTAGGGTACCCGCCCCCTTACCCGATCACCACTCCTTCCCCCCTAAGAGAGCAATAGAATCATGCGACACACTTGCATATCAAAGTTAAGTTTCTCTAGTTAACAATAAGCGTCTTTAACCATCTAGATCTCTATATATCATTGAAAGTGCATATGTGTTTGCTAGTTCTAATTTAAGGAAGCACTTGTGTTTTTTGGTTGATATAAAAACAGTTTTTATGTCTAGTAAAAATATCAATGAAAGAGGGTTTGCAAATGTGTTTTATGGGTGGTTTAAAGTTAACAAAGGATTATGCATATGTGTTTTAAGGCTCATATAAATCAAAGATGAGGTATGCACATATGTTTTAAATTTTGTATATATGTTTAGTTTGTACATATGTATTTGCTAGTTGTTTATTTTTTTTAAAATAATAACAGTTGCTTGTAATTTCAGGTATTGGACATCTTTGATAAAGATCGATTTTAGAACAAGACGAGGAATACATGCGCACGCCTTAAAAATGAACCAAATATTAAAGGCATTGTATTATGCACATGTGCACGCTTCATATATTTGTAATAAAATATATTTATGTAATATTTTTAATAAAGTTTTGTTGTTTGTATAATATTGCATAAATGTATTAATAAAGTTTTTTTGTTGTATACATACTTATGTAATATTTTTTATAGATACATGTGCAAATACAAAACACTTATGTATAAACGGAAAATATAATTATCACATAATGCAAAACACATGTGCACACAATGTTAGAAAAAAAAAAAAAAAAAAAATCTTAGAATTACGGGAACTAAAAAAAGTTTTTTGTAAAAAATCAAATATATAAAAAAGTAATTTTACCATTATACCCTTTTGAATTAAATAATAAAAATTAATATAAGAAAAAATCTGATTGGTTGTTGCTGGTTCCCGCAGTTCTCGCATTTTTCTTGGTTCTGAAAATAACCCTTCCCTATTAGAATAAACAGATTAATAGTTTAAATATTATTTAATCTTCAAATTTTTATATTTTTTTATTTATAATCTATGGATTTTTTTTTCTTTTCTCGCAATTTGAAAAGTGTTATATCAAGAGTTATAATAAAACACAAATTCGTAAGTATAATTATTTGTCGTTCATAGAACAGTCCGCGGGAATAAAAATAAAGATAATTGATACTTACACCACATTTTTTTATGTGTGCATCATAATTTGTGTATTACAGTTTGTACCGTATAATAATTTAGCTCACCCTAAAAATAAAACTACAATCCTCAAACTTCATTTAAGATTATTTGAGGACAAAAACTTTTGTGCATACTAAGGATCAATCTCCACCTTTCATTTTTATTAGATCTAATGGATGAGATTAATTCCAACAATTAAAAAACTCACTTTCATCCTTTTTTCCAAGTATAAATATATTTCAAACTGTTAATCGTCAAGTGAAAAAAAATATATCATTACGACGAGCATTTAATTATCTTTCTATAAATATGCACTTTGATATACTTTCGATAAATTTTTTTTTCGTGTTTTTCACGTTATTTTTAAGTTTTTTTTCGTTTTTTTACGTTACTGAAATTTGCATGAAAAAATCATACATGATTTAACACTAATTTGAATACCACATGTGATATTAGTGTTAAATCATATATAATATGTATATCATATGTGATTTATCATAAATGATTTAACACTAGTATCACATATGATATTACATATTATATGTGATTTAACATTAATATCACATGTGATATTTAAATTAGTGTTTAATCATATATGATTTTTTAATGCAAATTTCAAGTAACGTAAAAAAAGACGAAAAATGTGAAAAAATGATATTTTTTTTTTTCGAAAGTATATCAAAGTGCCCGTTTATAGAAAGATAATTAAATGCTTTTCGCGACGGTGTAAATATTTTCATTTAACGATTAACGGTTTAAGAGATATTTAAATTATAAAAAATAGGTGAAATAATAAAATGCTTTTAATATCAATCATTGATTTTTTTAGATAGATCGTGAAAATGAGTCAATTGATATGTAAAAAAAGTTTGATATGTAAAATAACTCTCACTGTCGTTTATAACTTCATAAACTTTTTTTTTCCCAATTAATAAAATATCCTCACTTAAAAAATGAGTTCGGAAGTTTTATATAAAGAAAAAAACATAATTATTTATACTTTATGCGGCGGGTATATTTCTTAGTACAAAAATAAAGCTACACAAACCCCTCAATCTTCTACTCTCACTTTACTCTCTCACTCTCAACACATTATTCCAATAATAAATAATGCCTTCATATCAGATCATCATCATCATCGCCTTCTTTACAATCCCCCTAACCCTAACTCACGGTAATTCTTTTTAACCAATTAATTACCTCTGATCATTAATTTATCACCTTTTTTTACTAATCAATTAATTTTTTCTTTGTTACAGGTATTAACAGTGAGTTATTGCTAGAAGACGGTTATAGTGTAACGACGTTAATTGACGGTGATAAGTTTAATATAAACCCTAACGCTGTGTTAACTGGATCATTAAATGATGACGTCATCGTTTTGGATTCTGTTAGGAGTAGTGTTTTTACGGTGTCGTTTAAAGGCGGCGAAGGTATAATAAGTTTGGAGGACAAACTAGCAACTAGTGTTTAGTGTAATTGTTGTTTCGCAAGTAGCGTTTAGTGTAGCATTTTAGATTATGTTTAATGGCTTGCTAAGGGGGTGTTTGTTTAAGCTTATTTAAGGGCTTGTGAGCTTATTTGTGCTTCGGCTTATGTTTCATAAGCCTCAATTTTTCGGCTAATTTTGAGACTTATGGGCTTATATAGGTTTATTATGGTATGATAAACTTAATAGGCCGGAAATTGAGGCTTATGAAATATGAGCCGAAATCAAATAAGCTCATACGCCCACATATAAGCTTAAACAAACACCCCCTAATTATACAAATGCAACTCAAATAAGCGTTGAAATATAACGGGCTAATTGCACGGAAATGTATCTGACTTGTCACTTTTTATAGTTATGTGTAGCCTATTTTTGTTTTTCTAGATCTATGTAGCGTGCTTTTGAATTCGGTCTTTTTCGTGTTTTGTATGACCAGTTTACTCCTCTTCCGGTTAAATTTAAGTGTATAAATTAAGGCTAAAAGCGTCAAATAATACACACAATTAGGGGTGTCAAAAAAACCTTACCCGGACCCGAACCCGAACCCGACTAAGTCTATTCGGGTTGGGTTACTCGGGTCAAAATTTGAACTCAGGGTATTCGGGTCAACCCGAGTAACCCGAATACTAAATAGGGTCGGGTATCGGGTTGAAAATGTTTGGCTAACTCGGGTTCGGGTCGACCCGAATAAGGGTTTTTATTTTTATTTTTTTTTAATATTTTTTTAAAATAAAATATCTATATAAATTAGAACCAAATAGCAAATTTATGACTATTTTACACATATTCGGGTTGACCCGAACCCAAATTGACCCGACTGGAGTTGACCCGACTCGGCCAACCCGACCCGACTGACACCCCTACACACAACCGATTATACGGTACATCAAAAAGACCAAATTCAAAGGTATGCTACATAGATCTAGAAAAAACAATACATTTCCGTTTTCTAGTACTGCCAAAAACATCTTATATAGGGAAAATGACTGTGATGTCATCTAAGCTTGCCTTTGTTTGGGTACAAGCTTATTGGAACATTTAGCTTCTAACGTGTAGAATATAATGATTGTTTGGCAACGAGTGTTTAGCTTTTGGAATTTTTTTGTAATGCTCGGATTCGAAACGCTAATGAAAGATGATTTTGGATTATTGTTTTAAAACGCTCGTTAAACGCTAATGAAAGATGATTTTATGTCAATCTGGTCATTTATCAATCCAAACAGCTGTTTGCTTTGAAGGTTTAGATAGTAAACTTTCAAATGCGTGGTTGAGGCCTTGAAATTTTGCATAGATGGTTTGCCCAGAAACTATAAGAAGAATGAGTTTTGCTAAACTATTTGACAGTTCACATGAGCATGGATTGAAAAGTAGTAACTGTTTTTTATTGTGTTTTTGACTAATAAATTTTAACAGGAGGAACTGTATTACAAAAGTGCATTGCTACTCGAACTGTATTTCTTTCCTGTGTTTACTTATGTTTAATTTAATATTAGATATTGGATATGAAATATGATTATTGTTTTATGCAGTAAGCGAGATCAAGAAGCTCTCTGGTAATGCGGATGGTAAAGCTGGGTACAAGGACGGGGATTTGGGGTCGGCCGAGTTTAATAAGCCCAAAAGTTTTGCTATTGACAAGAAAAACAACATTTACATTGCTGACAAAAGCAACAACGTCATAAGGAAAATAAGCAAATCAGGTTTATATCGATATTTTAACATGAACAAAGTAATTCACAAGTTTCTATACTTAACGTTTGAACATTTCATTTTCTTGTTTGTATTTAAAAAAGTCAGTGTTACTTGTTAAATGTCATAATGAGATCATCGGGATCTCATTTCTACCATCACAATTAGTTTAGTTGATTATGTCATAAAAGTCAACCCTAACGTTGACACACATAACCCATGAAACCAAATTTATTTAAATGGCGGGCGGGCTAGGTGGGTTATTCAGGTAAACGGGTTGTATTCGGGTTGAGTTTATAATATTCAGTTCTGTATTTTTTAATACTAACTATAAACAAGTTAGGTGGGTCAATCTGTTTACGATTCCGAACCATTTAGAGTTTAGAGTTTAGACACCGTAACCCATTTATTTTCGTGTTGGTTCGGGAATTGCCACACTTATTATGTCCTGTTTAAAAGGGCATACGATCTATTTGTACATGAATTTGCTGACATGTGATTTGCAAATTTGATTAAAGTTTGAGGATTCTAGTCACGGCCATTTTTTTTTTATCTTTTTTGTAACTATTTGTTTATCTTGGATTAATGGCATAATAGGTGTGACCACAATTGCTGGTGGAAATATTAAAAAGCCAGGCAAAGCAGATGGACCCGCACAGAATGCTTCATTCTCTGATGATTTTGAGCTGGCTTTTGATCCTCAAAGATGTGCGTTATTGATTGCGGATCATGGAAATAGACTGGTCCGTCAGCTTAATCTAAAGGCTGAGGATTGTGCTGATAATTCTTCCGGATCTGGTAAGTTTTACGGATATCCTAAAACTTGTTGATTAGCTTCGATATTTATAATAACTTTTCAAGATTCTACTTAACACGCCTCTTGTATTTACATTGTCAGTGCTTGGATCAACTGCAGCTTGGGGTATCGGTCTCGGAGTTGCTTGTTTCATTGGCTTGATGGCAGGTTTTGTTATTCGTCCTTATGTCCTCCCATATGTAAGCTTCTCTAATAGTTTCATCACTATATGGTTCTTTGCTATACTACTCAGTAGAGGTGGCAAATTGGGCTGCTGTGGCAGGTTGGGTAACAGGTCAAAACAGGTAGGATGAGGTTGGCCAACCCACAAACACTTTTTTACCCCACTTTGTGTACTTTACTGTGATAAATATAGAGGTGACAGTTACTACCCATATATCGACGAATGGGTTTACTTGGGTTATTTATTTTTATTGGGTCGAGGAAACTAAAACATTTAACTAAGAGGAAACGGGTATATGGGTCTAAACTCTAAAGTCACCCAAACTTTTTTATGAAAAAACCTCCCAAATCATTTTAATAATAATAAAAAAAACTAATTACTCTTGAAATTTATAATCATAAATGACACACTAACTGTTCATAGCAAAAGTAACTTTTTAGAGAAAGTATTACCAAACCAGTCCGACCCGGCCATTTTTGCCACTTGTAGCTATAGGTATGACCTGTATATTTATCTAACCAAATTCTGTAGACAGGACGCTTCAGGCCATCAGCAACTCAACATGACATGGAAGCATTACCTAATGAATCTGGTGAAACTAGTGACCTTCTACTGCGTCACGAAAAGCGCACTTGCTAGCCATAATAATATCTACCATCTTTTCAAGAAGTTTCTTACATTATCTTTCAACCAACTCACTCTAATTTTCGGCCTTAACATTATTAGACCTCGACCCACTCCTATAAAACCCGTGTCTTTATTAGATTGTGATGTATTACATTTACCACAGCCTACATCTACGAACCCCATGTCTTTTTTAGATTATGATGATTTAAGTAACCACGAGATGAGCAAAACCCATAAAATAGTTGATGAATTGAAGGAGTTAATCACTTTTGATTGCACCCTCAATCCTAATTTATCTTTAGATCAAGAAAATGTGCATAGAGTTGAAGAAAAGAACGACCTTTCTCTTGGAACTAGTGGGAATCTCGATAAGCAAATTTGTGCTAATTTTGCGAGTTTTGTGGAAGGTAGCAAGACAACTTCGTTATGAAACATTAGGTGGTGTTGGAAGCTTGGTTTTATTATGTCTAGTATCTATGGTAAAACTGTAATGAAACGTTAGTAGTGTGTAATTGGCGTTGATGTGACGAACAACCTGACCAAATGGTATGTAAATATTATTACGTGTTTCTGTTAATGCATGAGTCGTTTGATATCTTGGTTGGTTTTTATGTAATGTGTCTTGCGCGAGTCTTTATTGTTCTTGTCAAGTATGATGTTTTGCTGTACTGCATCTCTGTGCTTTAGTATGATGTTTTTCTTATCTGTATATACTGTCTTGTCCCTTAAATTACTATCGCAAGCTCATTTACTCTTTCTATGAACACACCAAGCACCGTTATGGACATCATCGATCAATTCCTGGCACCCAAGCAAGTGATGACACATAGTTGAGTGTTTACCTTGCCTAAAACACAACCATAACACCACAACAACAAATGGGAACAGCATCACACTTAATTGACCACAGTATTTAAACATTTGTATACATTGATGTTGACATGTTGATACAATAGTAACATCTGCAAACCGCTCTCACAAAATTCCGACAGACAAATGATAATACCATAAAGATCATGACACAACGCCTCTGCAGCAAACCACTTTCTGGTTTATCATTGTTCATAACACTTAGGATTAAAAAGAAGTGTTGTTATATAATATGATTCTTTTCTGTCTGAATGGTTGAAACCGTGTTTGTGCTTTATTTAGTCATGAGCTGCAACAGTTTTCGTATATTGATTTTACAGATAACTGAAGAAACTAAATTATGAGAATAATATCAGAATTTCATGAGTTAAAAACATCCATATAACAGGCCTCCGCGACTTTCAACCCATTTGAGCGATTTCATTTTTAACTAGCTTTTAAATAAAGTAGCACATTTAAAAGCCGTTAAGACATAAAATGTTACAACCATGTAAGTGACCATCAAATACAAGTTTCTAACTGAATTTTTTCTCAAAAGATCCCTAACAGAAGCTGCAAGGGCTGGAATTTCAACGCAAGTTCGTATAGTGTATGAGTGTGAAAGAAAAAAACACCTCTGCACGCTCGAGGATCTCCCTTAATTAACTGATAAAATAAATTGAATGTTATGTTACAAGTTAAAGAGTAAATAATGAAATAACATCACAACCGTTCTTTATATTTGGGAAAGTTCCCGATTACCTCTTGGTGCTACCTGTTGCAGATCAGTCTTTGGCGTTTGCAATTTTCACCCATAGATGTCTTGTTGCTATTAGTTTCAGTTCCTTTTTTTTCGCTTGAGTCCCCCTTCATTGCCATCGTCACTCTCCACTCATTACAATTACCATTGTCATTACCCATACCATGGGGAGATACAAGGCTCTCAACAAATGCATGCTCATTATAATTATAATCACATTCCGAAATTGTGGATAACCAGATATGAGCGTTACCATGGGGAGATTCAACCCTTTGCAAAAATACAGAGAAACTCTTGCGTGGAATGTGATTCATATTGGTTTGGTGTGGACAATCATCATAAGGCGACGGCAGTAACATTTGTTCCCATATTGACTCTGACTCTTGTACATTGTAGTTTTTTTTACCCATAACTTATGATAATACCTTGAACCACCAACAAAGAAGCATAAACGGTCTTTCGTAGTCCCCAGTTTGTCTGTAGCAACACTATTCAACCGTACGGGGCTGGGGAATACTTTAAAAACCTCTTAGGATAAATCAAAAGAAGCAATTACTAGCTTGAATTTTCGATAATAATGCCAGTGAATCGTCCCATTGTACAAGATACCATACGTGCGCAAAAAATTATAGTTAAATTCTTCAAAGACTGATCTCCAAACATTTAATTTCAATGTTAAGACTAGAAAACGATATTTTTGAGTACAAGTGTTTCTGAACCCAATTACAACCTTGTAATCGTCTATGGATGAATCAGAGCCATACCCATGCAAGGAATAGGTTCTTTAATAAGGTCAGGAATCTGGGGGAGACTTTTTAGTTTTATCAGCTGGTGAGTTGAGGGATTAACGACTAAAACTTTTAGTCGTTAACATCATTAAGTATGTTGCAATTCTATGTAAAGCATTTTAGTAAACACCTTCCATGCATCATATTCTTATACAATTTATCTATATGAACATATGGAGATGTCGTATATAACACAACGGGGGGAAATGGCCACCCATGGTGTTAGTGGCAATTTTATTAATAACTGGGACTTAAAACCATTGCCAAATACAAGTAAAGCATGAAATTACAATACTAAGTAGATGAAAAAAACACACAAAAAACATATACAACTACGCACGTGCAACCCTTCGCCATTTTGCCATGAACACCGCCACCTTAACATACACCCAATCTTTCAAGCTATCTTGACTCTGAAAAAAAGCATGTCTCGCACGGCGGTTAAGAAGTAAAGTGCCAACTACCATCCAAAACCCAGTAGGAAAACCAGCTGCCCCTCCAATATAAAACCATCTCATAAGTTCATCTATGGCTTCACCATCACTCTTACTTTCACCGACTACAGGTGTAACTTCATGTTCTTTATCTCCGGGACAAGATTTGTTCAGTGGAGGTCCACATAGTCCTGCATTTCCAATGTACCTTGATGGTTCAAAGGACTGGAGTTGAGTGCTTGATGGAATCCTCCCAGACAAGTTATTATCCGACACATCAAGATAATTTAAAAAATTCATCTTAGACATGCTTGATGGCAACCCTCCTGAGAAACTGTTTTTGGATAAATCCAAAGTTTGAAGTTCTGTCATTTGACCAATATCTTTTGGAATCTCTCCAAGTAGAGCGTTGTGTGACAAGTTTAGTACTACTAATCCCTGCAGATTGGTAATCTCATATGGGATTTGTCCTGTGAGACTGTTGGTTGATATATCAATTGTCTTCACCAATCTCAGATTTCTACCAAACTCATTTACCTTTCCTTGCCATTGAATCAAAAGATGGTCATAGCTGAGTGTATCATTAATAGTACGATTATGCACACAAGATGGGATTGTTCCATGGAGATTGTTAAATGACAAGTCTAAGATTTGAAGACGTACTAATTGACATATTTGTGAAGGGATGGCTCCGGAAAAGTTGTTTGATTTTAGGCTAAGGGCATACAACCTTGACAAATTTTTACCAATCCAAACAGGAATATTACCATATAATTTGTTGGCCCCCAAGTCCAAAAGGCTCAACTTGGTGCAATTCTTCAATGACAATGGCAATTCTCCAGAGAAGCTGTTGTTGTATAAAGATAACGTCTCGAGTTGACCCAAACATCCTACACAGGGAGGAAGATATCCTGATAGCATGTTGTGGCCTAAATTAAGAACTTTTAGATACGTCAAATTCTTCAAGCTGTCTGGAAGTTGCCCGGTCAATGAGTTACGTGAGAGATCAAGAAATTCAAAGTTTTCATAGATTTGGCACAAGAAAGAGATTCCTCCTTGGAATTTGTTTCTGGACAGATCTAAAAAACTTACTTGAGCCGGAAAAGTAGGAATTGTGTCTGAAATGCTATTGTTAGAAAGATCAAGATGCATAAGGTTTTTCATTTTTTGTATCGATTTGGGGAAACGAGGTCCTAGCTTGTTGGAGCTGAAATCAATATACTCTACACTCATAGAAAGGTTTGACATGTCATCATTAAAAAAACTCCTTCGAGTGAGTTGTATGAAAGATCTACATACATAAGCTTTAGTTCTCCAAGGTTTTCAAAGATAACACCTCTAAGTGAATTGGAAGATAGGTGTAGTTCTCGAAGTCCGGGTAGGTGCCACAATTTGTCACTTATTGTTCCATTTAACTGATTGGAATCTAGGTTCAACACCCTTAGGGATGAAAAGTTTTGAATCTCATCAGACAATGACCCTGTTAATTGGTTATTTGAAGCATCCAACAAATATAGCATACTTGGGGATGTGCAGCGAGAAATGTTGTTCAGAAAATCTGAAAGCTTCCCATCAAACGAGTTCCCAGAAACAGAAAGATACTTAAGCCTATTGCCAAGTAACGGGCACAACCAGTGATAACTTGAAGAGTTGAGATTGTTGTAATCGAGATAAACGCTATCAATAGATGAAGAAGAGTTGACAATTGAAGAATATGGATGCATGACTTTTGAGAGGTCACATTCAACTAAGCTTAAATAAGATAGGTTTTGGAGATCTATAATTACATTTACCCAGTTATTTGCTTTGGCCAGAGAAGTTCCATCCATACTTAGTGTTTCTAAAGAATATAGAGAAGATAACCAATCTAAGTTTTCAACTTTACAACTCCCGAGGGAACGTAGTGAAAGCCATGTTAATTTGGTCAATGAACCAATGGATCTCGGAATGATTCCACTGAACTTATTCCTACTAACGTCAATGGTTGTTAAATTGGTCATGTTACCAATGTACTCGGGAATGGATCCACTAAAATTATTCTCACCTAGGTAAAGCTTTGTTAAATTTGTCAAATAACCAATGGACATGGGAATGGTTCCAATAAACTCATTTCCAGTAAGGTCAAGATAAGTTAAACCGGTCAGAGAACCAATGGACTTGGGAAAGGTGCCAGTAAAGTGATTATAAGAAAGGTGAAGAGAAGTTAACTGGGTCATGTTACCAATGAACGCGGGAATGGTTCCATGAAAAGAACAGAAGGACAGATCTAGATGATTCAAGTAGGTTAAGTTAAGCAATGAAAGGCTAATCTCACCTCCAACACCAAACAGGTCAAGCATTGTGACATGAGCTGTTTGGTTGTCGCATGTGACTCCACTCCATTTACAACAATCATCTTCTTCTTCGGGTCTCCATGTAGAGAGCAGGTCGTCGGGGTCTAGAAGGCGAGCTTTGAAACCAAGAAGAGCTTCTCTCTCATTATCGATGCACGTATTATTAGCCCCTCCTGCTGCTACAACCAGTTTGTGGCCAAGGGAAGTGGCTGCCGTGGTATTAAACCATAGTAGAACAAGTGAAAAGATAAACAAAACATGAGTTTGCATAAAGTAAAAGCAAATATTTTCTCTCATAATGTGTATATGTTGTAAATAATTTGTATTGATGCTATTTTATTTGATAAATCAACATATACGCCTCTATGCAACTTTATATAGACTTAGAAAAAGAATAATTGAACGAGAATGGATATATATTTGTGTGGTGCAGAAATTCATGGAAATAAAATTAAAGCCCCAAACTAGACATCTAAAGACTCTCAAGTCTTTGCAATTTGTACTTATTGCTTGTTCATCCAACTTGATATATGGGTCCTCCAATTGTTATGTGATATATATTTGTGTGGTGCAGATATTCACGGAAAAAAAATTGAAGTCCCAAACTATGGGTCTAATGACTATAAAGTCTTTGCAATTTGTACTTATTGCATGTGCATCCAACATGTGATATCTTTTGGTCCTCGAATTGTTATGTGACATAAATAAGAATATAGAAGAGCTAGGTGCATTACAATGTTATAAGTGTGTTATACACACCACCACATCAACTTTTATTCTATAACATTCTTAAAACGCACATGGCGCAGCTATAGGAAACAAAAAAGCTATAACGCGGGATGCTATAACCAATGCAACGTGCTCTCTAAATACTAACCAAATAAATGGACCCAAATAAAGTAACCCAGTCACAAGGTAACAAGCTAGATAACGTGATATAAAGGACACCTAATAAAATACATATAGTTCCGAGAATGATATATTGATCCATCTACAAATTAACTCAACAAATTCTAAAATTTTCGACTATGCTGATTCAGTAAACTTTAAAGAATAATTCAATTACTACGTACACATATAGGAGTCTCGATAAAAATGGCCAAAAAAAGCTTAAGTAAATTCAAAATAAATTCCCACAAATATACAAATTATTAGTTTAGTGACTCGTGAACATCACAAGATAAAAAGGTAAACAATTTAACTAATCGAAAATATACAAAAAAAATGACTGTTAATCAATCTAGTAGGCGGAGATTCATGAGTAAAATATATATGTTTTGGAGAAGTTGTATAATGATATAATTATAAGGCAACAAAAAGGTACTATTAGGAATTGAACTTATATTTTATAATGAATAAAGGATGTTAATGATGCTAATTGAAATAATACTGAAACGATGAGTTGAAGAAAATTGTAGCACGTATTTGTTGACACATAGTTGTTTATATTTTCGTGGTGAGAGTTGTTATAATATTTAGGATTTTTTAGGTCATATTAATTTATACCTTCTAATAAGTATAGTTGTTAATAAGTACTAACACATTACTCGTGTAAAGCAGTGGGGACGAGTAATACCTATAGCTAGGGCTAATCTTTTTTGTCTTTTTTTGAATTGCGTTTTTCAGTGATTGATTGATGATAATTTTTGTGGTAGTGGGCTTGCGGTGAGAGATTCTGAAGAAGTTAAAATGTCATATTATTATGTGTAAAGTATAGAGAATTGAAGTTAAAGCTCCCAAATTAATGTTTGGATACTCATAACTCCTAAAAACTTGTATTTACGAGGCTACAAAAACCCGTGCGTTGCACCGATTGGTTAAGGGTTGAATATATACGTGTTTTTTACGTAATATTGTATGCAAGTAGTTACATGTAAGGTATTGCAATTGATGTTATCATAAGTTTTGTATTTAAAGTAGTTTATTTAATATTTTAATATGAATTATGTATATATTCGTTCCATATTTATTTGTCACTTTTGTTATGTTTTTTGCTCTTATAAATTGCACGATTTTATGCGTTTATGGTTTGTGCAATAGGCACGTGAAAACCTATTATTTTGTGACCTAAAAAAACTACCGATGGATTTTCCCTTTGAATACAATCAATAAACCTCTCAAAATATACAAATGCCAAAAAAAAAATAAAAAAAAAAAATAAATGAATAAATAGATAATTTGCTTATATGGAAGACTTTGTGATACCCACTTGCCACACTTTCAAAAACTTCCATTCTGAAGAATCTCAAAAATTCAAGTAAACATTAACCCAACATATCACATCATAACAGTAAACTTTCTACAAAAATTAAATATATTACATATGATAGACGGCAAGATGACACAGTCTTTTAATTACGTTGAAAAACCATAATCCTTGAATGAAAATGTATTATAGCTTGAAACTTGATACAAAAAGTACTTTAGTTACTCTTACATCAGCTTGTTCATCCATCATCATCCTCACCTTTGACTCATCCTCTTAAACATGCATCATTCATCACCTTCAAAAATAAAACCAAAAAACAATCAAGATGCAAAAAATGCTTCAAACAATAAGTTAATACCAACATATATTTTTATGTTTTAAGAATCAACTAAAACCTTTAAGATCTCATTAAGACTAAAGAATATGCAACATACTATATCATACTTTACTAAACTCGATCATAATATGACTCACTTAACATATCAAAGGCAGTTATTAGACAATTAAAGCAAGATACATTTATACATGTAGACACCATTAACGATTTTACTTTTTTGCCAAAAAGAAAAGAACGACAAAAAAAGTATGTTAAAGTAGTACGTGCACGCAGGGGCGGAGGGGGTGGGGTAGCTAGCAGGTGCTAGGCCCCCCCCAACTAGCCCATAAGCCTATTGTAGTACACAGCCCAAAATCTGGAATACTAAAGCCCGCCTCCCCCAATATGCATAATATCCGAATATCCATGATCAGTTTCTAAAAAAAAGGAAGTAATATTTGCAATTCTCCAACCGATCATTAATCACAATTCACAAATGCACAATTTTGCTCTCATCTAACAAGGTATTGAATGCTTATTAATATTTAGTTTTCATTAATGATCACATTTACTTCTTTGTGTATTGTGTTCTTTGAATTATTCGATTGGAGGACCAAGAGGTTTTTCTAGAACATTAATGATCACTTATTCACTTGAATACTTGATGACTATTAATTGCTTGTATGACTATTGTTTGTGTTAAATTTGTATTCACTAATTGTCTAATTGGGTAAAAGAGAACAATTGATTATTTTTACAAGCGAGTACAAGATGTTGTTCAGGACCCCGAAATCCAAACACAAACACAAACTGAGACTGAGAATGAAACTCAAACTCAAGATCAAACCAAGGATGATAATATTGTTGAAGAGTCACATGAAGTTCAAGTTGAACCTGAAACAAATGCTACATTTAATCCTAATGAGGTCAAATTAGACTCTTTGATTCGTGATCCAGGTTTGCGACCTCCGATATCGAGTTATCCTGTAAACCAACAAGATGAGATAAGACGAATTTATGTTAGACTCGGACCTTATCAACTTGTTAAATCACATTATCCTCTTACTCCTTGTGGTCTTCATAAACGAATTACTTATTAATGACATAAAAGGCTATGTTTTTATATCTTAACTATTTTTTTTATCAATTGCAGGTTAGTTCATGAGATAAAGGATTAAAAGTCAAGGTCACTCGAATTCTATTAAGATTGATGAAATATGATGTAAGTTAATTTAGTTTATGGCGGTACTTCTTTTTTTATGAGATATTTGGTTCTTAGTCTATTTTTAAGGAATTTAATGTTTTGCTATATTTCTTAGAACTATGATCTAAAAATAAATTTCGCCCCCCCTAACTTGAAATCCTGGCTCCGCCCCTGCGTGCACGTGTCTCTGTCTTTCCAAAAACACGATATCATACGATATGATGTCATTCCTCGTAGATGTATGGCATTGTTCTGGTTAGACTGTAATGAAACACAAATTAGCATGAGAAACATACTCGTGTTTGTAATTGTAAACAGTTTGTAAACACTAATTAATTAAAAAAAATAAATGACATGAAGTTTAGCTTTGCAATACAATCGAATAGCTTTAAGTTGATTATTATAGCATCTACACTTGAAGCTCCTCATAATCCACAATTATTTGGACCCATGGCAATTTGCCACTCCAGTTAGAATTGGATGACGAAATAGACTTTCGTAGTCCCACCATTTCAAAGTTGGCAAGGTGTATCAAATATATTTTGATGTTACTCCAAACGTAAGCCACAACTTGAAATATCTAAAGAAGTACACTATCCAAAAACACCGAGATTCTTATATTATGTGTATAAAAACACTAACTATGCATGACTTGAATACATAGAAGATCCATGCAAAATAACTACATAATACATGCATGCAGAAGTCGGCAATTAAGCCTACATAAACAATGTTTACATAAATGTACCTTTTCCAAACCCTGCTCTAAATAAGGAACCAAAAGCATGTATATAGCCGGGAGTAAAACAATCATTAAAAACCACTCAGGAGCCATATATGTATCGTTTAACACATGGAGGACTCTCGTTCCAGACAATGCCTGTAACAACGAAAATAAAACAATCTATAAAGATGGTGCTATAAAACTTTAATAAGAAGCTTTATAAAAAGAATAATACTAATTACCATAATCAAATTGCTATACAGTAATATGTATAAGGTTATCACCATTAACTGCAAAAATAACATATATTGTTAGATGAGCAAATGTGTGATCTTAGAGTAGTAACCTCTATTTACTGATACTGCGCATACCAAGGAAGAGAAATAATATCCAATGGTTGTATAGTAGAATGAAAGCATCCGGAAGAAATCAAACCGCTGACCAAGTCTGTACATATCTCTACTAAGAACCTGCTCCCCGTTTCCGCCCACCACTTTTCCTTCAAAAATAGCAATTTGATTGAACCCAACATCTCGCCCCTTGCCCACCTTCAAAACATAAGATGAAATACATAATAATCGAGCATATGTATGTACTGATGTCTGATCTTATTTATAGTATTGAGATCATTATGTGTAGTAAGTGCAAAGATGGTTCATATACTCGAAACCGCAACAACAATTCATATTCCACATCACTTGATATTCCGCATTAATTCTGTAATCACAGATGAAAGTTGTAATTGATATAGGCACTTCATTGAATTTTACATATTTCAATACTCGACATTCAAACATATGGCTTTGCACGGGTTGTACCGTACAAATTATTGTGCACAAACCCTCTTGCACATTAAATTAAGGGGTTCAACTTTATAGTATAATAGATAGATTAGACATCTTTTTCTATTTCGTGATATTTATTAATGAGTTTGGAAATATCTTTTTTTTTTTTTTTTTTTTAAATTATTCATGCTTTAAATTTCTACTAATTGCTACTGAAAAGGTCTCGATATTTGAAAAAGCCATAGCTTAACTAATTGCTACTACAAATTTTCAATTTTTGAAAAAGCCATTGAAATTAAGTGATGATGCTATATATGTCCAACAATTTAAAGTGGATGGTCCTAAATTGATTTCTTGTCTTTTTGTTTTTTCAAAAGTATGCAAAATAACTCTGTCCTATTTTGTGGAAAATATGATGAAGACTAAAGTTAATGGTCTCAAATAGACGTTAGGAAACTCTTACGAACTTGTATTTATGACATCATTTTCTATCTTGTGATATTTTTTTATAAGATAGGAAATTTTTTGTTGCTTTGAACTAGCTTTTAAAATTCTGCATATGCGTGATTGTTAAATAAACCTATTTTATAAAATTATGTAAAATCTTTATACTTATATAGTTCTAATAGCCATGCATGGTCCAGTTTTTTACATAACCCTTTTATTATTTATTTATATCGCTTAATATTTTATATAGATTTTTTTTGAACATACGATTTGATTTTAATTGACGTGATGTTATGTTATTTAAATTTAACTATCAATATCATATTCTAAACATTATGCATGTTTAATAGCATATAATGACCCTTGAAAAACTATACGGCGTTGCTATATTTAATTTTCACATCATAGTAACTTATGAGGTTGTGCCTTCATTTTGATGTTGATATTCTTGTAGCCATATTTAACTTTTAAACCCGTGTACGCGTGCGTTAAACTTATAAACAAGAATAACATGACTCGTTATTGAACGTATAAATTAAAATAAATAAATAAATAAGATCGGATATCCTTGCACACTCTCATAAAAAGAAACAACATGAGTTGTTTGTATATGTACAATCTCGTGTATTTATTTATCATGTTTTTATTTTAATATTTATAATTTCATGCATATACATTAATTTAATATTTATCATTAAATGAGGTAGGAGCAAAATGTTTGATGAAAGATGCTTGAGGCAGAATCGAACTCTCATTATTCATGTAATAAAACATGGATCAAGTGTCATACTTGCGTATAAAGTGCATCTTTGCAAACTACGCCTCAGAGCGTCCTTTAAGGGCGCCTTGGCTAAAAACAAGCAACTCGTTCCATAATAAGCTAATTATCTCGTTAAGCTTACTGTAATCTACCACTTAGAAGTTATTGCATATTCACACTACTATATTGGAATAGGCAAATACTTCCAAGCAACCCCGAGTAATTATCATTCATACCAGCAAGTCATGCACAGATACAGAATCAGAGACAAAACTTCGCTTGATTTAAAAAGGTGAAACTTGGGACTATAGGATGAGCGAAATAGTTTCTGCGGATACATGACACTCGCTCAAAGATCTTAGAACAAATTATTCAGAAGACGATGTTGGCGATATGTCAGCTAAATTGATCTTTAGATTTGACTTTTTATCAAAGATGTCTAAAAAAATGTTACTAAAAAGAAATGTACTAATGCTATAACAAAAGATGATAATACCACAATGTTCACAACAAGGAGACAGTTTAAGCCTTGGCTCTTCCTGCAAGACCAGTCTCCACTTTCTTCACTTCAAAAATGAGCATTCTCCACATCTTTAACACAAACATTTCAGCTTCATCGTCCAAAATAGACTGAAGCCGCTCTAACATCTCATTTGCTGTCACGTGTTCTTGAGTGCTTGACACAATATAATCTACTAATGTTGTCTCTTCCTCGCCCAAAAATTCGGTTATTTTCTTGGAGATCCATGGTCTCATCCGTCATGCAATCCATTCTGTATAATGTCATGAAATAATGTTGTACTGAAAACAAAAGAAGACACAGTTACAAATCATACTGATCTAATATATGGACACTACCTAAGGTCATTGAATATTCCCATACGAAATCCTTACCTTGTTATAAACATATCTGATCATTAAATAATATTGTATTAATCGAACAAAATACCTATCCAAACCCATAAAAAAACAACTGTTTTGCAATGTCAGACACATATCTCAACAAGAAAGAACTCTAGGCAAAATACAGGGGAGGGAGTCATACCTAGTTGGCTAGTTTTTGCTTCTTTCTTTTATCTGGAGAAAAATAGTTCACACAGATATGACCTTATTCAAAATAGAACGCCTAGTGGCTATTACTCGTGTAAGTATCCAATCTAATCAAAAGATGCCATATTTAACTAAAAGTATTTAGCGGTTAAACTATCTCCCCCTAAGCAAAAAAGAACAAGTTTAAGAATACCAAAAGTTCTCACTAATCATAATATTTATGTAATAGAAACATAAAACTCTGTTTGTATGTCTAAATGCATACAGCTAGGTTCGCTGTTTTACAAAATATTCAACATTCAATTATAATACATAGAAAAAGACTTGGCAATTAAGCAAGAAAGAGTGGAAAATGGACATAGTCGGACCGGACCGACCTAGACTGAGACCGAATTAGCCCAAAAGCCGAGACCGAGGACCAGACCGAATGTGGTCGGTCCGGTCTCGGACGGTCCGGTCTAACAAGGAAAAAAGTCGGTTTGTGGTCCGGACCGGACCGACGAAGACCGAGACCGAATTAGCCCAAAAGCCGAGACCGAGGACCGGACCGAATGTGGTCGGTCCGGTCCGCCGGTCGGTCCGGTCCGTTCGGGTGGTTTGCTCAGCCCTAATTGGGTGAGTAGGAATTTGGAAACAAGTCAAACAGGTAGCTTTTTTGTGTGTGTTAGATCAAGTAGGGGACCCACAAACACTCCTTTTATAACACAAATTTCAATTTTATAAGTGGAGTAAATATGAGTACAAAAACCTATATTACTAACAAAATAATTCAACTTCAATTTACATGGAGATTTAAAAGGTTTTTATGCATTTTAATAATCTTAGATCCCATTTGACCCATTTCATCTTTTTGCTCAATCCTTTCAGCTTACCAATTTGGGATCAGACATAATCAAATTAATCGATTTATAAGTAAACAATAAAGCAAGAATTCTATACTAACCTTGTCATAAGTTGCCCAATTTATAGGATACGAAAACAGCTCGTCCTTGGTTTTTGGAATGGTGTCAATTAACTGTTTTGCATCCAAAAGCTTCTTATTATCTGGTGTCTTCACATTCTCTTTCTCTCTTGTTTCATCTCTGGATCGGTTAGTCTCCTCCCGGTCCCTATCTCGATGGCTTGATTTATCATGGGACCGTCTACTGTGTTCCTGATGCGGATAGACATGGACCAATTCGAACTCGAGCCATGTTGATGCGAAGATATGCTTTCAAGTTGGAGATTATATTTTTAGCTTATTTTTAGTAATAGAATAATAACCAATTGTTATTTGATTGGGACTTATTTTCTTTCCTATTTTAGTGGTGCTAGGATTAGTATAAATAGGGATTGGTATTTTGTTTAAAAGAGTTAGTTTTGGATTTTGAATGAAATAAGAAACCAAGGTTTGAAGCTTTTGTGAATCCCGACCTATTGAGCCATTTAATTGTGAAACTGCATCAATTCCCTTTCTGAATCAGGTCTCTCTTCTTTTGTATTTGCATGTCCAATTCGTTTTGCAAATTCAGCAGCTGCAGCCAAATTAGAAGATGGTGCAAGCGGAGTAGTTTCTCTCACAACCTGCAATTCTTCGGTTGAATAATCTATAGGAACCAAAGGTCGCATCTTTTTATCCTTTTGTGCATCCTCATCTTCCTCTTCGTGGAATAGAGAAGGGACTGTAGTTCTTTTTCCCGAACCCACAAGACCAAATCCTAACTTTTTGGTTCCAACGGTATTGTTTTGTCCTTCTCTCACCCGCACACATGCACTTGCCGGAGGTCTCGTTGGAAGCAGTCTCTCTACCCCCGGATTTATCCTAGGCAGGGGTAGGATCTGTCTACATTTTACCTCCCCCATAACCCGCCCCGGCGGGATTTTGGGTTTGTTGTTGTTGTTGTGGTATTGTTTTGTCCTGTCTGTGAGGCAGTCGCAGACGCCATGACTGAGTCGTCACCAGTCCCATTTTGTGTACTCCTGTTACCTGTTATACGGAACCCCAGTGGTGGTTAATAATACAGATGAACAAACCAGCCAAAACATGACACTATCCCTAGGACCGATTAAGCCCGAATATTTGGTCCTAAAGTCCGTTCACTTAAGCACAGAACGTAAAACTGTTTTTCCATGTGATATTTCTTATGAAAGGCAAAAACTCACTCACATATTATGCATCACCCCACCTTTTGGTTGATGGGCCAATCACATACCAAAGGCCTTTGGTGTTTTCCAAATAATATTAAGCGTAGTTTTCTGATATTTGTATAAATCTTTTTAAATGTGATATGTCATTCTAACTAAAAGTAAAAAACAGGAAGTAAAAAGATCTAGGACCAGGACTGGTTTTAACTGGTTGACTAGGTCAGACCTTCATACGAAAAGAGAAACGTAAAGAAAAAAAATCTAGTTGAATTGAAAAACTTACCGTTTTCGTCTGCATCTGCCATTTCAATATCAGTGGTCGGGTGGTCAGAAGCCTTATTTCTGATTTCCGCCAAGCTTCCATCAATTAACATATCACTATCCGTTTTTGTTGTTCTTTATGCTGCTTCCTTTCCTCTTCGCCTTTCTTCTTCAACTAAGCTTGTATCATATAAATTTCACGCGTCATTTAATCTTATGTAACTAATTCCAGGCTAGATTATAATATAAGACCATCTAATAATTAGTTTATAACATCTGGATATTAGGTGTTTTCACCAGAAACCAGCAGTTACCAACATACTTATTTCTTGTTCATTACTAATCAATTTTAAAAAGTAAGAGCATTTTCACGCTAACATGGAGCATATTAATCGCTAAGACTTTAGTGGTATATTTATAAAACTGTAAGCAAAATTAGATCGAGTCACTACTATCAAGAGTATGTAACAGAACACGAAACTGAGTACATGTTTAGTGCAAGCAACATGTGGTCCTTGTTATAGCAATGGATCAAACAAGAACTGTAGCCAATACTAATGAAGATGGAATTCGTGAGAGATGGAAACAAACCTCACCATCAATAACATTTTCTTTTATGTTTGGCGCAATTAAATCGTTGAACAACTATTTCATACTTGAGTTTAAATACAAAATGATTATCTAATTATATTATTTTCATTGCAATACATGTCAGAACACTCTTTGTATAAAGCTACTTCAAAGTATTGTATTTTAGATAACTGATAGAATTGATTGATGCAATATGTCTAGTCAATTTGAATTAGATGGTCCCAATTATTGTTTTATTTATTCATGGTTCAATAATCCAAAAAATAAATTTGCCCTGTTTTGTGGAAAATGATGAAGAAATAAAGTTAAGAACCCCACATTAGAAGTTAGAAGACTTAAAAGTCTTTAAAACTTGTACTTATTTTTTCTATCATGTGATACTTTTCCTCCTCAATATGTGTGATATAAATCAAAAGTAAGCTAATGGGCCCAAATGCTAAACCAAAACCAAGACTAAAAGATGAAGACTTTAAGTAGTCATTCACAAAAACACATTTGCAAACACAGTTGCACACACATTTTCATCACAATTTACTCATTCCTGTGCTTGCGAAAACACAAACCGTGGTAATCATAAACTCTAAAACGCTGAAGTAATGTACTCTGTTTCATTTTATAATTGTTCATCTCTCCTTGATAATTCGATCAACTTTAATATATTACACTAGTGTCTAAATTAAAACAGCAAGTGCATGCTTCTGCATGTTAGTTCTGAATGAAACGTATTAATGTCTTGACAATGATACCTTAAGTGTACTCTTTGAAAATATAATCAAATTTTCCATATCATCTTTCACTATGTACTATGAAACTTAGAATAACTTTCTAAGAAAAATGAAGTGGTGGTCACTGGTGACTGGTTTTAAGAGACCAACTATATGAGTTTGCCAGATTTGGTTGTGGATGCTAAATATAAATCCATCAAAAGATTATGCTAAATTTGGCCCAAAGCCATTTTAACCTGCTACACAACCCAACCCATTAAGCCACCACTATTAATATGTATGTCAAATAATTAACTTTACGAGAAAATGGAAGTATGGAACAAGCCAGATATAAAAAAATGAAGTATATTAACTATGAAGAAGAAAACTCACAGTTAAAGGTTCCTTGATATCAAGCATACCAAATATTGTTTACCAACAAGTCACCATATTCTCCAATGCACCATACTCCTACCCTAACAACTGCTTCCTGTTTAAAAACAGTTAAAACATTATAAATCGATAACATGTGGATTTAGGGAACAAAACTTAAAATTAAAGTCGAAATTTGACCAGATAATTTTTGGCTTATTAAGAAGGAATTGGTGGTACCTGGTCAACAGATGTTTGGATTGCTCTGTATAGCGACCTTACTGTATATCCACGGAGGTTAGATGCATTGGTTACACAACAACTAGAGCATGCCATACTTCATCTTTTACATAATTTCCAGCCTATTATCAGTAGCAGCATAAGAGTTTAGTATTTCATTAAGAAAACACAAATTTAGTTCCAAAATGAGCATACATTAAAGATCAAAGAGAAATCCAAATGGGTGAAATAAAACTCGCAGGACTAATGGAGCATATTTACCACAAAAAAGAAATAATACAGTGTATTTTATTAATAAAAAAAAAAAAAAAAAAAAAAAACTTCAAATTTGAGAGAGATGGATAATCATCCAAAAGTATATTTATTATTTTTGAAAACCTCTTAGATTTACTTTATTCAATAAACTCGCTTATTAATAGAATGCTATAAAGTAATCATATTTGACAGACTATGTTTCGGGTCCAACCCAATCCGTTTCGACTCCCACCAAAAATTACCCATTTTGGCCTGTTACCCACCTAGCGCAGTTTTCCCCCTGTAATAATGGATCAAACAGAAAGAAGAGATTAAATTATAAATCACTCATTCCCTTTACTGGGAAAGAGCCTCAGTTGCATTTTAGTATAACTATTTGTAAGCATTTGACATGTATACTGTTCAGCATTAACCGGGGACAAGAAATTACTGTATAATATGGAAAAGCTATTAGAAAAATGTATACCTCACAAAGAACCTTGAGCATCTGATCAATGTACCAAAGTTTATCCGGGGAAAGCCTATAAGATAAGTCACATGTGAAAACAGAGAATTATTCCGCATTGTCAGGTCAAAAGTAATTCTATATGCACCACCCTTGAAGGTATGCTAACATGATCATATTACTTTTTGAAGTTTAAACCATGTAGACAGTGGTGTCAAGAATTATGTAATTATCATAAGACAATTAGCCACACTTAGTAAAAATGGAAGGCCCTTCACTTACTTTTCAACAATGGAGCAAATTTTGGCAGTAAGATCTCCTTTAAAGTCCTGGTCACTAACTTCCAGATAATCAATTAATTCCTTGGTCAAAGGTTCGACATTGGTCTCGTTTACCAGAAGATACACAAGTTCAAGGGCTCTTTTACGGATTGAAGCATCTGAATCCTGAATAAAAAGAGGGTGCACTTTCTGAGATACCGTGTAATAAGATTTGTATATTCTGAAAATGCTCAATTATGTAGCTCTAATGAAGTGACTAATAAACAGTTTCTTAGTGTCCAAAAAGTTAATTTTATCACTTGTGCAGCATTCGGGGCTCATTAGTCTTATAAATGTACTAATTAATGCATGATATGGTTACTTTCACACATTCTAAGATTGTTGCACGATGTCTCTGCACGGCTTGACCATCTATTGATATTGCTTTCATCAGCATGTTCAACGCAACATATCTGCCATGCAAGACTTAAGGTTTACAATACTGAACTATAAGAAACAGACAAAGCGAACTGTGGGCATAAGGTAACATGAAGGATAAGCAGGACATTGACATTTATATATTCAGGTATTTCATATTAAGATTTAAATTTGGATTCAAATGAGTGATTATTTACATGAAACGCCTCACGATTCAAAGTAAAAATGAACGTCATCGTGCTATATGGCCACTCAAAGTAGTTCATGTTCCAACTTCATTTAGTATTTGATACCATGGAAGAGAAGACACTTCACCTGATATTGTTGTCACGGTTTGACAAGAACCGGCCCAATACATTGATCGCAAGAACGCGCAAGCCACCACTATCTTCAATGCTCATGATAGTTTCTACACATTCGTAAAGGATGGCATTTCCTGCATTCTTGTTTGACTCGGTTTTTGTTGCAACCTAGAAATGAGAATTTAAGCAGGAGAAGCAGTGTAAGCAGACTTCAATTCAGGACTGTCAGTACACTTTTACAATTAGGTAGTTGTAAGTTATATCGGTTAAAACACAAATTTATCAAACCCTAATGACTAAAAAATATAAGAATAAGTTTCAATCCATAATACTACTAGCTGGCGCTGAAATACAAGCACAAGTTCCTCTAGCAAAGAGAAAAGTAAACAGTCGAGCTAAACTTACAATTATCAGACATCATGAAAGCTAATCAAGATATCACATAAAAGATGGAAGCTGACCTGAGCAAGGACATCATTCATGAAATCACTAGAATCAGCATCTCCATGGCCCAAGATTCGTAAAATGCGCAGCAATCTTATTTGGAGAAAAGGGTCTGCAATGCCAGCAATGTCATATTCAGGAGCATATGGACTGTTGACGGCATCCTTCAAAACTTTTACCAAACCCTCTGTGCATTTCTGAATGGAAAGAGAAAATATACAGAAAAGATATCAATGGTGGATGGCACTTTAAAAACATGTGAAATTGTACAGCAATTTACTCTACACTAAAAAGATGTACATCAATAAACAAAGAAAAGTACAAAGGAATAGGAGAAAAAAGAGCATCCCATATCAAAATAACTACTAATTCATTTAAGTTTAAAAAGTTAGAGCAATCAGTCTGGTAGAAGAAAGAAAGACAGTTACGCTGTGTTCTCGAGTTTGGATTTGGAAGGAAAAGAAAGAAAATGAAAGGAAATAGAAAAAATGGTGTGTTCTCGAGTTTTTGTCAAACAGAAAGGAAAGGAAAGTGGAAGGATTTGATAGGAAAATTAAGAGGTTTTTTCCTACCAAATTTTCCGGCCAAATATGGGCGGATTTGGAAGGAAACAAATTTACACATAAACTATTTATTATAAACTAAGTTATATAACCTTCATTATTTTATATATCTTTTGTTATAGATGTATTTCTATGTTTAAAAAGTCATAACTATAATTTTTTCTTTCTTTTCCTTCCAACTCGAGAACACGACTTTGTTTATTTTCCTTCCATTTCCGTTCATTTCCTTTCAACTCGAGAACATGAAATATAAATGCCACTTTCTTTTCTTTCCACTTCTTTTCTTTACTTTTCTTTACCTATCATTTCTATTCCCACAAAAGAAAACTCGAGAACAGAGCGTTAGTACTAACACACCCAACTCCATCAATATAAAAGAAATGATAATATCGTTCTACAGCCCACCTTCCACACAAGAGATGGACATATGAGTGACGATAAAAATGATTAAATTTATCACATTTTATTATAAACGTTTCAAACAGACATTTATCGCATAGCTATTGTGATTTTCTTTTTAATGTTTTCATCTTATAACCAACTGGTAGCAAAGGACATAGTGGAGCTATCCTTGGGTCTTGCACAGTTACGTCAAACCCATATCTAATAAACGGGATACCAGTAATCTTAACATGCACTTAACGTTGTAGGTCTAACGGACATATTATAGAGACCGTATGTGTACATAATAGCCTATAGTGCATCTTATAAAGTGAGTATAAATCATATTCTGGAGGTCATAGCAGAACATGTTCCAGACACATTCAGAAGAAACATCAGTGATGTTTCTCTTAGTATATGAGATAGGCTACATCAAAGTTCTCTTTGTTCATTATGGTACACCTAATGAAGAGTGAGTTTCGTATAGAGCTATTTTCTTCCACACACACTGGTAAAAATATTAGAACAAACAAGGTCAATATACCTTCCTGAAATATTCAAGGGCCTCTTCACTGACTATACAAAGATCTGCACAAAGCTGGATCGCAGTTAAAAGGACCCCATGATGCTTTTCTTTAAGTAAGGAAGCAACAGGGTTCACAAAATTCTCTGCGAGGTCGGGAACTTTCTTTATAATCCTTATGGAGCATAAGGCTGCCTGTACATTGTAAGAACATAATAAGTACTTAATATTATTTGAGTTATTTATATTAAAAGAAGCTTAAATATGCTAAACATAATGAGCAGAATGTGAACAGAACTGTAGATTAAATGCCTTAATCAAAGTCCAAGCATTCTACATTACAACATTTTTATTTAATATTCCCCATTTTTTAATAATTAACAATATACTATAGCAACATCTATGGACTGGAATTCTAAAACAAGACGGGTAACAAAAAAAACAAATTAATTATCTCATTTTATAGCTAATTTGATTTACACAGGACAAAAAAGATAACTAATATGATTGTGAAAGTATGATATGCCTGTGGTTAGCAAAATGGCAAGTACTTTAATTCGAGTATTTAAAGGCAAAAGGTGTCCCGTCTAACCTGAAATTGACTACATAAGGGGTATTAATCATTTATCTAAACTTAGTAGTTGATCAATTTCATCTACTCTCTCTTTCCAAAACAATCGCAACATCTTGTTTTTGGGTTGTCTCGAAGTGTTCCCTACTTTAGTAAAGTGCTCAGGCCAAATTTACTATTTCACCAATCAGTAATCATCACTTGATTTTTGTGACTTTCTTCCAAACATCTGGATCTCGAAATTGCAGCAGCCTCTGGACTTCAGGGGCAAGATCACGAGCCATTTCAGCAGAAGATATATTACCCAAAGCACAAAGAGCCAGTCCCACGATATACTGGTTTGTATGGTTAAGATCTCTACAAAATAAAAAACTTTGTTAATCACTGGAGATCGTTTTTAGACAACATCCTGACACGCCCAGAAGATGTGTGTTCATATTTCCATAAAAAATACGAAACAGAAAAGGGTATGTGCATACTGCTTTGATGAATTGGTGACTAGCATCAAAACTTCTTGTCTTTCATCAAGAAGCAACATAAGTCCAAGATATCCTATTCTCTTCTCCGGAAATCCAGGAGCTGCAATTAACTTGAGGCATTCCATTTGACCAAAATGTGTGGGATATCCTAGCATGTGAATGAGCATGGGCTTTGCCAAATTAAGGTGTCTATGATCATTGTCATTGTCGCTAACAGCTGCACGAATAGAAGCACACTCTTTTCTAACAACAGCACGCTCCTCTGCTGCAGTTTTACAGGCACGTATTGCCCGAATCATGTCCCTGCAACTAAAAACAATAATCCTTATATCACAAGCTGGCCATTGCCATTTAGATGAGACCATTACTTGCAAAATTATTTAGGGATGTGAGCCAAGTGATGTTTTGTCTTATATGCATAAGAATTAAGGATGGCTCATGAAAAAGATTAACAGGATTACGATCATACTTATTTTCACATATTTCTCTTTAGATTGTCCCATTGTACCACAAAAGCATCTAAAGAAAATTACAATGATGCGTCAGTTATGTTGAGAAAGTAAGGATCTTCACAGAAAACAAAACAGTAAGCAAGATTCTATGAACAGCTAGAATAAACCCATACTATCAATTTCATAATAATTCCATGAGTTACAATTCTGAGCAAGAGCAGTATAAAGGGGGGTCTCTTGCGCAAAGCAAACACAGATAAATGCTAGCAAAGAAAGGAAGTGGCAGGGGATTGCAAAGAAGAAGAAAGAAAAAGTTAGTACACATAGTCTTCCCCTGCCTATTGATCTAATGATAAAGAAGGGAGCTAAGTAAAATGGGAAGTATGCGTAAACAATCAATAAAGACTTGCTTTGTGATATTTCAGTTTATAAGACGAAGGCCAAAAATTTAGGGTAATTTTCGAGCTTTATCATTATAAGCCAAAGAAATAACTAAGGACTTAATCCCTCATTATCACTGAACTCACGTAGCTCGGGGACTATAGAAGCTCTCTAGCTTGTACTTTCAAATGAACCCGGCCAAAATTCAATGTTAGAATGAGCTAAAATGTAGTTAGAACATGCATAATTGCATATTGTGACACAAATATACCACACTATTTGGCATCCAAAAATCCCCATTGCGTTCTTTGAGACCATGTAACCAAACAATGTGCCACCAACCCAAATAAAATAATTAGATATTCATGACCCCTTGGAACCGCCAGTCTGCTACCCAACTCTGCCTATGTCAATGAGATTTAGGCCAAACAAGAAAATGTATGTGTGAGTAAGGGTAGCCCTACTATTATTCTATCTGATGTATAAGATGGACAGAAATGATCACTGCATAGTCCCTTGCACTCCCAAATACCGTCTTTTGTCTATCAATTTGTAAATGCAATGACGAAATATTTAACCTCCTCAATAATAAAAACTCTAGCAAGCATATCCGATGCACCTCTCATCAATAAGCAACAGGGTGATAAATTGCAATACATCTCAACATTGCTAATATATCCAAAATGTCATACCCTCCCTTGTTGGAATAGAGTTGTGTGTTAGGATGTAAAGTCTATATTATAAACAGGGTTAAGATAAGGAAGAAATCTGTCACGTCAATGCAAATATTATAACAAAATAATCGCAACAAACCCTTAAAGAAGAGGGCGACAACACTCATGAACTTGCAAGCAAGGTCGATGAAGTGGATACTATAGTTCTTCCTCTTCATTTTTACACATACAGAGGAATATTTATTAAGTAGAGAAACTAGTTATTGACATTTAAGATGCAAAACATTGATAACCTGCAGCATTAATGACTAAACAGTCCACACGCCGAAGACAATATGTAAAAGGCAATGCTAAGCTTATGCTCCAAACTGACTTAGCAGCCCACTCAGGAGAGTGTCGGCCAACACAGTCATAGAAAGTAAAGAAGTTATGCTACATTTCTCAATGAATCTTAGATTTCCCGGAAACCCATCTACATTTAACTACAGTATTTAAGTTACATGCCAACTTGCTTCCATTAGTACATTATAACTCCTCAATGGTTATAGTTTGTGCAACATGTCTTTCGAACTTCGTAACTACGAGACATCTGTACAATGTGAAACCTCAGTAGTTTCTATCATGGTTGGCTATATCTTTTTACATCCCCGGGCATAAGACATCCTATTCTGATCACATATTAACTTAATTGAGCAAATTCGTTCAACGCGCTATATACTAACGATATAACTCTACGTTCTAGTCATCATTTCAGTTAAGTTCATTCATCATTAGCACATTCTACATACAAGCTTCCTAACTTAAACAATCACACAAGTACACAACAAATCACATCTTCAATTACTCACTCAAATACTTAATCGTAACAACTTCATCAACTAGATCATAACTTAGTTGAATTCCGTAAATCGCGCTTATCATTCGTCCAACGCACTAAGTTTCCGTCTTCATTTCAATTGATTTCATTCATCATTAACACATTTCACGCAGCAGACTTCCTAACTTAAGAATCACACAACTAATTAAATATTCAATCATTACGCTCTGATATACTTAATTGTGAGTACAATAATCGTAACAACTTCATCAACTACAATTCAATCAACACATCAAACTATATCATGACTCACCTTCTCGTTCGTCCAACGCACTATAAGCACATTATAACTCTACGTTCCAGTCATCATTTGACTTCAGTTCATTCATCACTAACACATTTCACATACAAGCTTCTTAACTTATCAATCACACAACTAATCACATCTTCAATTATTACTTACTCATCTAATTACTTAATCGTAACAACTTCATCAACTATAACATGACTTAGCTAAATCCCGTAAATCACACTACGTTTCCGTCATCATTACAGTTATACATACAAACTTCCTAATCTAATATCACACAACTAATAAAAATTTACATTCATAACCTAATCATAACTTCGTTAAATTCCGTAAATCGCACTTCTCATTCATCCAACGCGCTTAACGAACAATACAACTCTATATAATAATCGTAACAACTTCATCAACTATATCATCATAACTTAGTTTAATTCCGAGAATCGCGCGTATTATTCGTCTAACGAACTACGTTTCGGACATCATTTCAGTTCATTCATATACTTATTTCATAGCAAGTTCTAAAATCAAATCAAATCAAATCACTAATTCTTCATTCAAATACCTAATCATAATTTAGTTCAATTCAGTGAATCGCGCATATTATTAATCTAACGCACTATGTTTCTGACTTCATTTCAGTTCATTCATATACTCATTTCATATATAACAAAATTAGGTTAAAAAAAAAAGATGAGATGAGAAATAGACCGTAAGCGTGTTCCGGAAGAGAAGGGATTCATGATTACTGAGTCCGATTGGAATCCACGTGATATCTCCATCAGATCCAGCTTTTTTTTTATAAAAATTGTTTGTTTTATGTAAATTATAATTGAAATTTATAATTATTTAGAAATTAAAATATATATATAAGTTAGAGAACGAGGTCCATATTTATTTTGTAAGAAAAGCACAAAATGACAAAAAAACAATGAAAGAGAAACAATAAAACAAAAAAATAATAATATAAAATGTACAAACCAACATCTTACCCTTACTTTTCTGCAGCCCCACGTTCAAAAGGAACCCAAATTTTCATTAGTGAGATTTCAGCCAAATATGTAAAATATACTTTTATGCAAATCCTTTGGACAAGAACCTTAACCAAACGGGCCCTTAATACCAACAACCCCATCTCAATTTATATCAACATGCATGTACTCTTCTATATATACTATGCATATCTTCCACGCAAAAAATACACTAAAACACACATAGAAATCTTATCATCTTAATCCATCTTCTTCCTCACCAAATAACCTCAGTCACACCATCATTAGTATGCCAGCTTCAAGTGTTGATCAGTACACAACCACTATTGTCTTTCTAAAGTATACTTTTAAACATAAGCCCGGGCGAAACCCACACCACACACATGCTCAAACCCGGCCATTTATATTTCTACTTTTATTTTACAACACACAAGCAATAAACCTTTCAATCATTATTGAAATAGGTGATCTTGAAAGTACAACAAGCTTAAGGTAAATATGAGTTTTTACTATTTCCACTCATATTCTTGCTTTGTTTTTCACAATTTAAACTAGGCTATGTTTAAATATTTGGTTTAATATGAACTTTTTTTTTTCTTTTTTTTAACAGCATCTGACCGAAAGCTTTAAATATAATCTAAAAGTTTAAACATAATACTAAATTAACTCGGTAATTTAAACAACATCCGACCAAAAGCTTTAAACAAGAAGTCACCAATCTCACCAATCTTCAATTTAATTCAATTGTTCCTAGACATAGGTAGAACAACTTGTGGCAACTGATGGAAGCTTCCAAGACATGTGTGCTAATCAATTTCAGACTCAATCACAAAATACTGTCCTGGGATTTCTTGCACCTAGTATTTGTATGATAGACATGGGTCATATATACTAGCTAAATCTGGTTAATGGTGCATCTGTATAAGATCGAAACTGTATCCTTAAGTAAGTTAGCTTATAACTTTGTATGTAGTAACGCCAACCTTCTCAGAAAGATAGGCTTTATTCGGTTTGTGTATGTGTGACGATGTACCAAAAAGGTAGAAAACCATGGAAAAAAAGCAGTAAAAGTTCGACACCAATTTTAGAATAATATGATCAACTTTACTTCACCTTATTTGTTATTTCTTTTTAAGTTTAGCCCAAATACCATGTCTACGTCAAAATTTAAAGCTAGCATTCACTTTGCAGTAGTAAAAGATAAGGTGCTTATATCAAATGATATAAAGTTAGCTTAATTTCTCTTGTGTAAACGACTATTGAGTAACGATGGATACTCTAGTGGTTAAGTGCAAGTGAAACCAAATAAATACAATCATTTAGGGCCCGTTTGGTTTGTAGTTGGGTTTAGGATTAGGATTAAGATTAGTATTAGGATTTTGATTTGAATTAGGATTTTGGATTTGATGTAGGAGAGAGAAATATAAAAATTGTTTGTTTTATGTAAATTATAATTGAAATTTATAATTATTTAGAAATTAAAATATATATATAAGTTAGAGAATGAGGTCCATATTTTGTAAGAAAAGCACAAAATGACAAAAAAAAATGAAAGAGAAACAATAAAACAAAAAATAATAATAATATAAAATGTACAAAACCAACATCTTACCCTTACTTTTTTGCAGCCCCACGTTCAAGGGGTTGAACCCAAATTTTCATGAGTGAGATTTCAACCAAACATGTAAAATATACTTTTATGCAAATCCTTTGGACAAGAACCTTAACCAAACGAGCCCTTAATACCAACAACCCCATCTCAATTTATATCAACATGCATGTACTCTTCTATATATACTATGCATATCTTCCACGCAAAAAATATACTAAAACACACATAGAAATCTTCTCGTCTTAATCCATCTTCTTCCTCACCAAATAACCTCAGTCACACCATCATTAGTATGCCAGCTTCAAGTGTTGATCAGTACACAACCACTATTGTCTTTCTAAATCATAGATAGAAGTAAGAGTAATGGAATCCTCAGCTCCACCAGCAGATTGCTCTATGTGGATGGGAGCTTCATTGGACCTTTCAACAGAAACATCAACATGCTTAATGAAAGGAAAACCTTCATCAACATGATTCCTAACAGGACTAGGTGTGGTTAGTCTATCATGCACAGTCTCAAACACATCAACATGAGTAGGTGATGGACTAGGTCTAGGTGAAGGTATAGGTGGAGGTAGGTCAGGAGTAAAATGAGATGCTTCAGCAGTAGTAGAAGGGCCCTCATCAATGGTAACTGAAGGATTACCATCAGTAGCATTGGTAGAAGGTGGAGAACCAACAACATTTCCCTCATCAGCAGCCTCATTGCCTTGAGTCAACATAGTCGCTAGCAAAGGATGATGTTCCCCCTCATAATTAGTTTTCATAGAAGCAAACAATTTAGAAGATAAAGCTCCTATGGGACAAAAGGCTTGGGCTTGGGTAGTAATGTCCAAAATCATTTGCAAAAACCTAGGGTACATAAAAAACTTATGCTTTTTCCTATGAATATTTTCAACCAAATTATCAAAAATAAACCTAGAAAAGTTATAAGTTAACCCCTGAGAAAGACATACAATACCACATCCCAATTGAGTAGAAAATTGGTCCCATCCTCCTGATTTACTGCTTATGCACTGAAGCAACGTGTGTACCAAAAACCTCCATATAGGACACAACTGATTCTTGAACCATATATCAGTCCTGGTACCCCTGTATCCAATAGCTCTCAGCCCAGTAAGTATCTCCACCGAATTAGAGTGATAGACCCCATTCGCATCATCCAAGCGAAGCTTTCTTCTTATCAACTCCTCTGTTACAACATGCTATGTCCCGTCAACAATCGCAACAATCTCTGTTTCATTCCGTTTCAAAGCAGATGCCCTAAATTGTGTAACCAATGATTCATATATCACACTAGGAGAATGCGTTAAAGCATAATGAATCTTAGATCTCTTCAAGAACTCCACCATTGGTTCATACAAATCATAACCCTTAGCTTTTCCCAGAAAAGCAACCTTGTTATGATCTTTCTTCAATTGAAGCGCCATGTAAAATTGTAAGTTAAGGTTGAGAATCACACAACTGAAAGTGTTTTAGACGTAAGTGAAGAGGGAATTGTTTAATTTGAAGTAAGGATATGCAAATAATGAGTTGGTATAAGTTGCCCAAATTATAGTCAAAAATATCGGAACTCTTGTTGACCATATCTTACGTGTCTCTCAACTTAAACCAAAGACAAAGTAACACTTCAGTAGAAACACAGTCATACTGCTGAAATAATTCGCTTTAGCAGAAACAACCCAAGATAAAAGATATCCTCAGTAAATATCTGGAGCGTTACTGTGCCACCCAACTCACATTAAATTACATTAAACCTCGAATCCATCTATATAACAATCCCAATACACACTTCACATATATCATTTAACCCCAATTCTTAATTTCATCACAAAAACCTCAATCAACTACAATCAACCATGAATACCAAACCAGAAGTTATAGATCCAACCTCTTCTCCATCATCATCATCATCAAGTGATGATTTTCGCCAGTTTTTAAGAGCTTCTTATCAATCTAAACCTCTACCTTTGAGGTCCCCCTTTCTTACTTCTTCTGAAGATGGTAGTGTAGTGGATCCAAGTGCATCTCCTAGTGACTCTGAAGACTCCAACAAGGAGAGTACATCAAACCCTCAACATTCAACACCTCAACCTCAACAAGTGGTGTTGGCTCTTCCTGCGCCATGGTTTGGTGCTTCATCTCATATCTTAAAGGGGAAGGGCAAAAGGAAGATGGATTGATTGCCTTTTGGTTAAACCAGTAGATGAAGCACAAAGGACAATGTGTATTCATCTTCATCATCTTTGGTTTCCTTAATCCATCCTTCCCATTTTGATCCTTAGCATCTTCGTCGTACTAGTCATGCATATCCAGCCATCAGGATAGAAGATATAGGCAAGACGATGATAGGAGCTAGTATAGGTTAAGTAGATCATGTATATCCTTATGTAGTTGATTGTAAGCTGTATGCTGTAAGCTATAAACTGTTTCTTGAATGAATGAATGAACAATTTACTTCAGTACTTTTCTCTTCAGTAGAAAAAAATAGCTCACTCCAGTACTTAGCCTTCAGAAGAAACAATCTTTTAAGCTTACTTGACCATTCTCCAATGAACCAAACTTGATAAACTAGAACTGAAATATGCAATCTGCAAAACAGTCACATAGAAACACACAAACCAAACCAAAACAAAAAAAACTCACAAAACATTAGCTGGTTAGTGTTAGCAAAAATAAACTAATATACAAAGTTTACAACATAAATCCTCCCCTGAGGCCTATGCCTCCCCTTAAACTTTTGCAGTTAAGGGTTAAGCATACTAATATGGACCACAAGGTGTTGAAAACTTGGTCCATCAAAAGCCTTTGTTAACAAATCTGCCACATTATCATCAGTGTAAATTTTAACCACTTTTATCAAATGTTTTTCATATGCATCTCTTATAAAGTGGTTCCTGATTTCAATATGCTTAGTTCTACTGTGAAAAACTGGATTTTTAACAATGCATATGGTACTTTGATTATCAATAAAAATTGTTGTGTTCATGAAGTTATATCCATAATCCAACAATTGATTTTGTATCCAAAGAACCTGTCCACAGCAATCTGCAGCAACAACATACTCTGCTTCAGTAGATGAGGTAGCCACAATAGTTTGTTTCTTGCACTGCCAAGAAATCAATCTCTTTCCAAAGAATTGGCAACCTCCAGTTGTGGATCTCCTATCCAGATTTGCACCAGCATAATCACTGTCACTATATGCTTCCAGCTTAAAAGGAGACTATTTTGGGTACCAAAGGCCTAAATTGGGTTGGCCTTTCAAATACTTAATGATCTTCTTGACTGCATTCAGATGGGAAGCAAGTGGAGTGACTTGATGTCTAGAGCAAGCACTCACAGCAAATGTAATATCAGGCCTAGAAGCTGTTAGATACATCAATGAACCAATCATAGATCTGTATAAATGAACATTCACAGGTAGATCTGGTTCATTGTTTGTCTTTGACTTTGGAGCTTCATAAGGTGTTGTGGCAGTCCTGACACTCTCCATACCAAACTTCTTCAAGATGTCCCTCACATATTTATCCTGACTGATAAAGATACCATCAGGTTTCTGCTGAACTTGGAGACCCAAAAATAAAGTAAGCTCTACCATAGCACTCATCTGAAACTCTCCCTTCATCAGCTCCTCAAACTCCCTGCACCAAGCTTCTTTAGTGGATCCAAATATGATATCATCCACATAAACTTGCACAAGAATAATTTCTGTGGAATTCTTCTTCAGGAAAAGTGTTTTATCAATAGCACCTCTTCTATAGCCATGCTTCAGTAGAAATAATGAAAGCCTAGCATACCATGCTCTAGGTGCCTGATCATAGAGAGCTTTAACTACCTTATAAACATGATTTGGGTGATCTGGATCTTCAAATCCTTTAGGTTGAGTGACATAAACCTCATCTTCTATTTCACCATATAGAAATGCACCTTTAACATCCATTTGATACACCATGAAACCCATGTAAGATGCATAGGCCAAAAAAATACGAATGGCCTCAACTCTAGCAACAGGTGCAAATACTTCATCATAATCAATCCCTCCTCTTGTCTGAATTCCTGAGCCACTAATATTGCTTTGTTTTTAATCACAACACCCCTTGCATCTCTTTTATTTTTCAATATCCATTTGGTCCCAATTGCATACTTCCCTTCAGGTAGTGGGACCAATATCCAAACCTGCTGATTTTGGAACTGTTGCATCTCTTCTTGCATTGATTCAAGCCAACTTGAATCATCCAGGGCCTGAGTAACACTGGTTGGTCCCACTTGAGATAGAAAACAGGCAAACAAACAATGTTGAAAATCTGTGTGATTGTCCCTTTGCTGATTTGAAACATAAGAGATAAAAGCTACTTGACCATATTTAGAACTTGTTACAGTGCCCCTAGTTCTAACAGGTGCATTAGGATCACCCATAATATTGGACTGTGGATGAGTAATGTTGATCCTTTTAGTAGCAGTGGTGTTGACATCAATGGAGGTATCAAGATTAGTCACAGTTGGCTCAAAATTACTATCATAGGAAGGTGAGGTGAAGACTCCAGCTTTGGGTTGATGATTACCAAGATCTGAAGGTCTTGGAAAACGTGTATAAGGTTCCCCAAAGTCTGTGGACACTCTAGTAGAAATGGGAGTAGAAACAATATAACCTTCAACAGAATTGGTGATGATAGGAGAAACAGGATCACTTTCAGCAGAATGGTGATTTCCACTGATTGCTTCTCTTGCAACCTCCTCAGCATTCCTCTCAACTTCTAGATTAGCTGCATACTCTTGTTTCTTAAGCCTAGCAAGGTCCTCTGCATAGTTGGACTCATCTTCACTGTCATCAGTAGTAACTTTGGAAGTGTCACCTAAAAAGTTATTAGGGGAGAAAGAAGGTACAATAATAGGATGTTCATCATCCTCAAACTCACTATCAGAATCAGCATTCATGGTAGCAGCACTGTCAGTGGGTGACTCTTGTGAACCTGCATTTTGGTTAGCCACATGTCTAGAATAACCCAAATAATCAGTTAAGTAATCAAGGTCAAAAGACCAAACATGACATTGTCCTTGAACATTAGGCTTGTCTTCTAGAAATCTCAAGTTCAAAGTCTCCTCAATCTTCTTAGCATTCAAATTGTATACCCTATACGCTTTACTATGAGCCGTATAACCCACAATATAACCCTCATCAGCCTTCTCATCAAATTTACCTAGTGGATCACTAGTATTCAAAATAGTCACTTGACATCCAAAAGGTTTAAGGTAGTGAATAGCATAAACTTTCCCATAGAGAAGTTTATAAGGTGTCTTAGAATGAGGTCTAGTAATAGATACCCTGTTCATAACATAACAAGTTGTGCCAACTGCTTCAGTCCAAAACATTATGGGTAACTTAGAGTCTGCAAGCATAGATCTTGCTGCCTTTATAAGGGTCATATTCTTTCTTTCAGCTACCCCATTTTGTTGAGGGGTTCTTGGAGTGCTATAGTCCCTTTTGATGCCTTTAGACTTACAGAGTTCTATCAATACTGCATTCTTGAACTCTGTCCCATTATCACACCTGATGCCTTTAACCTTTTTATTCAGCTGATTTTCAACAAGAGTAATAAACTCTCTTAAAACTAGAGATGTTTCATCTTTTGTTCTCAGAAAGAACACCCAACAAAACCTGCTAAATCCATCAGTGATTACCAGACAAAAGTATTTGTGATCAATACTGCGTACTTGAGTTGGACCAAAAAGATCCATGTGAAGCAACTGAAGAGGTTCTGAAATAAGGCTCACTGCATTAATTGCTTTGTAAGAGGCTCTGTGTTGCTTTCCTTTATTGCAGGCAACACAGTTATGTTCATTGGTGAAAACCTTTGAAGGAAGTCCTTCAACAAGACCCATTTTAGATAGCTTGTTAATGGTCTTGAAGTTCACATGAGCCATCCTTTTATGCCACTTTGTAGACTCATCCAGGGATGCTTTAGCCACCAAACAAGTTAAGTCACCTTCTGGTTGAACATCATTCAAGTTGAATATGTATAAATTGTGAGTACGAGGAACTCTCAGCAAAATTGATGTATCTTCTGGAAGTTTGAAGTCTTTAGACAACACAAGACATTCATCCTCAGAGAAGAGTACTTTGTTCTTTGTGTCACAGATTTGTGAGACTGAGAACAAGTTGAAGTGTTGTAGTTCCTTCACATAGTACACATTCTCAAAGTCCAGTTGAGGTGTTTTGATGGTCCCTTTCCCAGTGATTCTACCATCACTTCCACCAAAAGTCACATTGCCTCCTCCTTCTATGGGTACAAAATTATGCATCATATCTCTGTTTCCTAACATACTTCTTGAGCAACCACTATCAACAATGCCAACTTCCTTGTGCTTAAGAGGATGATCCTACAACAACAAAAAAAATAATATATACAAAAATTAGTACACTATTGAGGCTCAAGTCATTACTGACTTGAACTTGCCTTGTGGATTTTTAGATTGAGGCCATGTAGATTTATAAAATCCACTATTGTTCTTGGGTTTCCATTGAAATTTAGGTCCCCTTTGTGTCCAAGAACAATCTGCTTAGGGCTTCACAGCAGTATTCCTATAACCCTTACCATCATTCATTGAGTCAACATATCCAGGACAATAACCATTTTTAAAATATGAACTTGTTGGTTACACATATGGTCTAGCAACTGAGCTTCTCCAAGTATAAGGAGGAGATGCATAGTTTGCTTGTGGAACATAAGGTGGTATAGCATTAACATTAGTCCACATTGGGCTAGATTTCCTAGCACATACACCCATTCTTTGTTCATGAAAATCATAATCCTTAATTAAATGAAATTTACTTCCACACACAAAACATGTCTTCTGTTTAGAAGATTTATTCAAACCAAAAGATGTTCTATTACAAGCAGAAGTATTCTAACCAAAACCATGAAAAGAATTGTTTTTAACAGAATTATTATTCAAAGAATGAAAAGACAAGTCTTCAGAGGAAACTGTCTTGGAAGATGATTCCTTAGCAGCAACTCTAATAGGCTTGTAGGTAGGCTTAGGTGCAGGCTTGGGTAGGTCTGACTTATCACTTGAATCACAGCTGGCATAAGAAGTAGACCCTTGATCAGAAGATTTGTCACTGTCAGAGCAAGAGACAAAATCATTAGATGAAGAATCAGGGCCTGGCAAGTCTTTTGACTTTTTGCCATACAGATGATGTGATCCATCAAAGTCAACAGTAAGGGAAAGGTCAACAGGCATAGGTATTCCTCTAATAGATCCACGTACATCATGTAGGTCACCTTCTCTGACATAGTTAGCTAAGCCTGCTGGTGTAGTTTTACGCCCATCATACCTAGCTTCTAATCCTACATACTTTTTAAAACCCAAACCTATTGCAGAGGTCTCAGATTGACTACTATAGAGTTCTTTAGCTCGATTTAGACCAGATTTTTGCCATTGTTTATGTCTAGCTATCTCTTCATCTAATTTCTCTTTTAACACAAGATTTTCTGAAATTACATCAGCTTTCAATTTCTCAGACCTTTTTAAGTCATTGTTAGTACATTCTAAATCAGTTTCTAACACTCTAATTTTCTCATCATAAGCTATTTGATTCTTCTGAAACCAAACCTTTTTTCTTTCTAATGTTTTTAAAGCCTGTTTATAAGCTTCAACTTTAACATAGCATTCATTATATTTAGGTTTCAAACTATCATAGGCTTCCTTAAGTTCATTATAACGTTCACTACAACCAAACAAACAATTTTGTACCTGAGAGAGACCCATCAAGGCAATTTGATCATGCCTATCTTCTGAAGTACAGCATGCCAGCAACCTAATATTATCAACACCAGAACTTTCATCATTCTCCTGATCATGCAACTTCCAGTCTACATTAGTATCCATAGTGACCATAGCAACTGAGGATCCAGTCTTCGAAGTGCCAGCATCCCTCTGATTCTGCTGATAAGAAGAATATCTCACCTCCTCATCAGACTTCCTATCTTTGCATTCTTTGGAAAAGTGACCCATCTGATGACATGTAAAGCACTTGACCTTCTTTTTGTCAAACCTTGCTGGATCTCTTCCCTGAAATCCAAACTTCCTCCCAGCCTTACGCTTAAATCTCTTGATATCCATAGAGAGCATGGCCACTTGCCACTTCAACTTCATCTCCTCCATCTCCAGTGGGTCAACCTGTTCAAAATCCTCATATGCAAGTTCCTGCTGAGGATCATAATCAGCAAAGAAGGATCCAAGCACATCTTCCATTACACCACTAGATTTAGAGTGAGAGCTTGATGGAGTGGTAGTGTAAGATGATGATGAGTAAGTGGGACTTGGAGCATGAATCATCTTAGGGGTAGAGGCCCCAACAAATGTTGTGTGACTAGCAGTGGAGGATGAATGGAAAGGACTTCTCTCATCATGCTCAAGAGCTTTAAGTTTGTTGTACAGCTCATCAAAAGTAAGCATATCCAGCCCACCTTTAGTTTTGAAAGCAATGCTCACTTGTAGCCAGGATTGAGGTAAAGATCTCAAGAACTTAGAATTACAATCATCATTATCTGGCTTTGCCTTTAGCTGATTCAACTGGCTTAAAATCTTGTGAAATCTGCCATAGCCCTTGTGAATTCCTTCCTCTTCAGAGACTTGAAAGTCCTCAAACTGTTGTCTCAGCATCGATTTTCTCATTCTCCTAGACTCCTCATTCCCTCCAAACTTGGCTTTAATTGCTAACCATATATCCTTAGCATCCTGCATAAAGTGAAAATCACTCAAGTGATCCTCAGGAATAGCTTGAAGAAGAATTGCTTTCACTTTGGTTTCTCTCTGAACCACTAGTAACCCTTCAGCAGATTTATGAGGAACGGAAGTCATGTTACCATCAGCATCTGTGGTAGTCCTCTTCAAACTGTTTCCCTTCCTTACAATCTCCCACATATAATCAATGTTGGAAATCCAGTTTTGCATCTTCATTGCCCATAAGTCATAATCTTCCTTATTTAGGTAAGGAAACTTAGCGTTGCTGTTCGAGAGACTTAGTTGTTGCAGATGGGTGGTGTTATGGTTGTTGGTGACATCCATACCGTCATCAGATCCAGGCATGGTGTATGTTGTTTAGGTTGTATGGGTGATTAGAAAATATTGTTCTTAGTATCGTAGAGACTCTCTCGAGGCTCTGATACCACTTTCTGAAACGTTAGACCTTGATAGATCTTGAGCACTCGCAGATCGTTAGTATTGCTTATGTAATCACAAACAAACTAATAGAAAATCTCTACGACTTATACTCTTTAGCGGAAATCAAATATAAGTACAAACACAAATAACTAAGAACACGTTGATCCTCTATGGATCTTTATATTACTAAAACTTTGTTTTTTAACTCGTTACATTCATCATACTATTGTGTTCCTTTTATAGACAAGGAACCCTAACTTGTTTCCTAAGAAACGTATAATAATAAAACTAAATAAGATATACATAATCACTTCCTAATAAAGCTCATGCATATCCTAACTAACTATAGAAAACACGGAATAACTATTTCCGCAGAAACAAACTACGTACTATACTACTTCAGCAGATTCTGTTCTTCAGCATAAACATTGAACTTCAGCAGAATCCTTTCGGTAGAAACATCAGTAGAATTCTAACTTAGCAGAATTCCCAACATAAATATTCATGATGTACTTAATGACTAAGATCCATAAAGTACCATCATGTGGTTAGGATAAGTCCTATATTCAATCTATTGAATATCATCTGAAATTAGTCATGCTACGCATCAATATACTTTCAAGTATATTCTAACTAATACTCAGATTTGTCTTAATTCAATATCATTCCCATGTTATTGATCGACAACGGAATATTTAGAATAACTTAAGTTATTCAAGGATTTAAACATGCAAATATAGGAAAACATCATAATAAATGAATAATAAACATAACAAAATACTTTATTTCATTTGAATAATAATGTTTACAATATCCTTTATCCAACTACTAAATAGATCAATGCATGATAATTCTTAGTTAATGAATTTTGCCTCAAGTCATGATAATCATACTTGTTGACAGGGCATAACTTCAACTAACTTTGATCTATATAAATTTTGAGAATACTTATTTCAAAAATTCAATAAGTGAATTTCTTGTATGTGTTTACACATATCTTGATATTGTCATATCATTCCATAAGATGTGTGACTACCTGAACCACCTTTTATGACAATCATCTTCCAAAACCTTAAGGTTTAAAAGTATTCTATATTCTTTAATGTATAATGCAACTATGCTCTTTGTTGAGCATAACTAGTCAACATGGTCATCATCAAGGATACCATGACTAGAATTGAGTGTCATCTCAATTATACTAGCATCATTGTGTACAACAATATGCTCTTTAAACATCCGTAAACTTTGAATATTTATTTGTTTGGTGTCATCCAAACCTCAAGTTTGTTGACTTATGACAATTACATAACAATTGTTGTATAGAATCTGGGAGCAACTCCAGGCTGAGGAATGCAATTCTAAATCCAAATATAAATATTACAATGTTGTTAAATCATCTTGTAATCAAGCATGATACAACAACCTTATACACAACATGATGTTCATGATGAATCTTCAAGTTAGACTTTAAGATCTCATTCATATTCTATCTTGTAAAAGATATGTATTCATCATATTCTATTAGACTCATTTATTTACCGCATATGTTTATAACAATAAACATATATCTCAAGGTTGTATGTCTTATTTCCAAATCTTACAAACGAGGTTTCGTTCCCAACTAAAACTTAATTTAGGTGGAATGTAGTTGCCCATACAACATATAAGATTTAAGAAAATAAAAATAATACTCCAACTAGCTTTCAGGAATACTTATGAGCAATCTTATTTTAACTATTAAATCAAACATGGATTTAATTTTAAACATAAGAATCATCTACTAGATGCATGTATATATCCATTCATGGATTCTTGCAGTCTGTACATATTCAAAGATTATTTGAATTCATAAAAACTCCTTTGCATTACTTATCGTCCTCACAAAAGTAATTCCAGAACAAAGAGTTTTGATATTCATTGTCAAAATTTCATATCAATGAAACTAAGTATGACAATTATAATCTTTATAATTCTATTTAATGTATCTAGGAAAGAATATTCAATCATAGTTAATTGATTATGTATGATTAATATTATTATCAATAGACATACATTAAATATGTGTACAATATTGTTCATATGATTTCTACACAAAGATTTAAATCACTCGGGGTTTCCATCCTTTGAAGAAACTCATATTCATTATTAAGATAAACCAAATATCTAAAGTTGATTATCTTTATGGACAGCATCTCAATATTCATAGTATGATTGATTTACCACAATTCAACATTTGTAAATTCATCATTATGATTAACAGGCTTACCATGATCCTGTAACTCATATGCCTCAGCATATTAAATATCTGAGATATCCTTACGGATCTATGAATGACAATTCCATCATATTAAGGTCTATCATTTACATGTTTAGCCTCATCATGATATTTGCTAGTACATTTTAGAAGATTACGTATTTTGTAATTCAATCTTTCAAGATCTAAACAAAACTCCCACTTGCCTTTAAAAATTTAAAGATTACCTTTAAATAGTTTAGCAAGTAAAGCAACAATACATTGTTCTCTTATGAGATATTACAAAAAACATTGACAGTTCCTGACATTAGTTTGTTACAACTCACTCTACAAGTAGTTTAACAAATTCAGAACTTCATTTATAAGACTTAATGTGATTCATCACATTCCATAAACAAATGGCATCTTATTAATCTTCTAGGTTGGAGTCTTATTGAGTATATTCATCTACACTCAATCTACTAACCTTGATAACATGTGGAAGAAACTATAGTTATCTTGAATCAAAGATGCCAATAGATTTTGATTCTTCTAACTGAACATACCATAAAACTATGGTATTTCATTAGAATTAATATTGTAAGATAATCTACAATATTTAAGATAACCATATGCTCTTTGGCTTACCTATTTACCAAAAAAGTAGAACTTAATGGCACAATAGAATTACCAAGTCAATTGCATACATTATAACTCAAGTATTTTTTGACCAAGTCAAAAGACATATCAGTTATAATCCCACTATACGTTATAAGTCATTGATCAACTCATTGACTTCATGCATATGTCCTAAAACATAGCAAGTTAACGTCTTACTTTATATTCTAAGTCTTGTATTAAAAGATTTTATGCTTGTGATTTTACAAAGAAATCATAAACATGTATAATTAAAGTAATTATGAACACCACATTGGGTTTCAATTAATAATTTCAAGTTAATATTTACTACATATATTTAAGTCATTCAACAAATACTTAAAATCAAAGTAGTATTAGATTAGTTCATTTAATTATGTCATTCCATGAAATGTTCAAACATAAGAAACTGCAAAATCATCCATGCTCGTTCTCACGACACGTGGATATTTTACCTTGGGCTGCAATCTAGTTCACGTTTTCACGTAACATAAATTGTAACTACAAGTGTTTCTTAAATATTGAATGCCATAAATATTTAAAGTAGTCTTTGTTATTATCTTGACACATGTTCTTAATAGGGCAATCATACACTTTTAAATGTATAATTCCTATTAGAACGTTACTCTCTTACCTCGCGGTCAAGAGAAACCAATTAAATCATATTTATATGTGTTGTACCTTGCACACAATAAATATCTCTCCCACTTGTGCATGGAACAACATCATGTAGTAGATAAACAACACGATACACGTTTGTTTATTTGATTAATATGATTTGTGTCATAGATATAACAAGTAGATGTAGGACTATATTGTAAGGAAACGTACACGACTATCCCTAAAAACATAAGTGCCTACAATTGGAAAGTAATTATCTACATGATATTCAAGAGATAATTTGGATTACTACACAGGAAACAAAGCTTGTAGCTCCCACTGAATTAGAAATCATTATAACAACTTCTTATTCAGTAATGCAACACAAATGCTCCCACTGAATTTGACAACATTATAAGTGTTTCATAACCGGTGAAAACAACTTGCTTGCTTTTTACTTTCCTACACCTTTGAAGAACCATACGTAATCATTACTAAGGTACTAAAAGGTGTATTCTACTCTATGAATGATGGGTTACCATCAACGTTATTAACACTAAAAATTGGGTATGCAATTTCTTCCTTAACAGGCCTACCATCCCCATACTGGTATGTAGTACCTTTAAAGGCTAAAGCAAAATAACTAGATAAAATATGCTAGTTTTCCTTTTACCAATTTTCGCGGTAATTAGTCTAGCTTCTAATTTAGTAACTCATATACATGTTTTCCAGTTAACCAACATTCATGTTGTTACAAAAGGATTTATTCACCAAATGAAGGTAATGAAATCTTTAAGGAAAATAAGATGTTCAATTCATTGCTATGAGTTACATTAGAATTTAGACAATTCAAATGTTCCTATTGTCCCTTTCTCATTCATGAAAAAGAATAGGATTGAGTCTCATTCTTTTCCCATAGAAAAGAAACTTTGTTTGTCTCTTCGGTAAATGATTCTCGATCAAACATTTGTTTGAAAGCAGAATCGATCAATTTACTAATAAAAGACCAAACCACGTTTAGGGTTAAATGTTGCATTAATACATTCAAAAGAATTACAAAATTCAATTTTAGTATTTTCGATAATTAACCTTTTCAAGAAAATTAAATACCCATGGTTCATAAACATATAACCATTTAATTTTCACTGAAAACTAGGATCCAAGTTGACATAGTTTCATCACATCAGTTGATCTGCTAGTAATGAAATTATTCAAAATGGTACGAGTCGAACCTCAATTGCCAATTTTCAAATTACAACTCCTAGATTTATGGGATTTACATTTAGCCAATTTCAATTGCCATGTAAACATGTTTCATCCCCATCTTATGCCTTGAGTTGCCAGTTCTCACTACAAAACTCAATTAAGTTGTCCAACTTAAGAAACTGCAAAATCATCCATGCCCGTTCTCACGTCACGTGGATATTTTACCCTTTGATTACGATCTAAATCACGTTCTCACGCAAATAAAAGGTAATCTCAGGTGTTTCCGTTTCGTTGGATGGCATATAACTTAAATTAAGGGTAATAATTTTGATGTCAAATCAAGTATGTACAAAGATGTCAGGCATTCAACTTCGTAGCATCGGTTTTATTAAAACATTTATATTCTTGTTTTAATGTTTAAGCTTTTCATCATCAAACTTTAATTGAGGTATTGGATAACCAATTAAAGAATCACCTTAATTACCACTATATCCTGTTAGGAATTAGAAAATTCCTTAGTGAGGAGTCGGTCACCCCAAATGTTATCTAGCTTAAGTTAGATCGTAGACTTGTCGTTATTTACGTTATTAAGTTGTTTATTAGTTAGTTTGTAGCGTAGTTTAGTTTAGAGCAACACCGTGGAGGAAGGACGGGTCTTTACCCACTGTATCCCTGATCCACAGGCCGATAGGAGGTCGTGTATTCTGTAACTATAAATACCCCTTCCATCCATGGAAGGGGTGGTGCTTTCAATCTAATATTCCATACTTTTGTGTAAACCTCTAGCAAGAACACCCTCTCTCTCTACTAACTCTCTAACTATGGAAAACATGTATTTTAATCATCCAAGACCACCCGAATCATCAACACAATAAAAATAACGATCCTACAATTGGTACCAGAGCCAAGGTTGATGTGTTTTGATGATCTTTCTTGTGGTTTTGATACTTGGTTGAAACTGTTTTTGTGTAGTTATGTGGTCGGTTTATTCGTTTTGGGCAAACTGTTTTTTAACAAGTTTATGTATTCTCTTTTGGTCAAAATGTCATATGGTCTAATGTTTAAGGATTCTGTCTTGTGTCTTGTTTGTCCAAACAAGAATATGGTTACATGACTTTTGTTAACAGTTTATGTGTATGTTATGTGGTTAATCAGTCATATTAGTGGTCATATGGTCAGTTTTTAAATGTCCAAGCAGTGGTCTATTGGGTCAAACAAAGCAATCTTTTTATGCATTTTTCTGGGTCAAAACTGTTTTTCTGGGTTTATCATGAATATGGTCGGAAAAGAGGTCGGAAAAGTCATCGTAAAATGTCAAAAGTCTTGGTAGCGAGTTGGGTCAATCTATCTAGCGACTTAGTTCTGTGGCGACTTGTCTTTACAAGTTGTCTAGATGCATTGTATTTGGCAGCGACTTAGTTAAACCTTTGACCTAGCGACTTGATTTGAAAAAAAAAATAGAGACTTGTTACTGAACAAGTCGTAGCAACTTGTGCTAGCGACTTGGGCTAGATACTCGGCTAGCGACTTGGGCTAGAGACTTGGTGTAGCGACTTATACTAGCTACTTATGCTAGCGACTTGACTTAAAGATGGCTAGCGACTTGACTCAACTTAGGCTAGCGACTTAAAAAAAGGATGAAGAAGAAGTGACCACATGACATGACCACTATACCATATACCAAAACTAATTCAACCTTAGGATAACCATCATCGGTCCAAGATCAATCCGTCATCTACAAATCATCTACCAACAATTACACATAACTACATCTCAACCCAACATCAACCTCATATTATCCCAACTCAACTCCAACATTATCTAAGACTCAAAATGATAAATGATTCAAATATCTCTGTTTTTTTTATCCGTGGTTCTCAAATGAAACATCAAGACTATCTAGTCTATAACACGAATCAAAAAACATCATTGATCTACTCTTGGAAATTTACGAATGTTATCAAGAAGAAACAAAGTCATATGCTTCATCTCTCTTCTCATTCGAGTCTTTGATAAAAGAATAGATAAAATATTTTCAAAACACGTGTGAGATCTCAGCCTAAGTCTTTTCGTGGCATTCAAGATGCATCAAGAATTTCACATAAAAAATCTCAACTCACGAAGACTTAAATCATCATTGATCAATACAGTTTTATTCGAATGTAAAGAAATGATGTCAACAATATTATTGAATCATTTCTTTGATTCGTTAAAAGTTAATGATTATACGAGCCAAGAAATGATTTTAACAATATTTGTTAAATCGTGTTTCTTGAGGTCGTTTAAGAATGAACTAAATTAAAACCTACCTGTGAACACATCTTAAACGGATCAAGAAGACGAATCATATGTGGCTCGAACCATCCGTGTGGCTGCCCTATGTCCTTCGAGTCAAATGATACTCATACCATCCCTGTGGTTGTTTTGTTCGGTTATATGAGAATATTTGAGAAGCAGATGTTCTGAAAAAGGAGGCGGATGGTAATTATTTTGGGTGAGAGAATTATTTGTGATGGGGGCGAACGATTGAGGGATAATTATTAGGGTTTGAGGAATAATTTTTGGAGATGGAGAGTATTAAAAGAGGCAGACTGTGTTTTTAGGGTTTGATTGAGGATTTTTAGGGTTGGTGATTTTGTGATATTAGGCGCTGTTATATACCCCGAGTGATTAGGTAATTTAGTGCATTGGATCGGTTACTATCTTCAAACATGGGCCGAGTTACAACTGTCAAGGACCGGGGGAGTTGGAATTTAATTGGGCCGGTATTTAATTGGCATTTTACCTTTAAATGGATATTGGATTTTTTTAGGCAAGCGGAGAATTTTATGTGTGATATCGAGACTGATGAGAATCTCACGTATATCTCATGTGTTGTATAACGTAAATCTCTGCAATTGATGAATCCGAATATTGGATGTGTCTTGTTTATAAATGAGCCTTTCGTGAATGACATTGTATTTGGATCGGGCCTTGGGTCATCAAGAAGATTGATATGGTCAATGTGAAGTTTGTGTTTATGTGTGGTTTGATAAATATGAGATTTGACGATGCAACTTGAGAACGTTAAATTTGATGATGATGGGATTTGAGAGGTGCATTTTGATAAAGAGATTGGTTGCGTAATGAGATTTGGTGTGATGGGGAGAGTTGTTATGCTATGCAGTTTGATACTTTGGTTTCTACATTTTCTTGAGAAATATTATGTCACGGCTTGAAGGGTGTATTGGAAAATGTTGACTACGGGGTTGTTTGTTCGGTATTTCTTATTTGGATTTGAAGTGATGTTTTTCGGGCGCGTTTACTTATTTTCGTCTTCTTTCTTTCTACCCTTCCGCGAAGATGACTTGTTTGGGCATTTATTGAGGGTGATAAAGACTTGGCTATTTAGTTACGGTTGTGATTCCTTTCTCGCTTAACCTACAACGTAGCTATCACTTTGGTGTCTCACGCAGTTGAGGATATGTCAAGATGTTTTGTACATTGGGTACACCGTCTCTTTTTCACGAGGACTAGTACAAGTTTAAGTAACAAATCTGAGGAATTTTACTTCATGCTCAAGCTTGGCATATCGGGTTTATTTCTCCATGTGGTCACTACAATAGCCGACAGAATGCGTGAACGATGTGTTTACCAAAGTGTTTACTGGATGGGTGATGATGTTGTTGATGTTGGATAGTAAACCGTTGATGAACCGCTGCATGTTCCCCTAAAACAGATATTCACTGAAACCAAAGTCGTCATAACACATTCAAGCTGACATTGTTTACGGTTTTGTCTTGATTTTGTAAAATCCCGCGAAAGAACCTATTTCTCGGTTTAAATCATAGACTTGTAAAATCCCGTGACAATGGAAACATCCTGGTATTAGTAAAGTGCATTTCCGGATCTATCTTACGGTTTATTCTTGGTTTTGTAAAATCCCGCGAAAGAAACTATTTCTCGGTTTAAACCATAGAGTTGTAAAATCCCGTAATGATGGAACCATCTTGGAGAAGAGAAAGTGTAATTCTGGATCTTTTGATGCTGGTGCCACGGTTTCTGCTTCAAAGAAGGGATAAAAGGGTGTACTTCATGAATTGGATGTGTGTTTGGATATTCGTCATGGCAGTTTGGTTACTTCAAAGTTTTACGGGGTTATGCGCTTTTAACCATGGTCGGGATGAAACCATTATCAAAGTTCATTTAAATGTCAAAGAACGCTAGATTTGAGCAGTTCAGAAGATATGGCATCGGCGTTAATTCAGTATTATTTATTTGAGGTTGAAGTGAAACATCACGGGCGAGTGTACTTAGTATCTGAAGGTATCGGGGATGGTTGGATGAAGATTCTTCATGATCCTTGTTCAAGCTTATTATTAAAAACGAAGACTTGGAAATCTAGTTATTGCTGGGTGACTTTTACCACTTGGGGGAATTGGGCTCTTACCACCACGAAATAACTATCACTTAAAGGAGTTACGTTGTAGTGCTCAGTGTCACATTCAATTGTGGATTTTCAAGAGGTAATGTACGTCTTATACTTGATGGTTGGTTGGTTGAAGAGTATAGAGTACATAGAGAGTACTTAGAGATGCTAATGGAAATCGGCACCGCTCTTTGTTACTTTTGTGCAAGTTTAAGTCACGAGTTCGGGTTAGTTTACTTCAGGGTCAAATTCATCATATTGGGTTTTCTCCATCAGCTGTCACGACAAAGAGCCTACTGAATGATAATGGGGTTGATTACATGTTTTGCCAAGAGAGCTGAAAAGAGAGAGATTATGACGTATGAACAACTCAGTTCATGCCTCGTACTCTAAAGAAAAGAAATGTGTACGTTTCAGTGCGCATTATCTTTGAAAGAAGAGAAATCTTCTTATGACGTCTGTTCACATCAGTTCAGACCTCGTACTCCAAAGAAAAGAAATGTGTACGTTTCAGTGCGCATTATCTTCGAAAGAAGAGAAATCTTCTTATGACGTATGAACACAACAGTTCATGCCTCGTTCGCTAAAGAAAAGAAAGGTGTACGTGTCAGTGCGCTTTATCTTCTGAAGAAGAGAAATCTTCCTATTATGACCATTCTCATCAACCTGCTTCATACTTTTTCCATGCGCTTCAGTCATCAAGTGAACCAGGCTACTGTTGATTGTTCTCTGATTCCACTTTCTCAACTATAATGACGATGGCGACATCCTGTGCTAATTTTGCGGGGGAGAAGTGTGAATAGACTACATTTGGATGATGTTCACTTGTTTAATCAAGAATGGCATCTTCGTATGCAATTCTTGAGGGGGAGAAGAAGTGTGATAATTCTGCATGGTTGATTGACTTATGAGAATATATGGTCATACGACTCCTAACTCATGTAAGAACCGAGCTTCTTCTTATCGGATCATTTTTACATGGAGTTTCTTCAAAGAGCCGTTGGTTGACATCTTCACTTGGATTGATGAGTTTATTGACAAAGTGCTTCCGGTTAATGCTTCATGTACACATCAACATGATGATTCTGAACAACCTTCTGTTCTTGTTTGATGTGATTGTTTGCTTGGTGTTACCATTTCGTGTGTTCGTTGCGGCCTAATTGCTGATTTCCTTGATGAACATCTTTCTGTTCTTGTTTGATTGGGAGGGATTTTAGTTAAGGGGATTTGCAAGATGTAAGTTGATTGGGATTCTTTTTGGTGATGTTCTTGTTTTTGGTGAGTTGAAGATGTTAACTATCTATTCCCCAACTGGACAATCTTGAAGAAGGTCGAGTCTACAGTCTGTTCTACCCTTTATGCTGCATGTTAGAAGACTAAAGACAAGTTGCATTTAATGATCTAAAGACTTCCTCTTAATCTGGGCATTTATCAAACATATTGTCGGTTTAGGGGAGAGCACTAATTGAGGGAGGATAAAATGGTTGATTTAATCCCCAATTAGACTTGCTCACACTGTTCTTCAGCAAGTTGATTCCCACAGATATATTTGTGCTAATGGTATTCTTCTCAAAAGATTTCATGTACACGGGCTTACAAAGAGTTGCTGATTCTGAAGTATCAAAACCAGCAAGGGGGAAGGAGACACATATCTAAACGCGAGTAAAACTTGATGAACTTAATACTTCTAAGTAATTGAAGATATCCCGGGATGACAAATGTCATGACCGCAGAGAAACTCAAGGTTTACTCATCAAGGCGTTTAGTGTTCTTATTCCAACTACGTGGGGGAAGAGATGTAAGAGTTAGTTTCTGATGATAAAAGGAGGTACACAAGTGTGTGATGATTTTGATGTTATCACAATCATCAGGGGAGAGAGATTGTGTACATTGGGGATGCTCAGCTGTTTCACTTGAGTGCTTAATCAGTGATTCAGAGATATAATCACTTATTCCGGAGTTGAAATCCGCAGAGATAGTCCTCCGCAGAGATAATCAGTGATTCGGCCTGCTTCTTCAATGTTATCGGTTATTCTCTCTTTAATCATTGGGGTACTTCGGGTTCTTGAGCTTCATGCACTGTCTTCAGGAGGAGAGAAAAGTATACATCGGGGTTATTCTTTGGCTATTGGACTTAATCTGCTACTTCGATGGTATAAGTTTCTTTGTCTTCGGGGTATGTGTATTCGGGTTCGTGAGCTCTAGTCTAAGAGACTGACTGCATCAATTCATCTACTTGGGGGGAAGTGGTCTCTTGACACCTTTTGGAATGGATTGCGTCAGACTTCAGTGGTTATGAAATTTGAGAAGAATCTTAAAGAGTGGGATGATACGTTGCTGTTCTTGTTGATGATATAACCCCGAACGGAGACTTACAATGATCCTTCTTATATGGAGCAGCAAGATCGATGATATGGTGTGCTTTCTTGTGCATCTGGCTAAGGCAAGCTTGAAAGAAAGCTTAGAATCTGCTCAATAAGAAGATTTAAGGTTTGGGGGAAGCTACCAAAGTCTCACTTTCAAGTGGTTCAATTTCTTTCTTCGATTCAAGAGCCCTGGAAGCTTTGGTGGTGATTGTTTAAGAGTTGATGACTTCTATCTTCTACGACGTGCTGCTCGATATCCTTATCTCGGTACTCGTATCGTCATCTTCTTTTACTATATCATCTTCTCTATCTTTGTATGTATTTTTTAGAAAACCAAATACAAAAATATAAAACCAGCAAAACAAAATAGAAAAATATAAAACCATCAAAAACCCATAAAAATCAGAAAATTTCAAAAATACCAAAAATATGTTTTTCTATGACATGTCTTCTGGTATCGATAACATCTACGGTCTTAGAAATGTCATTCAATAATGGCACGGGACCATAGATGAAGTTCGAGCAGGAGGTGTAAATATTCTTTTCCAAAACATGTCTAAAAATATGGCTTACAGTTATTTCTGACTGTAACCCGGGCTTCAAATGATGGCTTGCAGTTACTTTAGACTGTAACCCGTGCTTAAACCATGGCTTGCTATTATTTCAGATAGCAACCTGTTCTTTTAAAGGAAGGAAAGTGCTGCGCTAAACCTATTTTCAAAATATTTCGTGCACTTATCCTAAAAACGAAACAAGGAAAGTATGTCGAAGGACTGCTGTTCCTACACAAATGTTTTTCTGTCTAAAATTCTTCAGATAAATATTTGGTGTTTTCTAAAATGGTGGTAAATGAGTTGCTTTTAAAACAATCAGATTCAGAGTTTTTGTAAAATTGAAAACTCAATCAATGACTTCAGCACTTTTAAACTTTTTAGAAAATGAGTCATGGATTGAAGGGGATAATATTTTTTTTTTAAAATCTACATCATCTAACGGGCTTTCTTAATTATCCTAATATGCTTAATTAAAAATGATGTTAACCTATGTTGAAGGACTAGGTGCCTAGGATATGATTGCTAGGATTAGATGATTAGAGTTTGATGAACACATTATTCCTATACATTTATATGATCTGATTGATATGTTGCATTGACTTTTATTAGTCGATTGTTGTTTGGGTGATTTCGACCAGCATATATTTGTATGTGTGTTCACTAACATATGCAGGTATATTGGTATATAAGAATGTTCCCGATCCGGATCCCACAAATGAACATGATTGGATGCCGCAAGGAAAGGGTAACTATATCTTGGGTTGACAAATGAAGAAATGGAGCTTAATTGGACTTCTATGGAGAGTTGGCATAAATGCAACGTAAGAGGTCTCACTGCATCAGCAGATGGTTTTCTTCTAAGTGATTGAAGAAACTGAGCTTAATTTGACCTCAGTTGGCATTCAAAATGCAACGTAAAAAGAAGTCTCACTGCATCAGCAGATGGTTTTTCTTCCAAGCCCTACCGCAACAAAAACGGAAGCTTCTCATCCACCTAACGTATCTTTGTGCAGGGATAATAGTGATGATACCATTTTTTTAAACTTTGAATAATATTGTTTTTGAAAATGGAAAAATATTGTTTTGAAAATAAATTGGACTAAATGTTGAAAATCACCGGACTTCTTTTTATCAAAACCTATGTCACTCAATTATCGACTTCGGTCTTTGATTGAGGGGGAGAGTGATTTAATTTAAAATATTTTCAAACAATACTTCTTCATAAAAGTTCCGGTTTGTACGTTAAAATGTGGTGATCTAAAGATTTAATGTTATGTCATGGTATGATTTTTCTTTTGAATCAAGGTCTTTCAAAATGAAATTTTTTCTGTTCTTGTTTGATTGTGAAATTGTTTTGTTTTACTCAAAAGATCTCTTAAAAACAATCATACCTGACACTAACAATCTTTAATGTCTAACTCTGTTCCTTATTAATCATTTTTGAAAATTAAATCTTGCCACGTCTTTCCCTAAAATTTTTCTAAATGATTTAAATCAGACGAGATCACAAATCTCAAATGGTTTGATATTTTTGATCAAGGGAGAGATAGTGATTTAAATCTCTTATATGTTTTAATGGAAATGGTTTTAGTCATTCAAAGGCATTCCTGCCTCCATGTGCCAAACGATTTGAAATACACAATGCACATGTTGAGGAGGAGGATTTATCCTAAAACTAGATGAGTTTTTAAACCAGGCCACATATTCTCCCATGTTTTCTAAACCGTATTAAATCACTTGGGATCCAAAATCTCAAAGGGTTTGATATTTTTGATCGGGGGAGAATTTGTGATTTAATAATGAAATTTGATAAATGATGATCGATTTGATGAAAATGTGCAGGCTGCCCTCTCATATGTGCTAAACGCTTTTGAATCTCGAAGCACATATTGAGGGGGAGCACTTCAAAAGAAAACAAACTATCGAGGTACAAAAGCTTTTATGTTTTAACATAAAGTACCTTGATTGAGTTTTCAAATGGTTTCTGAAATGGATTTTGTAATCGTGGATGTGCTTCAATAGTACTCTTGCCTCTATGTGATAAAATGATTTCAAATATCCTATGCACATATTGAGGGGGAGAATTTTACCAAAGAAATTCAAATGGCTTTTTCTAAAGAAATTGTGATCAAGAAATTATTTCAAAGAACTCTTGCCTCCATGTGCCAAACAATTTTAAATCATATGCACATTGTTGAGGGGGAGCATTTCTAAAATGATCAAAACTATTAAGGTACAAAATGCTTTGATCTCGTATCACAAGTACCTTGATTGTTTTTCCAAATGATTTTTCGATTGGTTTCATGAAGGAAAGAACAATACCAAAAGACCGACCAATTTACATTATGCATGGTGTTATAAGGATGATTAGGTTAGGTATTCGTTCCCATGATCCGCCAGAACCGGAGGGATATACCCAGGGACAATCCACTAGATAGTGTAGAGTCCTTAGGTATGATGAAAAAGAGGAGAAAAATGAGAAATGGGAAGAGTGCGGACTGAGACAGAGCTAGTACTGGAATAAACCCAACAAGGTTCTAGTTATGAAGTCTCGGTAAGCACTGAAGGGGTTGAAGAATGAAAAAGAAATGAATATGAAAAGGGTGAAAAGAAATAGCCCTCCATCAATTCAACCTTAGGGCAGAAACCGGGTTCAATTCATATGCTACTGGTGGTTACTAAGGTAACACTGGTATTGAAGACAAGACATCATGGACCCAGTGATGCACTGCACTAAACTTCCCAAACCACTCAAGTTCCTCTTAAAAGGGCTTGTTTCATTCTCACGGGGAACCTACATAATCTATTGACTTTCTCTTAGAGATTGTTGATATTGAAGAAGGAGACCCTCTCCCTAGTCTCTGGCAAAGGAACCAAAAATGCACTATTGAGTCTAGAGCCAAGAGATCATCCACAATATCTCGTTATGACACTAAATTCTTGAAGACTTGCTTTTTCACACAATGTGGAAAGTAAGTATATATTAAGAGTCCTACGCATTATCCTTGTGGTATTGCCAGAACATCCGAGTGATATGTAAAAATATTCACAATGAAGATGGAAATCCTTCTAGAGCCAACATCTAACAAGCTCTTGGTGGGTGACATGTGAAATCTTGCAAAAGATCAAGCTTGTGACAACTGGATAGAAACGATGGGGAGATTCATTCTTGAATCAACCTTGGTCCAGGAATGGAATTGACGAATACTTTTGGAAAAACCGTTCGATGTGCAAACCTTCTTTTCTCTAGCACGTCGAATGTGTATTCATTTCAAATTCAAAAAGTATATCTGATTGAAAAATACTTTTAGAAAAACTGTTCGATGTGCGAATCTCTTCTTTTCGCTAGCATGTCGAATGTGTACTCATTCTCTAATACAAAAAGTATTTTGATTGAAAATTGATCTTTCTCATAAAACCTTCGTCGTATTGCAAAACTCTTTCTTCAAGCAATACGCGATTGTTTTTCAAATCATTTTTCATCAATCAGTGAATCTCAATTTGCTGGTTCACTCACTCCATGTTGTCTTCTTTGAGACGTTCCGGTTTGAGAACAGCTAGAACAACTGCGAAACCCTGTCAAGGAGATTCTTAGGAATCTTACCTGATCACAGGCAGTACTTGTACTGATCAACGGGGAACCGTGGGCCATGTACCTCAATTCAGCGAAAGTGATCAAAGACACTTTCGTGTGTTTTATTGCTAACTATTGTTTACATGTACATTTGGACGGTTGCAGCTGATCAGAATTGAGCGGTCAATCAAAAGCCGCATGCTCACAGCATCTACACTTAATTGAAGAAATCATGACTGGTGCATATCTACATAACCTGGTTCTGATATTTTTATACTATGCTTCTGCTACACTGCTGCAAATATCATGAACTAGTAAAGCTTCCGCTACTATGATGGAAAGATGTCATGATCCAAAAGTGTGAGCATGTCGGTCCAAAAGTCACAACTTCACATGATGGCAACACAATAAAGGGTGATCCAGAGATTTACTGTGGCTGATGATCTCAAAGAAAGCTCAAAGATCATCAAGATGTGGATCAGTTCAAAGACATCCACTCAAAGTACAAAACTATGCGGACTTTGAAGAATCGCTACAAAAGCACAAAGATTGCGGAAATGAAGAATTCAAGTCTACGAGCTCAAGAACAAAGTCAAGAATAGAATGCTAGGATTCGAAATGTAAAACATGGTGTGACCTCCCTTAGGGGGAGATTGTTAGGAATTAGAAAATTCCTTAGTGAAGAGTCGGTCACCCCAAATGTTATCTAGCTTAAGTTAGCTCGTAGACTTGTCGTTATTTACGTTATTAAGTTGTTTATTAGTTAGTTTGTAGCGTAGTTTAGTTTAGAGCAACACCGTGGAGGAAGGACGGGTTTTTACCCACTGTATCCCTGATCCACAGGCCGATAAGAGGTCGTGTATTCTGTAACTATAAATACCCCTTCCATCCATGGAAGGGGTGGTGCTTTCAATCTAATATTCCATACTTTTGTGAAAACCTCTAGCAAGAACACCCTCTCTCTCTACTAACTCTCTAACTATGGCAAACATGTATTTTGATCATCCAAGACCACCCGAATCATCAACACAATAAAAATAACGATCCTACATATCCTACTACTGCATGAGTCATAAGACCCAAGTTATTCGGATAATTACCACAAAAGTGACGCGTAGAATTTAGGTCAATTCACCCTTAAGATTTTATGCACATTCATAGGAATACTTGGTAGCTCCATTAAGACGCACAAACGAGCGGAGAATCAGGTCAGCGCGAAGCATATTAAAAACCCTCTTCTTTAAGGTCATAATTTAATGCGTACCATCCTTGTACCCATCACACAGTTTTTCTTAATGGGTGAGCCGTTCTAACTATTTTGTGCAAAAAATCAATCAATTAAACGATTACGATTACTATGCTTAAAAATACATGTTTCACCATTGTTTAGGTCCGTTTATTTTTCTTATAAAAATACCCTTGTTACACATAACAGACAAGCAAGTATTTTAAAAAATAAACATATAAACAATGAATACATAACTTCACAATTATTCATGCATATCAAATGGTCCTTATTTTGCACTGTTACGTGCACTTTTGGTCCTTCAACATTGCAAAAACCGTCCTTGTGGTTTGCCAAATTTCACTGTTGAAGGACCAAAAGTGCACGTAACAGTGCAAAATAAGGACGATTTTTGCACTTAATGAACCACAAGGACGAAACGTGCAATTTGACCAAACCACAAGGACGATTTTTGCAATTTACTCTATTAATTAGTTAATGGTAAATCTACTAGTGAAACACTTGGGACAAAAAAAGATGAAAATGTGTTTGTTATTCGATGTTGAGATCGGTAAAGTAGAAGAAGAAAAAAAAACAAATCGTGAGTGCCGATTAGCTATTCACATACGCAGCGGGAAGATTAAATAACGTTTAGGGTTATTGTTGTGATTACTATATTAGATTGGTAACTTCTTTTGTAATATTAAATAAAGGAATTACAATGTATAAGTTACATAAGAATGATTTAGAAGTAACATAAACGCGTAAAGCCTTATCTAATGTGTCTAAACATATCAACAAACGATGTGATCATAAAACGGTGTCATATGGTGCTATGGTCTGTTGCTGCTCAAGATGAAAACAAATTTTTTTTTGGTCTGGTGGCGGAATCTTTGTTGAAACCGGATGAATTTTTATGCTTGCTAAATTTCAGGACCATTGACCTCGGATTGGATGCAGGATTCTATGGTGGCTCACATGAATCTTTTATTGAGGATGTTCATGAGGTATGCTGAGAAAGAAAAAAAAATCCCACCCATATATGGTTAAACTATATCTTCAACGGGTTTAAGTGAAAATAGTTAGCTCTTTAATATAATGGGTTGAAATTATGTGCAAGTGTATTTAAATGCTTTACTCACTACATTTTCTTTATTAAGAATAATGGTTGGTGATTATGTAAATAGTACAATTCTTGTAATCATCTTTAGTCTGATGATTTAGAGGTGGCGAGATGTGCCGGGACGGGTAACTAATAAAAATGCATAATTTTTTTGGCACGGGGTGAGGTTGGGCTCATCCTCAACACTTTTGTTCAATTTCTTATAAAAGTAATTCGTGTATATAGATATGATAACGAAATTTATATTAGTTTACAAAATCCATTTTGGGCAACTTTCGACTTGTTTGATCAGTTTAGACAATTTTTTTGCCATATTGTTTTTATCTATTTTCCCGTCAGAGGCAAAACATTTTCTGAATCGACCCGTTAATAAGTAACTGGGTCGAAATTGCCTCCTTTATATTTAATACAGTAATTACTAATTAAACTAAGCCAATCCACATGACCTGTTGTGACACGATTTAAAAACACGGGTTGACCTGTTACCCAACCTGGCGCCTCTTTTACCTCTAGTTCTAAGTTCTAATTGTCTGGATATCTGACATGTATGATCTTTTGGCAGGTTCGTTCAAATTTTAGAATAGCATATAGGAGCAAACCCAAATGCTTGAATTTGATGAATCTTTCTTTTAGAAGTTCGAGGAAATGTACGAGCAACAGGTCGGTTGATTTCTGTATCTAGAATTTATATTCTTATTCTAAGCAAACTTGTGGCACTTTAACCGAATTGCGAATAAGTATGATTTCATTATTTAGATACTTTCACTGGTCAGCAGAATCAAGGTTCCAATGTGTCATCTGAAGAGACCAAAATTGTACTAAACAGATGTTTGCAGACACAATTACGAGCACACTTCCCATTGCACCATGGGAGTGTTGGAAAATTTAGTGCACTTGTGGGATTAGTTCACACCTAGCAATGGGTTAGGAGGTATGGAGCGTACACCCATAAGGTCCATGAACACCCTGACTCTAATATTGGTTTGTATTGATAGTGCTAGTAGAAAGAACTGCTTGTGGTTTCCATTGAAGCTTGTGGTTTCCACTGAAGCTTGTGGTTTCCACTAAAGCAGTGTTTCCACTGAAGCAGTGTATCCACTGCTAGCGCTATGAAAGTACTGATGGAAGTACTGCTTGTAACGGGCTTTGACCTATTCAAGTGGCAGTTACAACTGCATTATGACCACGTTTAATTGGTCATGCAACCACTAACGGCTATAATGGGGATACTTATAAGGCTATTAATGGGCCGATTAATACTCATAATTCCATTTGACTAGCTAAGAGTAACCTCCTATAAATAGGAGATCTGATCATGCATGAAAGACACAAAGAAAACGATTAACACTTATAAGCGCAAGGGTTATAGAATTGTGCCTAATTCTATAACAAACATTTGGTCTTATCCCAAGTAGATATTCGTGTAACCCAGGCATTTGGGTCGAATAGTTTACTTTGGAAAGTGATCACACGATTCCAAGTGATATCCGGTAACCACCTAGTGGTATTTGTTTCTACTGACTTGTTATTTGTTTCTGCTGACATTGATTATCTTACCCTATTCTGGGAACACACCACCAACAATCAAAGTAAACTATTTCATGATAATCAATGGCAACTGCTGCAATGAAACACATGGCTTCAAACTTTTCTAAGCTGGACAAGTTTGAAGGGGTGGACTTTAGGAGATGGTAGAAGAAGATGCACTTCTTGCTGTCAAGTATGAGTGTGGTGTATGTGCTAACCACTCCTATTCCTGATGATGGGGATGATGCTATAGTGGAGCAGATTAGGAGAAGGAGCAAATGGGAGAATGATGACTACATATGCAGAGGTCCAATTCTCAATGGTATGTCTGATTCTCTATTTGATATTTATCAAAACATTGAATCTTCCAAAGAACTCTGGGATTCCTTGGATGCCAAATATATGGCTGAGGATGCATCAAGTAAGAAGTTTCTTGTTAGTAATTTCACAAATTACAAAATGACTGATTCAAGACCAGTCATGGAACAATACAATGAACTTCTTGGAATACTTGGAAGGTTTACACAATACAATATGAACATGGATGAGGCTATTAAAGTCTCTTGTGTCATTGACAAACTCCCTCCTTATTGGAAAGATTTCAAGCATACCTTGAAACATAAGAAAGAGGAATTAACTCTGGTTGAGTTGGGTAGTCATCTGCGCATTGAGGAATCTCTCAAAGTGCAGGATAATGACAAGCCAAGGAGCAGCAATGCTGCTGGTGCATCTGTTGTCAATATGGTGGAGCATAACAACTCCACCAAGTACAATGACAACAAAGGCAAACGCAAATATCATGACAACACAAGGGCAGATCCTAACAAGAAGGCAACACCTACTTGTTGGAAATGTGGCAAAACTGGTCACATTAAAAGGGATTGCAAGGGTGTTAAAGTTGGTGGTAAAGCCAATGGATCAGGCATTAATGGTTCAGGGAGTGGTGGTTCAGCCAACTCACTGAAAGGTCAGAATATGGTTAATAAGTCTTTTCAGATTTATTATGTTACATATGTATCTGAATCTCATTATGTGCAGGATGATGATGTTGCGTGGTGGGTTGACTCTGGTGCAACAGTTCATGGTTGATTCGCTCCAAACTGTCAATCTTTTATTAGTCAACCACTTGTGAATGGTCAACCATAATAGTCAAACAGCTCAGAGCAAAATGCAATGAAGATCTAGAGGAGTATAGTGTATCCCCAGGTCGTTAAGTCCCAACGAGGTGTGAACACTGAAATAGAACGAATCTGTGATCGAGTGATATTGAATGGGAAAGGGATTTGAAGATTTGGAATATTTATACCTAAAGAAAAAGTTTGTAAATTACAGGGGCTTAAATGCAAAATAAAGAAAATTAAAAGCTAGATTATATTAAATAAACGCTATCACTATTTTTAAAATCGTTTAACGTTTATAATCTAAAACTTACGTTTAAATTAAAAACTACGTAACGTACGAAATAAAACGTGAAAATAAAGAAGGAAAATACCTACGGATATGAAAAATACATTTTTACAATCTTAATTATACTAGAAAATTATTGGAAAAAGAAAATTATTTTTAAAACTATTTATCTAATTATTATTAATTAAAAACTATTTGTTAATTATTTAAAATGCACTAAAATACAAGAAAATATAAAATTAACCTAGAAAAATGAAATTATAACTTATAAAAATCTAAAATATTATAAAACTAATTTTAAAACTGAAAAGATATTTTTTATGTTTTTTATGTATTTATTATAAATTTAAAACTATTTAGAACTAATTAAAATGCTAGAAAATACTATTTAAGTTAAGAAAATTCTGGAAAAATTATTTTTTTTTTGCTTTTTATATTTATCTTAAGCTATTAAAATTGAAAATTTATTTTTCTGAAGCTTTTCTGATTTATTTGTATTAAAAAGTGATTAAAAAGCCTTAAAAACTGATTTAAAATAAGAAAAATAGCAAACAGTAATGAAAAATTATGAAAAATTCAGTAAAAGTCTAAAATATTATTCTAATTTTATTAAAAATATAAAAACTATGGCTTATATGGAAGAATATGAAGCTGTAGTGATAAGCAGTTCTAAATAAGCTACTAAAATAAGCTATAAGCTACAGGAATAAACCAAATGATCAAATAAGCTGGATTATGCTAAAATAAGTCTAACTTAACTAATTAACAGTACTCTAGATCACTAAATAAGCTTAAACTAGATTTGAGCTTATGGGATTAATTAAGCAAAACAGTTTATAAGGGGACTACTTTAAGCTAATGAATAAGCTATTCTAATAAGCTAAATGGGAAAACAGAAATTGGGACCTAAAGATCACCTAGCAGACTACACATGGATCAATTCTCAGCTCCTAATGAGCTTATTTGAATCCTGTGCAAAGGCTGCAAGTTGCCTGTGCACACTCAGTGTATGCTGAGTGTGTGCACAGGGCACTTTTGCCCCATTTGACAAGCTAATTAGGAGCTTATAGAAAATTACTAAAATTACACAAAAATCAGAGTTAAGCTCTTGACCAACTGAAGTTGTTAAGCCCAAAATTTTACTTGAATTGAACGAAAGTTGAAGCCATGAAAAATCAACCAAGTTGGGTGAAAATCAGATTTTCCAACTTTTGACTTTGAACACATGAGTGACAGTTTGACCAAAATGAACTTTGATTCTAATTTATGAACTGAGATTGATGAAATAAGCTACAATGATACTGAGATAAACTAGTCTATCTAAATCTAAGCCTAATAGAAGCCATTGTTTGGCTAAATACTAACTCATTTGAACACTAGGAATGGTTTGAACAGATTTTGACTTTAAGACAGAATAGATTCAATATAATTACTCAAATGACTATAACTAGCCTATATGAGAATGCAGAATCAATACCTAACCAGTATCTAACCCTCTAGCACAGTTTTTCTACTATTGCCAAACACTCTATTACAAACTGAAATGCAATCTAAACTTAACCCAGCCTAATAACTAATCCATGACAGCTATATAATATGATCTAGCTACCATATGGAAAACATTATAATGCAATAACAACAATGATACCCAACAGATTCAAGTTACTTTATTTCTAGAATGGAACAGTAGTGAAAAGGAATTTTAAGAACAAATTACTAGAACTTACAATGGTCCAGCCACTGTGGCTTGCTAACACATGATCAATAAGCCACTATCCTATTTATATCAACCCAAATTAACCGATTCCACCCCATTTCCAGCTCTGCATCACTAATTCAATCCCACGGTTGACTTTTGTTGACTGAGGTAATTTTGAGAGTAAAATCTGAGTAGAGATTTTCTGAGTAAATAATAAGCTAAAGTGAGCTTATTAAAGCTTATATAAGAACTTATACAAGCTTAAGATTCCTTATCAACTTACAATCACATATACATGAACTTGAAAATTGCATAATATAAATTCGTACTTGGAAATTGAAATTAAATACTTAAAAAGGTTTGTATTACACTGAAATTACATAACAAAGTACTTGGAAGCTTAAACATACGCTGAAAATTTAAATTACACTAAAAACGACAAGCTACACTACACTAAAAATTAACTACTACTTTTCTTATCTATTACAAAGCTTTATATATACTAAATATTGCTGGGAAACTCCATGTCGACATCCCTAAATCATTCTGCACCCTTGGATTGCTTCAATTTAATCTCAGCTGTTCAAACTGATTTTTGGCGCCAAAAAGTCTTGAGCAAGTTTCTTGCATTTAATGAAATTTGGTGGGATGTGGAGGTGTTAGGGAGTGGGTAGACAGGTGTAGAGTGAGCTGGAAAGGTGGTGGTGAGGTGGTAGGCAGGTGGAGGTGATGGAGTGGTAGCAGGTGTTGGGAGGGAAGGAGGTGAACAGTAGGCGGGTTTTATATTTTAAAACGTGGGTATAGTTTTGGGCCAGCTGGGTATTGGGCTTGGGGATTGGGTTTGAATTAATAAAAGGTCCGGTTTGGTTAGTTTAATACACAAGGACCATTCATGTAATTTTCTGAAAATGAAGGACTGAAAATGTAACTTTCCCAAAGTTATTCCAAGGGCTTAAATTGTATCATGTGAATAGCACAAGGGTATAATTTGATAAGTTTCCATTTTTTAAATACCCAAGGACTATATTTGACACTTTTCAAAGTTGAGGGACTAAACTTGCCATTTTTGCAAACTTGAACTTCAAGGGTAAAATTTGTCATTTCATGATTCCTGGGGGACTATTGTTGATTTTTCTTCAAAATATTTTATCCAGGGACCATTTCTGACAATCTGTGAAAGTTCAGGGACTGAAACTGCCAATTTTGTAAACTTTGTTGTTTTTCATCAGTTTTCAATCCTTTTGCATTCGTAACACATAAAAACACATTTCAAAGATATTTATAGTATTTTGTGGCAATTCTGAGTGTTTTCAGATGTTTTTGTGGGGTTAAACAATATAAAATATATGTGTTTTTAGACACATATCAAATCCCCCACACTAAACTATTGCTAGTCCCCAGCAATCTTTTATGAAAAATTAATGGATTTTATCTCTTTACCAAAAGCCATTACTTCTGGAGTAGCCAATTGTTTTAGTTCAAGTAAGAACCTTGGTACAATGATAACCAAATGATTTTGAGCAAATCACCAGCTGTAAACGGTTTTGATTTGTCTTTACCAGAAGCCGTTTGCTTCTGGACTAGCCAACTCTTAGATAAAATATCTTTGGTGAGTCGATTACCAATTATGGTTTTTCAACTGCCTTTACCACAAGCCATAAACTTGCGGGCTAGCCAACTTTTCACTAATTAAAGATATGGCGAGCTGAACACCATACAATTTTGGGCAAATTGCAAGCCATTAACGGATTTGAGATATCTTTACCAAGAGCCGTTTGGGCCTGGATTAGCCAGTTCTTATGTGGGTTAGACATGGTGGACTGATAACCATATGCTGAGTAAGTGAAAAACACTTACTCCAAAAAAAAAAATTTGGCCAAAAATGGGGGAATTGGGTGGTATAATTACATGATAAAATTCGTGAGAATTCCGCCCCCCCCCCACACTAGAAATGAATATTGTCCTCAATATTCAAAGTACCGGCGGTTATGCCGAAACTTAGAACGTAAAAGGGAAATATTACGGCCATTATTTTATTTTTGTTATATACACACACATTTTTTTTTATTTTATTTTTTTTTAACTTGAAACTTATATACAACAGCGGGGGGCAACTCCCCCACACTAGGGTGGTACACACGGGTGAAAACCCATGTTTAACTACTGTTTTTGATTACCGAGTCGCTAGCTTGACTCGACCCCGAATTAATTTGTTCATGGGGAAGTAAGTGGAAGAGACAATCTCCATCGGACTTTCATTCAAGATGTTTGTATAAACATTGAAGTACGTGAAAGTTCCACACCGATGAGATATACATAAAACCGGCTCACAAATGATAAATGAAAATGCCGGGATCAAAAATAATGTCTTCATTCCCGAAGGAGTGAAGAACAGGAGAAGCCACGGGATAGGTGAAAAAGAGAAAGAAAATCATGATAAAAATCTTGACTAACTCATCATCATCAGAAGGAGAATTCATAATAGCATGAATTTCATCATTTAAGCTCAATTGGTCTAGACATATCCCGGGTGTATCTAGATCAAAGTAGAAGTTATCATACTCTGGTGGAGATATGATATGAGTGAGTTCACAGGAGAACTCCTCAAAGGCGAATGATTCATATTCGGGATTGATTTGAGTGAGTTCACTAGGGAACTCCTCAAAAGTGAATGATTCATAATCGGGATTGATTTGAGTGAGTTCACTAGGGAACTCCTCAAAAGTGAATGATTCATAATCGGGGAGAGAATTATGAGAAGTGGTAATACCACTAATCTTCTCTCCCATATGATCAAAATGGAACGTTTGCAATTCGGGAATAGAATCATCGAACAAAAGTTCACTATCCTCAAAGGGGATAGGATATGAAGTAGGCTTTTCATTAAAAGCCTCGATTCTAGAAATGAGAAGATTAACATTCAATAATGTAAGACGATGAGCTTCGTCTTGGATTATTTCTTCATCATTCTCTTCTCCTAAGCTGACAAGCTCAGAAGGTAATTCCCCTACATAACTTATGTCTCCACAAGATAAAGAATAGTCCTCATCAGAATCAAAGAACATCTCAATATGATCATTTTGGAAGACAAGAGGAGGAGGGATATCACACACATGATCAAGAATTCCCTGTGATTCTCTTGGAATTTGGACAAGGTTCTCAACACTAGATTTTATGAATTCGTCAGATTCCTTTTCAGGAATCAGTGTCAAGATGCTCGTCCCCCATGTTTAGAGAGTGAGTGGGAATATCGGGTGTGATAACAACAGACTGAGGGAGTTGAGAAGGACTAGCATACATATGTTTTATACTTTCCATTTGTTCTTCTGCTAGTAATTCCATCATAGTCTTTTCTCCCTGATTTTTCATGGAAGGAGTTTCAACTGATGAACTTGATGAACCTGTACAAAATTGACGAATATCAAGGGTAACTTCATCATCAACGTCATCAGGAATGAAACGGAATCGAGAGCTAGATTTGGCTGCTTTTTCTTTTGCAATTGATTCCATAATAGATTTTTCAAAGGCAATTTGGGAATTTAATTTAGCAGCCCGCTCTTCGGCTAACAATTCTTCCATGGATTTCTCATTTGGATTATCTTGGGAATGTTTACATTCCTTCAAATCTTTCACTAAATCCAAAAGATAAAGGACAAGATTTTGAGGAAGTGGCTCAGGCTGAGGTGGTGCCTGATTCACTTGGTACTGTAGAGGTTAGTCATGATACGAAGAGTCGTAATTGTTACAAGGAAATGGATTCCTTGTTTGACAATCAGAGCTAAAGTGAGGACCTCCACAATACTCACAACAGTAAAACTGATGTGGATGTGAGTCATATGTGTTGTAGTCATAATTGTTATCAGGAACCTGCTCATAGACAAGCGTGTTTCCCGATTGACAATCAGAACTGTAGTGTGAACCACCACAGTACTCACAACAGTAAAACTGCTGAGTCTCACAGTGTGGTGGCTGATGGAATAAATCAGTTGTGTTATGGTAGGAATAGGGATCCTGGTTATAGACAGACCCGTTTCCTGATTCCACCATGCTACAACTGGGGCAATTGCCACCATTATAAGGACCACCACACCATTGATAACCAAGATGGTGAGGATGAGACATAGAAAGAATCAAATGGTTTCAGAGGGTAAGAAATATAGAATCAAAAGATGTGAAAGGGTAAAGATGGATATTTTTGGTATTTTTGAAAAACATTTTGTAAAAATAAGAAAGAAAATCTTTTTGGGTTTTTGTGTTTGTTGAAAACTAATTTTAAAATGTTTTCGGGAACCGTTTTGTTTTTATATGATACTAATAAGATAATATGAACAAGGATGGTAAATATAAAATGGATGTATATTCAACAACACTGATGCTTCAAATTCGTAGTACGCAGCACACCTCCCCGGCAGCGGCGCCAAAATTTGATTCGCTCCAAACTGTCAATCTTTTATTAGTCAACCACTTGTGAATGGTCAACCATAATAGTCAAACAGCTCAGAGCAAAATGCAATGAAGATCTAGAGGAGTATAGTGTATCCCCAGGTCGTTAAGTCCCAACGAGGTGTGAACACTGAAATAGAACGAATCTGTGATCGAGTGATATTGAATGGGAAAGGGATTTGAAGAGTTGGAATATTTATACCTAAAGAAAAAGTTTGTAAATTACAGGGGCTTAAATGCAAATTAAATAAAATTAAAAGCTAGATTATATTAAATAAACGCTATCACTATTTTTAAAATCGTTTAACGTTTATAATCTAAAACTTACGTTTAAATTAAAAACTACGTAACGTACGAAATAAAACGTGAAAATAAAGAAGAAAATACCTACGGATATGAAAAATACATTTTTACAATCTTAATTATACTAGAAAATTATTGGAAAAAGAAAATTATTTTTAAAACTATTTATCTAATTATTATTAATTAAAAACTATTTGTTAATTATTTAAAATGCACTAAAATACAAGAAAATATAAAATTAACCTAGAAAAATGAAATCATAACTTATAAAAATCTAAAATATTATAAAACTAATTTTAAAACTGAAAAGATATTTTTTATGTTTTTTATGTATTTATTATAAATTTAAAACTATTTAGAACTAATTAAAATGCTAGAAAATACTATTTAAGTTAAGAAAATTCTGGAAATTTTTTTTTTTTTTGCTTTTTATATTTATCTTAAGCTATTAAAATTGAAAAATTATTTTTCTGAAGCTTTTCTGATTTATTTGTATTAAAAAGTGATTAAAAAGCCTTAAAAACTGATTTAAAATAAGAAAAATAGCAAACAGTAATGAAAAATTATGAAAAATTCAGTAAAAGTCTAAAATATTATTCTAATTTTATTAAAAATATAAAAACCATGGCTTATATGGAAGAATATGAAGCTGTAGTGATAAGCAGTTCTAAATAAGCTACTAAAATAAGCTATAAGCTACAGGAATAAACCAAATGATCAAATAAGCTGGATTATGCTAAAATAAGTCTAACTTAACTAATTAACAGTACTCTAGATCACTAAATAAGCTTAAACTAGATTTGAGCTTATGGGATTAATTAAGCAAAACAGTTTATAAGGGGACTACTTTAAGCTAATGAATAAGCTATTCTAATAAGCTAAATGGGAAAACAGAAATTGGGACCTAAAGATCACCTAGCAGACTACACATGGACCAATTCTCAGCTCCTAATGAGCTTATTTGAATCCTATGCAAAGGCTGCAAGTTGCCTGTGCACACTCAGTGTATGCTGAGTGTGTGCACAGGGCACTTTTGCCCCATTTGACAAACTAATTAGGAGCTTATAGAAAATTACTAAAATTACACAAAAATCAGAGTTAAGCTCTTGACCAACTGAAGTTGTTAAGCCAAAAATTTTACTTGAATTGAACGAAAGTTGAAGCCATGAAAAATCAACTAAGTTGGGTGAAAATCAGATTTTCCAACTTTTGACTTTGAACACATGAGTGACAGTTTGACCAAAATGAACTTTGATTCTAATTTATGAACTGAGATTGATGAAATAAGCTACAATGATACTGAGATAAACTAGTCTATCTAAATCTAAGCCTAGTAGAAGCCATTGTTTGGCTAAATACTAACTCATTTGAACACTAGGAATGGTTTTAACAGATTTTGACTTTAAGACAGAATAGATTCAATATAATTACTCAAATGACTATAACTAGCCTATATGAGAATGCAGAATCAATACCTAACCAGTATCTAACCCTCTAGCACAGTTTTTCTACTATTGCCAAACACTCTATTACAAACTGAAATGCAATCTAAACTTAACCCAGCCTAATAACTAATCCATGACAGCTATATAATATGATCTAGCTACCATATGGAAAACATTATAATGCAATAACAACAATGATACCCACCAGATTCAAGTTACTTTATTTCTAGAATGGAACAGTAGTGAAAAGGAATTTTAAGAACAAATTACTAGAACTTACAATGGTCCAGCCACTGTAGCTTGCTAACACATGATCAATAAGCCACTATCCTACTTATATCAACCCAAATTAACTTATTCCACCCCATTTCCAGCTCTGCATCACTAATTCAATCCCACAGTTGACTTTTGTTGACTGAGGTAATTTTGAGAGTAAAATCTGAGTAGAGATTTTCTGAGTAAATAATAAGCTAAAGTGAGCTTATAAAAGCTTATATAAGAACTTATACAAGCTTAAGATTCCTTATCAACTTACAATCACATATACATGAACTTGAAAATTGCATAATATAAATTCGTACTTGGAAATTGAAATTAAATACTTAAAAAGGTTTGTATTACACTGAAATTACATAACAAAGTACTTGGAAGCTTAAACATACACTGAAAATTTAAATTACACTAAAAACGACAAGCTACACTACACTAAAAATTAACTACTACTTTTCTTATCTATTACAAAGCTTTATATATACTAAATATTGCTGGGAAACTCCATGTCGACATCCCTAAATCATTCTGCACCCTTGGATTGCTTCAATTTAATCTCAGCTGTTCAAACTGATTTTTGGCGCCAAAAAGTCTTGAGCAGGTTTCTTGCATTTAATGAAATTTGGTGGGATGTGGAGGTGTTAGGGAGTGGGTAGACAGGTGTAAAGTGAGCTGGAAAGGTGGTGGTGAGGTGGTAGGCAGGTGGAGGTGATGGAGTGGTAGCAGGTGTTGGGAGGGAAGGAGGTGAACAGTAGGCGGGTTTTAAATTTTAAAACGTGGGTATAGTTTTTGGCCTGCTGGGTATTGGGCTTGGGGATTGGGTTTGAATTAATAAAAGGTCCGGTTTGGTTAGTTTAATACACAAGGACCATTCATGTAATTTTCTGAAAATGAAGGACTGAAAATGTAACTTTCCCAAAGTTATTCCAAGGGCTTAAATTGTAACATGTGAATAGCACAAGGGTATAATTTGATAAGTTTCCATTTTTTAAATACCCAAGGACTATATTTGACACTTTTCAAAGTTGAGGGACTAAACTTGCTATTTTTGCAAACTTGAACTTCAAGGGTAAAATTTGTCATTTCATGATTCCTGGGGGACTATTGTTGATTTTTCTTCAAAATATTTTATCCAGGGACCATTTTTGACAATCTGTGAAAGTTCAGGGACTGAAACTGCCGATTTTGTAAACTTTGTTGTTTTTCATTAGTTTTCAATCCTTTTGCATTCGTAACACATAAAAACACATTTCAAAGATATTTATAGTATTTTGTGGCAATTCTGAGTTTTTCAGATGTTTTTGTGGGGTTAAACAATATAAAATATATGTGTTTTTAGACACATATCAATGGTCATGGTTGTGTAGATCTTAAGTTTAGTTTTGGAAAGATTGTAACTTTGTTTAATGTTATTCATGTTCCTGATATAAGGAAGAACTTGGTTTCAAGTAGTATTTTGAATAATCATGGATATAAACAAGTTATTGAGTCTGATAAATTTATGCTTTCTAAGCATGGTGTTTTTATTGTTTTTGGTTATTTATGTAATCAAATGTTCAGGTTTAATGTTTCCACTGATAGTGTATTTATTTCCACTGATAGTGTTAATTCAGCCTTTGTAACCACCACTGACCATACTGACTCTACCCTATGGCATGCTAGACTTGGTTATGTACATTATAAAAGAATGCAAGATATGTCTAAGGATGGGTTAATCCCAGCATTTGACATGGACACTGAAAAGTGTAAAACTTGCATGTTGACCAAGATAACCAAGAAACCTTTTCAGGGTGTTAGTCGTGAGACTAAGCTCTTGGAGTTAATTCACAGTGACCTGTGTGATTTGCATGTCACTCCCTCTTTGGGGAATAAGAAGTACTTTGTGACATTTATTGATGATGCTTCTAGGTTTTGTTATGTTTATCTGTTACATTCCAATGATGAAGCATTAGATAAATTCAAAGTGTTTAAAACTGAAGTTGAATTACAACTTTGGTCTTTGATCAAAAGGTTAAGGATTGATAGGGGAGGTGAGTACATGGATACTATGTATTTTCAGTCTGTTGGAATTATCCATGAAATGACTGCCCCTTTATACTCCTCAGCAAAATGGCATTTCTGAAAGGAAAAACAGGGTGTTGTAAGAGATGGTTAATTCCATGTTGTCCTATTTAGGACTGAGTCAAGGGTTCTGGGGTGAAGCTATGTTAACAGCTTGCTATTTGCTAAATAGGGTTCCCAACAAAAGGAACAAGGTTACCCCTTATGAACTCTGGACTAAAATGAAACCCAACCTGAACTATCTCAGGGTCTGGGGCTGTAGGGATGTTGTAAGACTCCCTGATCTAAAGCAAAATATTTTGGGTGAAAGAGGCATTGACTGCATCTTTGTTGGATATGCTGAGCATTCCAAGGCTTTTAGGTTCTATGTTATTGAACCTAATGAATATGTTTCAGTTAAATTGAATCAAGGGATGCAAACTTTGATGAATAATAGATTCTCATCAGTCCCTAGACTAAGTCAGAGGATTCCTAATGGAACTCATGACACTGGTGGATCAGAGGTCCCTGATGATGAACCATCAGTGGTCCCTGATGAGGTTGTGGTTTAGCAACCTGAACCTGTGCTCAAAAAGAGCAAAAGGGTTAGGACTCCAAAGTCATTTGGACCTGAGTTTCAACTATACTTAGTTGAAGGAACCAGGGATGAAATCTCAGACCAATACTCCTATTGCTTCATTGTTGAGGATGATCCCAAGACATTTGAAGAAGCAATGAAGTCCCAGGATATTGCTTTCTGGAAAGAAGCAATCAATGATGAGATGGATTCCATCATGGGCAACAACACTTGGGTGTTGGTTGATCTACCACCAGGTTGCAAGCCTCTGGGTTTCAAATAGATTTTCAAAAGGAAAATGAAGGTAGATGGAACTATTGAAAAGTTCAAGGCTAGACTAGTCATTCAGGGCTTTAAACAAAAGTCAGGAATAGACTACTTTAATACTTATGCCCCTGTGGCTCGTATCTGTACCATAAGACTGCTGATTGCCTTGGCATCTATTCACAATCTGGTTATTTATCAGATGGATGTGAAAACAACTTTCTTGAATGGTGAATTGGAAGAGGAGGTTTATATGAACCAACCTCAGGGCTTCATCATGCCTGGCAATGAAAACAAGGTGTGTAAACTGATTAAGTCTCTTTATGGACTTAAGCAGGCACCTAAGAAATGGCATCAAAAATTTGATGAAGTGGTTTTGTCTAGTGGTTATGTTCTTAACCAAGCTGACAAATGTGTATATAGCAAATTTGATGAATCTGGTAAAGGGGTCATCATTTGTCTATATGTTGATGACATGTTGATCTTTGGCACTGACCAAAATTAGGTTGACTTGACAAAGGAATTTTTGTCATCAAGGTTCTCCACGAAGGACACGGGGGAGGCTGATGTTATTCTTGGTATAAGGATTAAACGTGAAAGTAAAAGAATTTCTATCTCTAAGTCTCATTATATTGAGAAGGTGTTGAGGAAATTCAATTACTTTGATTGTACTCCAATGAGTACACCTATGGATACTTGTGAGAAGCTGATGCCTAATAATGGCAAAGCTGTATCTCAACTTGAGTATTCTAGGGTAATTGGCTGCTTGATGTATGCCATGACTTGTACAAGGCCTGATATTGGTTTTTGTTGGGTTTTAGGTTCCTTGCATTAAGAATTACTCTAAGTACTGGAACCACAGACAGGTTTGATATAACGACGGACAGAAGAGTGTAACCACGGATGAAGACAACCGTGGCTAGTAGTATTATGTAACCACTGATAATATATAGTAAGCACTGCTAGTCTTGTATAGTCGGTTAGTTTATTGTATTAGATAAATATGGAAAAGATATTTATCTTGTAGGTTACGTATTGTATATTGTATAGGACTCCTTAGCCTATAAAAGGAGGTCCTCGGTTAGATTAGATATACGTATGTTTTATATCTAAGGTAGATACACTTCAAGGTTGCAAAACCCTAATACTGTAAGAGTATTCGTATTAATAAATAATATTGAGGTGTTGAATCTTAATTGTTCTTCTTCTTAAGATTAAGTATTAAATTCCGCGTAATACTTGATAAGCTTTTGTTACGAGTCAGTTTCTATATTAGATCGTTTGCTCAACTGGGATCAACAAGTGGTATCAGAGCTTGTGATCTAGAAACTGTAACCAAGAAGAAGTCTGTTAATCTTTATTCAAGTAAGGTAAGATGTCTGACGAAACTCACATGGTAACTGCTTCAAAAGTACCCATGCTCAAACATGGTGAGTATCAAATCTGGAGGATGCGAATGAGGCAATACATTCGTATGATTGATTATGCTCTCTGGGATGTTGTTGAAAAAGGAGACACTCTTCCTTTGAAGGGTGTGGATGGAAAGGAGGTTGCTATTATTAGTGAACCTGATAAAGCTAAGAGGAAAATGGAGATCAAAGCTCACAGTATTCTCTCCATGGGAATACCTAATGAGTTTGCATTGGACTTTGATCAATATGAGTCTGCTAAAGAATTATTGGATGCTCTTGAATTAAGGTTTGCTGGTAATGAAGCTACTAAGAAGTCAAGGATGAATATGCTCAAGCATCAGTTTGAAACCTTCACTGCTCTTAGTGGAGAAAAGATTGATGGAACATACAATAGACTTCAAAAACTTATCAGTCAACTACTGAAGGCAGTGGGTTACAAGTTCCTTCAAGAAGATATTAATTTGAAGTTCATTAGGATTTTGTCATCTGATTGGGCTATTCATACAATTGTGTGGAGAAATAAGACGGACTTTGCTACAATGAATCTAGACAATCTCTTCAATAACTTGAAGGTTTATGAGTCTAAGAATAACTTTTCTCACTCGTCTTCTTCTAATCAAAACATTGCTTTTGTATCCACTAATCACAAAAGCCCACAAGATGTATCCACTGCTGCTTATAGTATAACCACGGCTATTGCAAACAATACCACTGTTAGTGATAATGTCAGTGATGGTGCAATTTGTGCTTTTCTGTCAGATTTAACTACTAGTGTTGATGTTTTGAATCAAGATCTAGATGAAATTGATCCTGATGATCTTGATGAAATTAACCTTCAATGGCAAATGGCAATGCTGACTCTCCAAGCAAGGAAGTTTCTGAGGAGGACTGGAAGACATGTTAGGTATGATGGTCAAAGGAGAGCTGGATTCGACAAAAGCAAGATGGAGTGCTTTAACTGCAAGAAGAAAGGTCATTTTGCTAGGGAATGTCGAGCTCCTAAAAGAATTAAAAGCATTAAGAAGACTACAGAAGAGCCTGCTGCTTCTTCAGCTTTGGTTGCTCAGGATGGGCTTGGTGATTATGATTGGAGTGAACAGATTGAAGAAGGTCCAAATGCAGCTTTTCTTGCTAGTGAAGCTTCAAAAGAGCATAACTTTGCTCTAATGGCCTATGCTTCATCTTCTGGTTCAGATTCTGAGGTATCTAATGATTCTAAAACATCTACTTGTTCTTTTAAATCATGTTCTGATAACTTAGAATCTCAAAAGGCTATCACTAAGAGTATGAGAAAAGAAGTAGAGAGATTGACTTTAGATAACTTAGGATATAGAGTTGGTCTAGAGGGTGTGGAAGAGAAGCTAAAATTCTGTATTAAATGTGAGTTTGAGTATGTAGAAAAGATCAATATACTAGGTGGTGAAATTGATCTTAAAAATAGAGAGATTAAACTGCTTAAAGATAAACTAGCAGAGGCAGAAAGTGTAAAACTACAGGCCCTAGATGAAAAAGAAAAACATGTTGTTAGGGTTGCTAAAACACAATATGCTTCTGATCTAGTAAAGAAGCCAATAGGTCAAAAACTGTTCAAAGATGGTACTGGTTTAGGATACAATGATATGCCACCACCCCCTTTGATGAAACATGCACCACCAGCTAAAGAACTGTCATTTAGTAGTGAATTCAGTTTTAACAAACCTGTTGAAGAGATAAATAAGACTGAAACACCTAAGACAATTTCTGATAAGTTATCTGATGCTCCCATAATAGAAGATTAGGAATCAGATTCTGAGGATGATAGAACTGAATCAACTAATTCTGAAAAGATAGAGACAGTTAAGAAAGTTGATTCTAAGCAAGTCAACCTTGTACCTAGATTTGGAGCTAAAGTTACCAAGAAAGCTGTAGAGTACATGGAAATTCCTAGGGACCAGATGAAACAATATAAACCTAGGGGTAATCAAAGAAGCTTAAATGGTCTAATTTCTAACAGATTAGGTGATGAGTTTCAATGTGTTAAAAAGGCTTGTTTTGTGTGTGGTAGTTTTGAACACTTACAGAGAAATTGTCATAAAAACAGACCACAAGGTTGGAATCATTGGAGGAGGGTAAATCATCAAAACTTTTCAAGAAAAACAAACCCTCATCCTAACAGTAACATGATTCCAAGAGCAGTGCTGATGAGGAATGGGAATACAAAATCTATTGTCACTGCTTCACCTAAATGGGTTCCAACCACTGCTAAGCAAAATGTAAACACGGCTAAGCAGAGTCAAAACACTGTTAAGCAAAATATCACCACAGATTCAAAAGAAGTTTTAAAAATTCCAAAGGTGATAACTGATACAGTGGTTGGAAATCATTTTTATGCTGTTAAGGCCTCAGCAAGTTGGCAATGGAAGCCTAAGACCAAGGTTTTACCACATGTCAACTGTGCATCAATGGACCTAAAGAAATTTGAATATTTTGATGCACAGGGCAGACCCAAGTCAGTACTGGCTTGGGTCCACAAGAGGAACTAACTTGTGTAATTTTATGTGCAAGGCAATCTTCAAACTGAGCTAAAAGATAAAGGAGTTTTTGATAGTGGTTGCTCTGGGCACATGACTTGGGATGGAAGCAATCTGGAAGATTTTGAAGCTTATGATGGAGGATATGTGGCATTTGGCAATGATCCAAAGGGAGGAAAGATACTTGGCAGAGGCACAATCAGAACAGGGAATCTAGACTTTGAAAAAGTCTATTTGGTACAGGGACTTAAGTATAATTTATTCAGTGTTTCTCAAATGTGTGATAAGAAAAACTGGGTACTTTTTGGGAAAACTGAGTGTGTGGTGTTATCTCCTGAATTTAAGATGCCTGATGAGAAGTTTATACAACTTAGGGTACCTAGGAAGGAAAATATATATTGTTTTGATCTTAAAGATGTTCTTCCTAAAAGGTCCTTATGTTTGTTTGCTAAAGCATCTGTTGATGAGTCAAAATTGTGGCATATAAGGCTAGGTCATCTCAATTACAAAACAATCAATAAACTGGTAAAAGGAAACTTAGTGAGAGGGTTACCTTCAAAGGTTTTTGAGTGTAAGGAACTGTGTGTAGCCTGTCAAAAAGGAAAACAACATAGAGCTTCTTGTAAGACCAAAACTGTAAACACCATAACACAACCACTGTTTATGCTTCATATGGACTTATTTGGACCTACCTTTGTTAGAAGCTTGAACCATAAGCAGTATTGCCTAGTTATCACTGATGATTATAGTAGATTTTCTTGGGTATACTTTTTGGCTGCTAAGAGTGAGACTAGTGAGATTCTTAAGAGTTTCATTACTAAGATAGAAAATCTAGTAAATCATAAGGTCAAAGTAATCAGATGTGATAATGGAACTGAGTTTAAGAATGATGTGATGAATCAGTTCTGTGTAGCTAAAGGTATTGAAAGACAGTTTAGTGTTGCTAGAACACCACAACAGAATGGTGTAGCTGAAAGGAAAAATAGAACACTAATTGAGGCTGCTAGGACCATGTTGTCAGAGTCTAAGTTACCAACTACCTTTTGGGCTGAAGCTGTAGGAATTGCATGTTATGTGCAAAACAGAAGTAAGGTAGTAAAGCCTCATAACAAGACCCCCTATGAGCTGTTACATGATAGGAAGCCAATGATTACATTCCTAAAACCTTTTGGGTGTCCTGTTACCATTTTGAATACCATAGACTACCTAGGCAAATTTCAAGAAAAAGCAGATGATGGATACTTTTTAGGCTATTCTACAAATTGTAAAGCCTTTAGAGTATACAATAGGAGGACTAGACTTGTTGAAGAGAACCTACATGTTCAATTCAGTGAAAAGACTCCTAGTGTTGAGACCAAAGGACCAGACTGGCTGTTTAACATTGATATGCTAACCAAATCTATGAATTATGAGCCTATCATTGCAGGAACTTCTACTAATGCTGATGCAGGTATACAAAAGGATTCTGAAGTAGATTTATCTTCAAAGGAAGCTGATTCTCCAAAAGAGTTCTATTTAGTTGAAAAGAGGAAATCTGGTTCTGTTCCTTCCATCATACACAAGCAAGGTCCCTCTGATGATGAGGAGTATCCACATGATCCTAATATGCCTGATTTAATAGAGATTGATACTCCTACTGATGATGAAGACATGGATGAATTCTTCAATGCTAATTTGACTAATTTGGAAACTATAATTAATGAAAGTCCAATTACTACTACCAGAATTCACAAGATTCATCCCAAGGAACATATTCTTGGAAATTTGAATACTCCTGTTCAAACAAGAAGCAGGATAAAGAACACAGAACCCTTTCCTGAACATGGGTTCTTTGCAAGATCTCTTCACAAAAGAAACAGTCATAAAGATCTGCAAAATTGCCTGTTTGCTTGTTTTTTGTCTTAAAAGGAGCCCAAGAGAGTGGAAGAAGCTTTAACAGAAGAAGGCCAGGTAGAATCAATGCAAGAGGAGCTTCTTCTGTTCAAACTTCAAGAGGTTTGGACATTGGTTGATCTTCCAAATGGGAAGAGGGCTATTGGGACTAAATGGGTGTTCAGAAACAAGAGGGATGAAAGAGGAATTGTAGTGAGGAACAAGTCAAGGTTGGTTGCTCAAGGATATACACAAACTGAAGGATTGGACTATGATGAAGTATTTGCATCAGTTGCAAGGATAGAGGCTATTAGATTATTTTTGGCTTATGCTTCATTCAAGAATTTTGTTGTGTATCAGATGGATGTTAAAAGTGCATTTTTATATGACACTATTGATGAGGAGGTTTATGTTTGTCAACCTCCTGGTTTTGAAGATCCTGATCATCCTGACAAGGTTTACAGGGTGAGGAAGGCTATGTATGGATTGCATCAGGCTCCTAGAGCATGGTATGAATGTCTATCTACTTATTTGATGGACAATGGGTTTAAAAGAGGATTGATTGATAAAACTTTGTTCATTAGAAAGCACAAAGATGATATTTTACTAGTTCAGGTTTATGTAGATGACATCATCTTTGGTTCTACTAACAAGGAGCTATGCAGAGATTTTGAGAAACTTATGCATGATAAGTTTCAGATGAGTTCTATGGGAGAACTTACTTTCTTTTTGGGGCTACAGGTACAACAAAGGACTGATGGTATTTTCATTAGTCAAGACAAGTATGTAGCAGATGTGTTGAAGAAATTTGGGTTTCAAGATGTAAAGAGTGCAAGTACACCTATGGAGACTCAGAAACCTATGCTACCAGATGATGGAAGTCCCAAAGTTGATTTGAAGTTGTACAGATCCATGATTGGATCTTTAATGTATCTTACTGCATCTAGGCCAGACATTATGTTCTCAGTCTGTGTGTGTGCAAGATTTCAAGTAACACCAAATACCTCACACATGAATGCTGTTAAGAGGATCTTTAGATATTTGAAAGGTCATCCTAAATTGGGCCTTTGGTATTCTAAGGATTCCCCTTTTGATTTGGTGGCCTACACTGATAGTGACTATGCTGGAGCTAGTCTGGATAGGAAGTCTACCACTGGAGGATGTCAGTTCTTGGGAAGCAGATTAATTTCTTGGCAGTGTAAAAAGCAAACTATTGTGGCTAATTCTACAACTGAGGCTGAATATATGGCTGCTGCTAGTTGCTGTGGTCAAGTTCTTTGGATTCAGAATCAATTGCTGGATTTTGGGTACAATTTTATGCATACTAAGATTTACATTGATAATAACAATACAATTTGCATTATCAAAAATCCTGTTTTACATTCTAGAACTAAACATATTGAGATAAGACATCACTTTATTAGAGATTGTAATGAGAAAAGGTTGATTCAAATGGTAAAAATCCATACTGATTTCAATGTTGCTGATCTTCTCACCAAAGCTTTTGATGTGGGGAGGTTTCAGTATCTTGTAGTTAGTATTGGAATGATTAATCTCTAAACTCTCAAATTGTTTTGTATAAGTTTGTAAAAGTATTGGCCTGTTATTATGTAATCTTAGTATTGCTATTTCTGTTTATATCCACTGATAGTGTTGCTTCTAACCACTGATAGAGTTGATCTATCTACTGCTAGTTGTTCTGTATTTCCACTAACCATTGTGCAGATAAAAGACAATTCATTATAGAGATTCAAGAAGTACTGAAGTTACATTGTTCATTCAACAAAACAGTTTACAGCTTACAGCTTACAATGAAACTTCAAGTGCTAATTAAAGACTACATCTATACATGATTTTCTACTAATATTTCTACTACTACTATCCTTGCTTATATCGTTTGAATGCTGGATATGCATTTATCATATGCATGCCCAGTACGACGAAGCAGCTAAGGATCAAAATGGAAAGGATGGATTGATGCAAACAAAGAAGCTGAAGCTGATTGTGGCAGATAGATGGATGATATGATATTCTTCTTGTGCTCCATCTTCTCTTTCCACCATTCAGCAACTTACTCCATCTTCCTTTTTCCCTTCCTTGTTACGATGTGTGAAGAAGCACCACGACTTGGTGCACTAAGACCAAGAACCACCTCTCTGTCCTTAGGGAGTGGTGGTTTTCTTGCTCGTGGTCTTGGTTGGGGGTTAGATGATGAAGGTTTGGGGTTTGAAGTCCTCTTCTTAGAAGAGTCATCAGAGTCTTCAGAGGCATCACTTGGATTCACTACACTATCATCTTCTGATGATGGAAGAAATGGGGATTTTAATGGTCGTGGATCTTGTGGGGGTATGTCAAATCTCCATGGCTGGGATTCTTGTGGAGGTGCACTGACTACCATGGGAGATGTTTCTTCGTCTGTATCTTTATAGGGTGATACATACGAACTTAAAGAAGAGATATTCTCTCCTTCGCTTGGATTGCTTGCCAAATAGTTCTTTTTCCATCTCTCTAGACTGCTGTTGGAGGAGGTATTGTCATCTGATGAGAGATTGATTGGGTTGGAGCTGCTCATTCTTGGGATTTCTTGAGCAATTATGGTTTTGATTTGGATTGGTGTGTGCGGTATATGAGATTAAGGGATCTTTTTATAAGTGAAGTTTAGGGTTATTGAAGTAAATATGGGGCAGGTTAAATGTGGTTGGAGAGTTAATGAGGTTCTTGGGTATTGGACTGAGATAAGTTCTAGAAGTTGACTATATTGACTTACCTGTTCTAACAACGGATAGGTCTTTTGTAAACACTTCTGGCTATTTCTAACCACTGACAACCATAATCTTTGTCTTTGTGTTTGTTTTGTGTTTTTGACTTGCAGGTATGAAGGATTTTTATACATAGGAGCTGGTGTGTGAGCTGCTTGTGTTTGTTTAAAAAAAAAAAAAAAAAAAAAAAAAAAAAAAAAACTTGTTGTGTAATCCTTCCTATTTGTGTGTGCTCTTTCACTAGTTTACTTGCTCTATCTCTTGGATATTTGGAGGAGTAATCATCTATATCCACTGATGGTTTGTTACAACTGCGGATAGCTGTTATGGAACCGCGGATAGTATGATCCTGTGTTTTGGATACTACAGGGGTTGTTTCGACACTTTGGCAAACGTATATATCTCTCCCCAAAATCACGGATGGATCAATTTATTTGATCTTCTAACCACTTCCAATTGGCAATACACTTAAACCCTAATCACTTTTGTTGATTTATTCACAAAACCCACTACATATCCATCATTAATCACTATGGCTAACACGTATTCCACTTCACATAACCTTGTTGCCATACTCACTAAGGATGCTCGATCTGAAGGGTTTCATTAAATGATTAATTTCCTCGTTCACAGTCCCATTCACTATGCTTTAACAGTTGAACCTACCATTCTTAAAGCCTATATACATCAGTTCTGGAGGAATGCTAAACTTTAAGAGGTTGATGGCTTGGAGGTGTTTAGTACTGTTGTGGATGAGAATGCTATTTCTGTTACTGAGGAGATCATTAGAGAAGTTTTGAGGCTTGATGATGCTGATGGTGTTGATAATCTTTCAGATGTTGAGATTGTTGCTGGTTTAGAGAGATTAGGATATACATACAGAGGTGAAAAGGTACAATTTTTTAAGAGTTTGTTTTCACAACAATGGAAGTTTTTGATTCACACTTTGTTGATGTGTATGAGTAACAAGACCACAGGCTTTAATGACTTTCCTTCAAAAATTGCTACTGCTATTATTTGTTTGTCTAATGGAAGGAAATTTAACTGGTCTAGGATGATATATGAGGGGTTAGTACAAAATATTAGGAAGAAGGGTAAATACTATTTGTATCCTAGGTTTGTTCAACTGCTTGTGGAACATCAAATAGTGGAACATGTTGAACATGCTAGAGAGTATGAAGTACATCGTATGCTTCCTAGAGTTTTTTCCCATATGAGGAATCAGCCACAGAATGTTGTCATTAGATATGTTCCTTTATTTCCTCACATGCTTACTTTGCCTACTGATTCTGAGTTTAATGAAGGTCTTGCATCATGGACTAGGAGAACACAGGGCACTAAGCTTCCTCAGGCTAGTGTTAGTGGTATAGTTAATGAGGTTGTCACATGGGGTGGAGGTGACATGATTGGAAGGGCTTCCACTACTGATTCATGCTTTGATGCTGGTCAGGATAGTGGAAACATCAATAAGACCCAACCTTTGGCAACTCCTAATGTGGAGAGTTCTTTGGAACTTAACACAGGTGGAGGTATCCCTAGCCAACTGGCTGCTACAGGGTACATAGATGATCAGGCTCGGTCTGTTGCTATGTCTTCTATATCCAAGGATTCACCTCTCGGAGCAGTTAACACAGCTCGAAGTGATGAGGATAGATTGGAACATCACATTGAATTGACGGTTAATGACTTTGTACATGATGACTTTTCCAATGAACCACCTCTCGGACCAGTTCACACAGGTCGAAGTGGGGAGGATATTCTTGAACGTTTAAATGAATTGACAGTTAAGTATGCTAAACTGGAGGATAAAATTTCAGGTCTACAGAAGTTGACTGTGTTTCAGGGTAATGATATTCGGAGGCTGAAGCACAGGGTGTTCGTTTTGGAGAAAATAAAAAGACCTGGAGTTGCTGTTTTGAAAGCTATGAGACGAAAAAGAAGGTGGACTCCTCTATGGCTTTGAATGTGAAGGATGTATCCAAACAGGGGAGGAGTGATGGCATGAATTCAGGGGAGGCTGTGGATGTATCTGTTAGTGTACCTATGGAAGAAGATGTCGATAGTGGAGATCAAGATTTTTTGGTTTCTGATAAAGATGGGAATGAGGTTGTTCTTGAAAAATTGAAGAATGTTGAAGTAGTGCAGAACATAAGAACTGATAGTATACCTGAAACCATGGTTAGTACTCTTGTAACCACTGATGCAGTTTCATACTTGGCTATTGTTCCTACTACTGTCACACCCACTGCTATCATAACCACTTCCACTGTTGTTACAACTCTCTCTATATTATCACCTAAGCCTAAAGAAGTAGAGAAAGAAGCTGCAAGTACATTGATTAATCTGAGCAAAACATCATCTATTTCTACACCAATCATTGCACCTGCTTTATCTGTTCAATCTACTGCAACCAAATCTAAAGGAAAAAGTTTGGTTATTGGTGAACCTTTGAAGAAGAAAGTGGTTCAATATGATGTTGGAAAAGGTAAAGAGGTAGTGCTGAAGTTTAAAAATAAAGCAGAACAAGAGGCTTATGATGCAGAGTATGGAAGAAACTTGTTGGCTGAAGATCAAGCAGTTTTGGATAAAAGAAAGAAAGAAGAAGAGGAAGCTAGTGAGAGATGGTTAGCTATATGGTATGACTCACAAAACTATCTTCAAGCTTCTTTACAAATACTTGATGAGTTTACTGCACAAGAATGGAAACTGTTGGATGATGAGGAGAAAGCTAGACTAATGAATGAATGGGCAAGGAATGTGAGCAAAACAAAGAAACAGGTTATAAGAAAGAAACCTCCTACAATGGCTCAGATGAGAAACGTACTGATGAAGATTGTTAAAAATTCTGGCATACATGTTTCTGATACTCTTAGTAGGTGTTCATTTGAAAGAATTTTTGAGATTTATGAGAGATGTATGAAAATTAATGATGATTTCTGTCCGATGAATTCTAAAAAGGAAGAAGAGTGGATTAAAGAAGATGATGAATGGATTCAAAGTAAAAGAAAGAGAAAATCTGAGGTTCAGGAGACATCTGATTCTAAAAGATTGAAAGTTGTTGCAGATGAAAATCAAATTATTTCTTATGAGTTTAAGCTTTTAGTTGGAAGTGAAGGAGTTTGGAAAATTCAAAGACTCAACAATGAAGTTTCTGAGTATAATAAATTTTCACAAATGCTTCAGTATTTTGATAGAGATGATTTGATGAATCTTTGGATACTTTACAAGAATAAATTTGGTGAAGTACATCCAAATTATTATCATGAGAGGCTGGTTTATCATAATTTGAAGATTCTATTTGAACCTACTCATGATGAACCTGAATGGCAAGGACTCTACAATGGCCAAGTTACTAGATGGTTTTTATATCAAACTTGTGGAGTTCATGTTTTAACTGTTTCTGGAAAGGTTATTCATATGCTTGTAGAAGGTGATTATCCTCAATTGAATAAGCATCCAGGAATAATTGCTCAGATGTTGAAGCTTGGTTGTATCAAGATGTTAGTATCTTATGATGGTCAAGCTTATGATTTGTTGCTGAAGTATGAGAAGATACTTAATGCTAGTAAGTGTTTGGCTACATCCTCCAATTTGATGTTTTGTGCTTAATGAAAACTTGAGAATTCTGTTGGAATTTATCAAGTTTAGGGGAGGATTGTTGGGTTTTAGGTTCCTTGCATCAAGAATTACTCTAAGTACTGGAACCACGGACAGGTTTGATATAACCACGGACAGAAGAGTGTAACCACGGATGAAGATAACCGCGGCTAGTAGTATTATGTAACCACTGATAATATATAGTAAGCACTGCTAGTCTTGTATAGTCGGTTAGTTTATTGTATTAGATAGATATGGAAAAGATATTTATCTTGTAGGTTACGTATTATATATTGTATAGGACTCCTTAGCCTATAAAAGGAGGTCCTAGGTTAGGTTAGATATACGTATGTTTTATATCTAAGGTAGATACACTTCAAGGTTGCAAAACCCTAATACTGTAAGAGTATTCGTATTAATAAATAATATTGAGGTGTTGAATGTTAATTATTCTTCTTCTTAAGATTAAGTATTAAATTCCGCGTAATACTTGATAAGCTTTTGTTACGAGTCAGTTTCTATATTAGATCGTTTGCTCAACTAGGATCAACAGTTTTGTAGTGGGAAAATTGAGCAGATATACTAGTAATCCTAGTGCTCATCACTGGCAAGCAGTTCAGAGGGTACTGAAGTATTTGAAGAGAACTATGGATTATAGTCTCTCATATACTGGTTACCCATCATTGTTGGAAGGATACACTGATGCAAGTTGGATCAGTAACACTGAAGACAATTCGTCTACCAGTGGCTGGATATTCCTACTTGGTGGAGGTGCAATTTCTTGGGCATCCAAGAAACAAACTTGCATCACTAGTTCAACAATGGAATATGAATTTGTAGCCTTAGCTGCTGCTGGTAAAGTAGCTGAATGGTTGAAAAACTTGCTTCTTGAGATTCCATTGTGGGCTAAACCTATAGCACCTATTTCTATCCGTTGTGATAGTGCAACTACATTGGCTAAGGCTTATAGCCAAATATACAATGGTAAGTCTAGACACTTAGGTGTCAGACATAGCATGATTCGTGAGCTTATCATGAATGGGGTGGTATCTATAGAGTTTGTTAGATCTCAACAGAACTTAGCTGATCACTTGACGAAGGGTCTGGCTAGAGACTTGGTTATAAAGTCTGCTAAAGGGATGGGTTTAAGTCCAACTTAGTCACTGAATGCTAGGACACCCAACTCCCTCCTGAGGAAACTTAGGAGCTAAGTTCAATGTGGAAAGCTGAACATTCAGTGGACTGGAGCACATGTTTTATATACATCCCAAGGTTGTGCTCAGAACCTGCTGAAAGGAGGATGAAGTCTTTACTTCTTAAGGGTTAATTTTCTTTGAAAAAGTGCTTGGCAGGAGCATGACTAAAGAGGAACCACCTATGTAAATGTTGAAGTTTTGCTGCTTCAGGAAGCTTTGGACTTTTAGCTTTTTCAACATTTATGAATTTGGATATGGACACATGGCTTGTATAGTGTCAGGAGCTGATAAGTGTTTGAAAACTTGTATGCATTATATCTTCAGGTATTCAAATGGGTTGAAGGGTTAAATTCTTAGAACACCCTGATTCTCGAATATTTGAACGTATAATTTACTAAGATGAAAATTCAATCCTCGGGACATTTTCGTTTATGCACATGTTTCGCTTGATGTGTGTTTTCATGCAAAGGAAGTGAACTAAATTTGGGGAGGATTGTTGGAAAATTTAGTGCAGTTCACACCTGGCAATGGGTTAGGAGGTACGGAGTGTACACCCATAAGGTCCATGAACACCCTGACTCTAATAGTGGTTTGTATTGATAGTGCTAGTAGAAAGAACTGCTTGTGGTTTCCACTGAAGCTTGTGGTTTCCACTGAAGCTTGTGGTTTCCGCTGAAGCTTGTGGTTTCCACTGAAGCAGTGTTTCCACTGAAGCATTGTATCCACTGCTAGCGCTATGAAAGTACTGATGGAAGTACTGCTTGTAACGGGCTTTGACCTATCCAAGTAGCAGTTACAACTGCATTATGACCACGTTTAATTGGTCATGTAACCACTAATGGCTATAATGGGGATAATTATGAGACTATTAATTGGCCGATTAATACTCATAATTCCATTTGACTAGCTAAGAGTAACCTCCTATAAATAGGAGATCTGATCATGCATGAAAGACACACAGAAAACGATTAACACTTATAAGCGCAAGGGTTATTGAATTGTGCCTAATTCTGTAACAAACATTTGGTCTTATCCCAAGTAGATATTCGTGTAACCCAGGAATTAGGGTCTAATAGTTTACTTTGGAAAGTGATCACACGATTCCAAGTGATATCCGGTAACCACCTAGTGGTATTTCTTTCTGCTGACTTGTTATTTGTTTCTGCTGACATTGATTATCTTACCCTGTTCTGGGAACACACCACCAACAGGGAAGAGGGGATCTGCAAAGTATGTGGAAAGGACGAAAATGACCATGTCTTGCTTTTGTGTGATAGATGTAATTCAGAGTATCATACATACTGTCTATATCCTCCACTTCCAAGGGTTCCGAAAAAGAGTTGGTATTGCCCTACTTGCATTTCAGAATTCACAAGACAAGCGCAAGAAGAGGATTTTGATTTTAGTCAACCTCCAAAGAGGATGAAGATTCAGAGAGAGTTTACCCGAAGTGGTTTAAAGGAAGTGGCAAATTTAGCAGATAAAATGGAGAAATCAGATTATTGGGAATTAGGCGTCAAGGAGGTTAGTTTTGACTTATATTGCATCACTATTAGTTGTCTTACTTTGACTTTGAATGTCCTACAAACTTCTCTTAACATGGAAATTGATCTGAAGATATCTAATACTCCGTATCAGATAAAAGATCTACATTTGTATTGAGATACACAATAAGCTCTGTAACTACTAACGGAACTGTATTTTAAAGTTTTGGAGTAATAAGAAAATATGTATCTTTTCTTAATACAAGCTTGATCTTCAAAGTCAAATGAAGACGATGGGTGATCATAAATTATTCCCATATTGACGTGGCTATTTTGAACCATTTATTTTGAGACGGGTCAATTATTTCTTTATATAAATTGGGTTAAATAAGAAAGTAGACGGGGCACGAGTGATGTGGGTCACCGGTGATTGTAAATTTTTTCCATAATGTCATAAGGAAAAGATCTTTGTAGAAGGAAAATATATTACTCTTGTAGTAATATCGTTTTTAAGTTCTAATACATTTATTATTTATAATATTATCTGAATTTATAGTTAATACACATGGCATCCAGTGGTCCAACCTGATTCGACCCGATACTGTAAATGACCCATTTCAACCACAACTTGTTTTAACTCTTTGAACATCTTTTGCAGAGGGTTATGTATCTACAATTCTTGTGTGACGAGACTTTGGGTTCGACGGTAATTCGGAATCATATGAGCACAGATAATTGTGATGCTAATAGGAACTTCTTGGGTAATGACTCAGCTGGAAGAATCTACTGGATTCTTGGCCGCCCCGGAAGGTTGTTTGTATATGGTCCCGACAGTAATGGTGAGGAATTTGATACTTGGAATTGCTATGAATCGGATGCCGAGGTTGAGACTCTGATTGAGTGGTTGAGAGATGATGATGCAAAGGAAAAGAAACTTAAAAAGTTGATTTTTAAATGGCAAAGAAACAAATCAAATGATCAGAATCTTCAAATTGATCTGCAAGCAAATTGCTCGAGGCCAACAGTTCATGTCAGCAATTTAAAGGCAGCATTTGAAAATAAATTTGGTTCATTCCTGAAGGACAATGGTGAGGGGAAAATATATCGGTGTGATTGTTTGGAACTAGTGGGGTCTACACGACACCATTGTTCTTCATGCCACTCGACATTTTTCAGTCACGAAGTGCATCAATGTGACACTCTCGAGAAGCAGTTGACTCTGGCTAATGGATTGACTTGGTCAAATGGAAACCCTCTAGACGATAAAGCTGGATTCTTGGTCAGACACAATTCTAGGTTAACAAAACCCCAAAACGAGTCATAATATGAGGTTGATGGGTTAAACTCCGAGGGTAAAACTGGAAAACCCCCATCGTGTTCTTCTTCCCGGACGTTAAATGGCAAAGATTTTGAAATTATTCGGTCTTTGAAAATCAATATACTGAATATTAAAGCTGCTCTTCCGCGAGAAGCTTTTAGACCTTCAAGAGGAGGCTCAGATAAATTAAGAGCTTGGCGCGCTTTTGTAAAGTCGGCCCAATCTATCTATGAGGTAAGTTTGTATTCTTATGTGTCTTTTTTTGCGACCACAATTTAGTCCCTTAAGTGTTTGGTAATCGGTCCTCAAAGATTCGTTTTATTCAACAAGGGTTAAAATTGTTATTACATGATTGAGTGATTATGTTCTTTTGGTACCGCCGAGGAAACCCAACCCGAGCCACCTTTGATGACCTGGCACGTAAACTTTATGCATACAAATGTACCTGGTGTATCTTTATGTGATAAATTTCAAAACTTTTTGCATTTCAGATGGCACAAGCGACTATGATCTTAGAGGGCATGATTAAAACAGAGCACTTGAAGAAATAATGGCGGTATTGGTCATCACCTTCAACTGCTGCCAAAATCTCGACTGTTTCATCACTTGCTTTACTAGTTTACGCCTTCGATGATGCCATATATTATGACGAACCACTTCCACCACCACCTGTGGACCCTACAGAACCAATAGTAGCGCCAGAAGATTTCATAGCAATGGAAGAAGCACTAAAAAAGTTAATGGAACTGGTGAACCAAAATTCGATGGAAGAAGCACCCAAAAAGTTAACCCCAAAGAAGCGAAAGTTAAACATCTCAACAATAGTGGGTACGCTGAATGACACAGAACCATCCAAGCCAACAAAAATGTCAATGGACGAAGCACCCAAAAAGTTAACCCCGAAGAAGAGGCAAAAGTTGAGCGCCTCAATAATGCCTGGAACGTTGAATGATGCAGAGCCCTTTGACAGCGCAATAATCAAAGACAAACCGAAGAAAAAGAAACTTAAAGTTTCAAGTGATTTATGAAGCTGATTAAAATCTGATGTTTTACTGTTTAGAGTTGTAAATGGTTAATCGTGAAACTTTGATGATAGTTAGACTGGACCTGAGGGGTGAACCATGAACCAACTTGATGGTCATGTGGTCTAGACTCAGTGATTGCTCCCCGAGTGTTGTAGGAAATGGGAGTGGGCTGCAACATATGAAAATGTTGTTGTACATTTTTCCCTGTGATTGTTGTGTTTTAGTTTGCTTTCTAAATGGATTCTAGGGCTTGTAAAGCCATGTGAAATCAAAGAAATTGAAACAAGTTGTTAATTTGGTCAATGAACCAATGGATCTCGGAATGATTCCACTGAAATTATTGTGACCTAGGTAAAGCCCTGTTAAATTTGTCAAATAACCAATGGACAAGGGAATGGTTCCAACCAACTGATTCCCTTGAAGGTCTAGAATAGTTAAAGTGGTCAATGAATGAATGGACTTGGGAATGGAGCTAGTAAACTGATTATAAGAAAGGTCAAGAGAAATTAACTGGGTCATATTACCAATGATGGGAATGGTTCCAATAAACTGATTCCATGAAAGGTCAAGATAAGTTAAATGAGTCGTAGAGCCAATAAACGAAGGGATCGTTCCATGAAAAGAACATTCGGACAGATCTAGATGATTCAAGTAAGTTAAGTTAAGCAATGAAATGCTAATCTCACCTCCAACAGGACCTGTAGAATAGTCGCAAATCAGGTCAAGCATTGTGACATGACCTGTTTGGTTGTCGCACTTGACTCCACTCCATTTACAACAATCTTCTTTTTATGTGGGTCTCCATGTAGAGAGCAGGTCATCGGGGTCTAGAAGGCACGTATTAGTAGCCCCTTCTGCTGCTACAACCAGTTTGTGGCCAAGGTAAGTGGTTTCCGTGGTATTAAACCATAGTAGTACAAGGGAAGTACTTTTGTTGAAATACATCCTTCCACATAAAGTATCGACACCCATAGTCTTCAGTCCCTGGCTGTTACGTGGTGAAACAATTATAAGAAATGTATTCTTAACAAATAAGTAGTTGATATATTTACGTAAATAAGCAAACATATAATTATTAACCTTTGATAAAGGACATGCATAATACTTCTGACCACAACTTTTGGGCTTTTGGGATGTTCTTTCAATTATAAGTTCCCGTCGACAACGACACAAGAAAGGATTTTGTTGTTGCATGTGGCCAAAAGAATTTGTGTAATTATTTACAACATAAATTAGTAATATCATGGTTCACAAAATTAGAAGCTTCAAATACATAAATAACCAATCTTGTTATAGATTAATAGTTGATACATGGTTCACAAAATCACAATATAACTAGAAACTAAGATCAATTACGCCCGAGGCGTAGTCTCTCCAATGATGCTGCCATCTGTCCCACACGAAACTCTAACTCTGAAATGCGTCTCCTCAATCCAGTAATCTATCGCTCGTACTCGTCAACGCGAGACGGCTGTAACAAAAGATGAGGAAGAACCGAAGGATGGTGTATAAAATTCTCCTCATCTGCAGCTGGAGATATAGCTGGAGAGGGAGGCACATAAGATGGAGAAGAAGGCACATAATCTGGACTCTCAACACGAGTGGGTGTGTTGCTGACACACTGAATGTCCCTCCACTGAATGTCATCTGATTCCTGTAGCAAAAGATGAGGAAGAACCGAAGCAGGAGCAGAAATCTGTAACAAAATATGAGGAATCGTTTACTATAAATCAGTAATCCGTAATCGTCTGTACATGTTTTGTCGTTTACAATATAAATGAGTAATTTTCTATACATGTTTTGTCATTTACAATATAAATCAGTAATCGTCTATACATGTTTTGTCGTTTACAATATAAATCAATAATCGTATATACATGTTTTCTCGTTTACAATGTAAATCAGTAATCATTTTCTATAAATCAGTAATCCTTTGCAACATATGTCTATACTACGTATATCGAAACATGCTTTGTCGTTCAGCAAACACAGTTGCCCATCCTGCGGCCACGTCATTTCTGAACTCCCTCCATTGTGGGTGAGTATGCGGGAGTGGTGAGTTTCCATCCAGAACCGCATGAACGTAGTGAGCAGCCTGGGCTTCCCTCACACGAAGAATCACAACGGGGGACAATACTTGTGTTGTCTCTAGACCTGACCTAAGCGAAAGACACGTAGTAGATGCTAAATTGGATATGCATACAATTGGACGGTTAAGAGCTGTAGCAATAGCCTCTCATGTGTCTGGCATAATCATCCAGTAATCGTGGGGTGCTGGACCTGATTCAAACCAATCCAGCGAGTTCGAAATCTATGTAAACCAAGTCCCCCACATTTCCATGTAAAATTCCAGGTGATCGTCTACCTCTTCCCTAACAAGAGTTCGAAGTTTGCGCCATATCCGTTTGGGATGACCAAGACCTACGCCAATGGCTCAATAGCCACAATTTCCATCACCTTCCACGTTAACAATCCCTAGGATCCACCATCGAAAAAGAGGTGGAATTCGAGCCATAAAATATTCGCTAACGTCATCTGGAATGTACAACTCGTGTCTTAAGTCGCCCTCGCTAGGTTCTTCGTTCAAGTATGGGACGTTAGAAGGCTCTCCCACGTATGAACTATGTCTCGTAGTTTCTTCATTTAAGTCTGGGACTTTTTTAGGTTTTGTATAGCTTCTGCGGTGCCCTGTGGTTGGTTCTTTGTTCAAATTTAGGATATTTTTAGCCTTGGACTTTTTATCCTTTGCGCTCGGACGTCCACGAGTACTTTCTTTAACAGCAGGTTCACGAGTTGACACAGATTCGGGAGCGTATATACCTCTGATCATGTTTAACATATTTTTCTTGACAAACGACGATGCTTTAGTAAAAACATTTTGGAATTTTTCTACGTCAGCTTGACGAGAAAGATCATCTTCAGGCTCTTGAGGCTCTTCAGGCGTATGAGTAGGTCGGGCTCTAGTCCAGGGAGCACTTAGTGTTCTCCAAAAATTATCAACATCATTAAGCAGAATTGGCCATCCTGTATTCGAAAAAAGTGACTAGTATAAATTATCGGTATTGACGGGGACAATAACTTGATAGGCATAAATTTAATATACATACCATGAATCTGATAGTAATACAGTTCGTGATAGCATGGTAAACCACAAACTAAACGCAACTGATGACCACATTCATGTGGGTCCACATCTCGTTTACTTTCTGCGAGTATGAGTAGTAAAGCATCTTTTGAAACATTATACCGCAATTTGTATCCTTTAAATACTTTCTATACTACTTTCACAAAAAAGAATAATAATAATAAAAAATAAACGTTTTATAAGGTTTTATAAGAAAACGCGCGTCGTTTTCTTATAAAACTGTGTGCGCACGTTGTTTTCTTTGTGTTTTTGTTACTAGTACTACTCTGACTCTCTCTCACCTCTCATATCACACTTGTCTCTCTCTCTCTCTCTCTCTCTCTCTCTCTCTCTCTATCCTCTCGTTTCTCTCTCTCTCTCTCTCTCTCTCTCTGAGTTGATTGTTACGAGTAGTTTTAGATCTAGATCTTAAAACTTTTTAGATCTAACAAGTAATAATCTTGTTAGATCGTTGGTTACTTGGTTTCGTTGCTTATTTTTTAGATCTAACAAGTTTTTATATTTTGAAAGGTTTTTAGATGTCACACCCCGCTGTAACCACTCGTAAATTTCCATACCGATTTTCGTGGCTATTTTTTTTCTCTTTCGTTTCGAACTTTAAACACGACAAGTCACGGGATATTTTTCCACCTCAACCTCGATAATAAAAATTATATAAGTTAAATATAAAATAAACTTTTATTTTATTTCTCACCGGGCCTTCTTAACCCAAACACGATCCATCACCATTTGTTTTACTTGGGCTCGCAAGTATTAACATCCAAATCCAACCCAACTTTGTCTTACCATTGGGCCTGGCCCATTCTTTTCTTCTCAGTCCAAACACACCCTTTGATAAATTGTAAAACAAACTTCATTAGCATGTTGGCACAATTTTTTTTTCCTTCATTGGTGTGACTTAAGGGAACGCAAGACAAAAGAAACAAAACATCACTTTTATCCTATTTATGCATGCATGTGAAGAGGAGACAAAAGCATCAATCTAGCCATCCTATTATTATTTTGTAACCCAATGTTAGTACAAGTAAAAATAACACATCGAAAGCAACCTGTTACTATTTTTCTTTGGTCAACTCGTTACTATTTTTTTTCTTTGTTTCTGTAAGTGCAACGCAACCCCAGCAAACTCAAAAGCCAAAAACCAAAAACCAACAATCCTTGATCTATCATGTCTTGTGCATGTGTGAGTGGTCAACGAGGCACAAAAAAGGAAAAAGCATAAGAAAACCTTTGGTCTTCATCACATGCATATGTATGTTAACAACTAAAGTAACAAATGACATTTCCTACTTATTCTGTGATCTCACGTGAATGTCAGACAAACCCACGCCCCCTGCTACTCTTCACCTCCAAGGACAACCATAACCAATATAGCTTGTATCTTAACCCAAAGTAGACACACAACAAATGACACTTTAGTATTGTTGGTCAAAACCTTCCTTCCTTGCCTCCTTGATAATCTGATCGAACCATGTGAACATCACGAGGCACACAAGCAAAAACAAGCCATCATTGGCTGCCATTAAACGTACGTCCAAGGCATGCCCTTGTTTGTAGCAGCCATGTCGAGCTCACTCAAAAACCAAGCACATGCCATACTAAGCTTTCTCTATAAAAACCACCCTCCCTTGCATCACTCCTCATCAACTCACACATTTCACTTTTAAAAATCTCACTCACAACACTCTCGTCACAAACTCTTTTCTATCGAGCTACATAGGAAAAGAAAAGGGTGTTGGTGAATGTTTCAAGAATGTCTAAGTCTTGTCGGGATAATACTTTGATCGTGTGGGTTACATTCGGTTGTGTCTTTCTTGGCTCTTCTCTTCTCGTTCGAGTTCTCATATCCCTCGTACACCCACTGTAAGGGTTCAACTTCATCTCTGCCTTATGTCTTTGTCTTTGCTAAACAACCAAAATGTTGCACTTAGTATTACATGCTAATATGTTAAAACATGGAAAACTAAACAAATGAGTTTCTTGAAAATTTTCTCACTGCTCGACATACATTTATATATTGAACATTCATGAATAATCTTGTTGTGTTTAAAGAACTTGTGTGGCAAAGCTTTAGTCTCGCAACACACATAAACATCTTGAAGGTAAACTTGTATCGTGTGGTTTCCAAATCTTCATACACCACCAGTATACATGTCGAACTTATTCGAAATGTAGAGCTCGTAATGACCAAAGAAAACATAAACTAACTCTTTAATCATCACACCCATCGGTTTACATTTTTGGTCACACTTGGAAATTTGAGTTAAATAAACTCAAATGAGTCGAGACTCATTTGAGCTTATCTGGTCTCGTCCTTGTAAACATAAGCCGACTCTTGAACTTGGTAGTTTTTATGTTTGAAAAAGATGGAAACTGTTTTGAGAAGGAAGGAATGAAACACAAAAGTTTTACATGCATATGCACGATCACAATATACTGAGTGAACTTAACAAATTTATAACAGCCTCACATCCATTAAAAATAACTACGCGCATAACTGAACGAAGCAACACCCTTAGCTCAGTTGGTTGTGTCATTTGCATGTGAGCGAGGGTTCCTGACTTCGAGTCCAAGCAGTGGCAATTTTATTTTTAGTTATTTTTGCAACTTTGACAGTTTGGTAGTTTCAACCCTTCCAATTCAAATAACTTGCAACTTTTCTTAAAACTTATATGAGTTTTTAACTTATATTAATTTTCACACATTCAACCCCTCAAGTTTGATATTTTAACATTTTTTTGCCCTAAAACTTTTATAAGTTTAACTTATACATTTTACTATTCTTCGTTAAAATAAATATGTTTAACATATATTTGTTTAACGATCACATTCGCGTAAACTTTAAATGATATATTTGTCCTAGTATATTATTTCCCCCAACTTCAATAAATATAACTTATATATATATTTAGACCCTCGAAAACCAAACAAATTTAATAATTACTTGTCTACTTATATTTATTAATCCTTTGACAATACTCTTATATGATACATTTCATACTCATCATTATCCCACATCTATTTCAAAAGCCAATACTTACAAAATACTTTGAAACGATTTAAACGTAAACTATGCCACACAAGCAACATTAAACACAACCACTTATAAAAACTTAGATTTATTTAAAAACTTCGAGTCGTAAGTACACTAAACTGCAAACTAAGATTTACCGCACTAATTTAGGTTCCGGGTAGGAGCCACTGCTACATCACACTTGATCTCTTTGTGCGTTATTCGCCGAACTGCTAAGGTGAGTTTATAACCCCACTTTTACTCTTATTTACTTGCTTTATAAAACTATGGGCTGAGAAACATGCAAAACTCTTTTCGGACCTGAAACTGAAAACACTATTACGTGAAATAACCTTGAATCCCAACTATTCTACCGTTAGTTCCCTTTGGGGAGACGCGATTGTTATGAATAGATCTATTGGGGATGACACCCCCGTTCGAGTTTGACTGGATAGGCAAACGTCGGGCGTATATCATATCGTATTGATTGAGTGTACTGGAAATACACTTGCTGGGATTTTATTTATCATGCTTTTAGATGCATGCACACTGTCGTAGTTTTGATCGCATGAACTTGGTATTAGCGTAATAGCCTTTTGCATATAGTGTCATTCACGGAGATGCTATATGTGCAACTGTGGTCCAACTTGCTTTCTTAAACTTAAACCTATGAACTCACCAACCTTTCTGTTGACATTTTAGCATGTTTTTCTCAGGTTTACTTATTGGCGTGGGCAATGGCAAAGGCATTCGTTAAAGACTGGCATCCGAAGTGTTTCCAAACATTTTAATACAACTTTTAATGGGACAACAAATATTTTTATGGGCTTTACTTCCGCACTTTAAAAAGATGATGTAAAACTATTTCTTAAATAAATCTATATTTTGAAAATGGAATAGAATTTCCATTCTTTATTACCTTGTGTTGTGTATATTGTTTAGTAGCACCCCATGACCCGAACGCTTCCGCTGTGAAATTTTTGGGGGTGTTACACCCGCCGAAGGCGGAAACACGAGGTGTAACTGAAAAGTAACACAAGCAAAAGATAATAGAACATACCAACGTTTAAGATTAAAGGAAAAGATACATTATTACAATACCAGTTTAGCCGACATCGGCAATTATATTATAAAGTTTAGATCCCAAAAGATTACGTTTTATTACATAAAGATTAGTAGTGACATGTGAAAACTTCATTATACAAAGACCTTGAAGGAAAGATTACTAACGATCACCTGAAATGCATGAGAGAAAACGGGTCAACTATGAAAATAGTTGGTGAGTATACACGTTTTATATAATATGAAAACTCTTAAGAGAGGAAGTCAAAGGTTTCAGTCATCGAGAATAGTCTACAAAGCAAAGGCATTGTAAATCCACTCAGTTCCAAGTTCCGCCCATACAAAACTTGCAACCTGTGTGTTCACAACCCATTGCACGAAATATAGTGTGTCTAGTAGTCAAGTATACGTTATCATAATAGTTCACAGTATAGCACCACGTATATAATAATGTATGCCAGGCAAAGCCCCTAAAATAAATAATATGCGTTCCGTAACATAGTGAACGAGAGGTTGGCCGACCTCTAATAGCGTTATCCATACTACCTACTAATAGGAGACTAACAATGCGAATGTACGAACGGTACATCATACAACTATTATATACAATTTAAGAACACTCCCAACATGGGAGAATTTGCACTGCTCCGAACAGGGGAGACTCTAAGTCAGGGTCATAGCATGTACGATTCAATAAGTTCAAACAAGTCATAAGTTCATAATTTAATCCAAGGATTTGATTCAAGTTCAAAAGTTCAAGCCAAAAGAGTTCACAAAAGTAGGAATCAATTTAGTTCAAGTATGATTCATGCATTTCGCCCCCAAAATATAGTAAAAACGGTAAAAAGGGGATTGTGAATACTCATCTGATGCAATAATTATGATGACAAAGTAGATTAACAGAAATGAGGTGCAATCACTATCCGCAACTTAACATGAATGATATGCTCTAATATAAGTCATGAGACAATGTCGTGCATGCAAACTCATATGATATCCATACCACTTGTGCAATTTTGAAAATAAAGTTTATCGTCGAAAATAAGTTTATAAAGTCTTGACAAGTTATAAATTACTTTGTAAGTACTTACGCTGAAATGATATCCTACGAGAGTCATTTTTAGTGATTTATTAAGAAATTATAGTTTTTCGTCGCAAAATAATATAATTTGACAATTCATGAAAGTGACTAAATGGCCTCAAAAAACTAGTCGTAAAATAGTGAATATTGAGTGTTAGGAAACAAACTCAACGGTTTTGGAAGGCTTGTAACATTATCTCGAAGTCTTAGCTTTTAAATTTTTATCATAGAGGTCTCGATCATGGAGAAAAATATAGGTGAAGTAGGGTGATCGGACTAAAAATATTGTTTAAGGTTAGTTTTCGGCAAAGTTTGAGTGACCGTATTTTATTCGTTACAACGCCGTTTGACGAACGGTTGAACATTTTAGAAAATAGGCTAGGTGATCTCACTTTTACTAGATGACATCGTTTTCTAAAAAGTATTATATCGATGTGAAAAACGACTCCCAACATGGTCCCTAGTGACAACTAGTTCGGCTATTAGAAAATATATATGTAAGTGTTTTATACTTGTGAATAATAGTTACGCCAACCTTATTTAAACGCGTGTAATTTAGTCGTTATAAGTCCGTTTTCTACGTTTTATAAATCCTTAGCTTCGTATTAATGCATACTATTATATTTTTGATAAATCGACTCATTTAGATAATGCTTATAATTCATTTTTGACCCTTAAAAATTCTGGACAGCATGCAGCTTTTCAGAAAATATAGATTTCGTCGTTAAACTTGAAAATAGCATAACTTCTTCGTTATAAATCCGTTTTAACCCGTTCAAGCGACCACGGTTTCGTTTTAAAGTATATTTTCTGAATATATAGCCCAAAATATTTTATAACCTGTCGAAATTTCCAGATCTCACAAAAATGATCAGACCTAATTTTAAAGTTGTCGAAAATGGTTTTTCTTGCGTAATACTTGTTTCAATCACTTCAAATCAATATCAAATCTATTCTAAACCTGCCATACACCTTCTTAGGGTGTCATGGGTTTCTAAACATCATCAAAAATGATATGTTTCAAGGGATTAATTATAGGATGATATATACTAATTATAAGTACTAAAAACAATAAAAGTGGTATAGATACACATGAAACTTGCATGTTTTCTTTCAAGCATGATAAAAATAACTCAAGAATGATTATGAAAGATTAATAAAGATCATGAAATGCTTACTAGTATGATGATGAGGTTTATGGTAACTAGGTTTCCTAAATACTCCTAGGTTTTTATTGCAAAACCTTAAAAGAAGCAATCTAGTGTTTGTTTAGTTACTTGATCCTTGAAAATCTTGAGATTTCCTCCTTGTTTTGGTCTTGGCCGAATATGATGATGAGTGTGGGAGAATTTGATTTACTTTACACCTTTGTAAATGTGTTACTATGTGTTTGTTTAGATGATATTAATGGATAAAACAATTATCTATTCAATATATGAATATGTGTACAAGCAAGTATGTAAGACTTTTACAAAAAATGGTGTGTCATGGTGAGGGTGTCGGCAAGGTCAAATTGGGGAGACAAGTGATAAGTTTTAATGTGTTAAATGTATTCATTTGTAAGTAGTATGTATATTAAGTAAGTATAATTAGGTATTTAGTGTAGCGTTAGTTAGAAATAGATTTTAACGGAACAAAATAAAATATATCGAAGTCATAAAAATTATAAAAATACATTTCTTGCAAGTATTGAGTGAATAAATAATTATCGAGTAGTATTTACGAAAACCGTCGTATATATATATATATATATATATATATATATATATATATATATATATATATATATATATATATATATATATATATATATATACATATAACAATTTATATAGAAAATAAATCTAAAACATCGGGTAAACTAATAATATAATTTTTAAAATTAAAACATCGGGTAAACTAATAATATAATTTTTATAGTCTTAAAATGAGTATAAAAATATATTAGGATAATTTTTGGAAGTGTCGGATCAAATATTCAAAATAAATAATTATGCGATAGCGTTTATTTAATAGGAAAATATACGTTTAATGAAAAATGCAAACCCATGCATGAACTAATATGAAAGACATGCAGACTAAATCTAGTCTATATGTAATGTCCTTAATGATTTTTCATGAATACGCAGCTAAACCATTACGGTTAAGCGAATTTGGCACTCGTAAACCTAGTTTACAAAAAGTGATGAATAGTGAATCATGAATAGTGATTTTTCTCCAGGAATGAATAGTGTTTCGTGAATGGTAAAATTTTGAAATACACTCTCAAAATATCAAATCGACTTGAAAAACGATGAATAGTAAAATGATGAATAGTAACTGATGAATAGTAAATTCCCGAGATGAATAGTGAATTTGAGAAATGACCGAAAATTAAGAATTGTGACATTCTTCCCCTATTAGAGTAATCACGTCCTCGTGATTCGATTATTGATACTATAGTCCGAACCGCGACAAGGGTTCTAAAAGTTCATGCTCATACGAATAGTCTAAATAATCATGTCAATGCTCATGCATATGGGTTCCTCATCCAACTAAGTACGTTCTCGTGATCAGATTTGATGGGGTAAACTTACCCAATATCGAACGTAGCCCTCAAAAGACTTTTAGGTAGTCGATTCTAATTTAATCTCACAACTCATCAAACAAGAACAGTCATAAGATTAAACTAAATCGACTTGAGTAAACTTGACTCTTAGCTTGATTTTCGCAACTCATCAAACAAGAACTGTCACTAGATCAAGCTAGGAAACAAGTCTTTTGAATGAAGTCTTTTGAAAGATTCGCTCGATATTGGAATTGCTTACACAAATCAAATCAAATCAACAAAATAAATTACAACTAAGGTTGATATCGTTAGGTCTCAAATTAATCAATGTCATGAACGTGGTAAAAATTGGAAGGAAGTTATGCACTCAAAATCATGTTGTACAGAAAGAAGGTGGTTGTTTCAAGAGAATGTACCCGTTACGCATTGTGGGCTTCCTCAGTACCCAGATAGAATGCTCGGCCACGAGCGGGGGAAACATCAATGTTCCGTTCTGGTGGACCTTCTATTGCCAACGCCAGGTTTGGATGATTTCCTCCTTGATTGGGAGTTCTTTTCAACTTTGGATAGGTATTCCGAAGGTGATCTAGACTTCCACACTCGTAACATGCTTTTCTTTGTCCTTGGTTCCCAGTCTTGTTTGAGCAATTCCGCACGAAATGGCCCGTATGTCCACATTTGTTGCACTTTGGGCAGTCTCCTGAGTGGTGATAGTTACATCGAGTAAACATAGGATGTGGGCCTGCGTATTTTCTAGGCCCTTGAGTTATTTCTCCATAGTTCCAAACTACTCGTTGCCTCTTGTCCTGTTGATTTTGGTCACGGCATCTTTACTGATCTTCCTGCCTCTTTCGTCCACCGTCATTTCCTTTCGTTAGTTCACCCGACCTGATCACATCATTTGTCAAGTGGTACGCCATACCCACAGCGGCTTGCAGAGTGGTTGGGTTTGATGAGGTGACATCCCTCCTGATTTCCGGTATCAATCCCCATATATATCGGTCGATCAACTTCTCCACAATGGAAACCATGTGAGGAACCATCCTAGTTAACTCGTGGAAACGGATCGTGTACTTGTCGACTTCTACTCCTACCATCAAGTGATTCCAAAATTCTGCCTCCAGCCTCTGCACTTCATCTTTTCTGCAGTACTCATCAATCAGTTAGTAGTTTCTTGAATGCTTCCCAAGATATCACATTTGCAGCCCCTCTTCTTTTGGTTTGTAGTTGGTTGTTCCACCAGGTCAATGCTCGACCCTGTAGTAGACCAGCAGAGAACTCAACCTTGTTTCCTTCAGCACATTTCGTGATACTAAGTTTCGACTCAACATTCTCGAACCATGTTAGCAGTCCAATGGCACCCTCGGTACCATAAAATTCCATTGGCTTGCATGTCATGAAAGTCTTGTAGTTGCATCCATGACCAGTGTTTGAAGTACCTTCTCCAACGTTGGTTCATCTAGCATCAAGGTGCGTCACAATTTGGGCGAGTAGGTCCGCTATTCCAGTAGCGTTGTTGTTTGGATTGTCATTGTTGTTTGGGTTGGCATTGTTGTTTGGGTCGACGTGGTTGTTGACTCCTGAGCGTGTGTTTCTTGCAGCCATGATCCTGCAGCGGACCAAAACATCGGGTTGAGTAAATGACACTCGAACGAAGGCAGATGAGGTGCAGAACGGTTGTAATATGTGTTATAGTGATCTAAATATGACAGGAACAGAGACATGCTATTTCTAACAAGTCGAAAGATGGAAAAGAGAAGGTATAAACAAGGTACGGTAACGTAAACGTGAATATAAAAACATGCTATGCATACCCACCTGACCAATGCAGTTTCAGGTGACCAGACTCTTAAGACTCGAATAAACATGATTCAAAACTACCACTCTTATCATTGCATTGTTCTTCATGAATTAGACATAGGTGATCAGGCTATGTATAATTTAGGATTAACGATGTAACGATAAGACTAGTTGACTCGTATGATGTTCGATGTTTAATAAAAATTTATTCTGGTTATAGTTGCGATTTTTATTTTAAAAAAAAAATGGCATTCTCTATAACCTTTGGCTCTGATACCAATCTGTCACACCCCGCCGAAGGCGAAAACACGAGGTGTAACTGAAAAGTAACACAAGCAAAAGATAATAGAACATACCAACGTTTAAGATTAAAGGAAAATATACATTATTACAATACCAGTTTAGCCGACATCGGCAATTATATTAAAAAGTTTAGATCCCAAAAGATTATGTTTTATTACATAATGATTAGTAGTGACATGTGAAAACTTCATTATGCAAAGACCTTGAAGGAAAGATTATTAACGATCACCTGAAATGCATGAGAGAAAACGGGTCAACTATGAAAATAGTTGGTGAGTATACTTGTTTTATATAATATGAAACCTCTTAAGAAAGGAAGTCAAAGGTTTCGGTCATCGAGAATAGTCCACAAAGCAAAGGCATTGGAAATCCACTCAGTTCCAAGTTCCGCCCATACAAAACTTGCAACTTGTGTGTTCACAACCCATTGCACGAAATATAGTGTGTCTAGTAGTCAAGTATACGTTATCATAATAGTTCACAATATAGCACCACGTATATAATAATGTATGCCAGGAAAAGCCCCTAGAATAAATAATATGCGTTCCGTAACATAGTGAACGAGAGGTTGGCCGACCTCTAATAGTGTTATCCATACTACTTACTAATAGGAGACTAACAATGCGAATGTATGAACAGTACATCATACAACTATTATATACAATTTAAGAACACTCCCAACATGGGAGAATTTGCACTGCTCCGAACAGGGGAGACTCTAAGTCAGAGTCATAGCACGTACGATTCAATAAGTTCAAACAAGTCATAAGTTCGTAATTTAATTCAAGGATTTGATTCAAGTTCAAAAGTTCAACCCAAAAGAGTTCACAAAAGTAGGAATCAATTTAGTTCAAGTATGATTCATGCATTTCGCCCCCAAAATATAGTAAAAACGGTAAAAAGGGGATTGTGAATACTCATCTGATGCAATAATTATGATGACAAAGTAGATTAACAGAAATGAGGTGCAATCTCTATCCACAACTTAACATGAATGATATGCTCTAATATAAGTCATGAAAACAATGTCGTGCATGCAAACTCATATGATATCCATACCACTTGTGCAATTTTGAAAATAAAGTTTATCGTCGAAAATAAGTTTATAAAGTCTTGACAAGTTATAAATTACTTTGTAAGTACTTACGCTGAAATGATATCCTACGAGAGTCATTTTTAGAGATTTATTAAGAAATTATAGTTTTTCGTCGCAAAACAATATAATTTGACAATTCTTGAAAGTGACTAAATGGCCTCAAAAAACTAGTCGTAAAATAGTGAATATTGAGTGTTAGGAAACAAACTCAACGGTTTTCGAAGGCTTGTAACATTATCTCGAAGTCTTAGCTTTTAAATTTTTATCATAGAGGTCTCGTTCATGGAGAAAAATATAGGTGAAGTAGGGTGATCGGACAAAAAATATTGTTTAAGGTTAGTTTTCGGCAAAGTTTGAGTGACCGTATTTTATTCGTTACAACTCCGTTTGACGAACGGTTGAACATTTTGGAAAATAGGCTAGGTGATCTCACTTTTACTAGAAGACATCGTTTTCTAAAAAGTATTATATCGATGTGAAAAACGACTCCCAACATGGTCCCTAGTGACAACTAGTTCGGCTATTAGAAAATATATATGTAAGTGTTTTATACTTGTGAATAATAGTTACGACAACCTTATTTAAACGCGTGTAATTTAGTCGTTATAAGTCCGTTTTCTACGTTTTATATATCCTTAGCTTCGTATTAATGCATACTAATATATTTTTGATAAATCGACTCATTTAGATAACGCTTAAATTTCATTTTTGACCCTTAAAAATTCTGGACAGCATGCAGTTTTTCGGAAGATATAGATTTCGTCGTTAAACTTGAAAATAGCATAACTTCTTCGTTATAAATCCGTTTTAACCCATTCAAGCGACCACGGTTTCGTTTTAAAGTATATTTTCTAAATATATAGCCCAAAATATTTTATAACCTGTCGAAATTTCCAGATCTCACAAAAACGATCAGACCTAATTTTAAAGTTGTCGAAAATGGTTTTTCTTGCTTAATACTTGTTTCAATCACTTCAAATCAATACCAAATCTATTCCAAACCTGCCATACACCTTCTTAGGGTGTCATAGGTTCCTAAACATCATCAAAAATTATATGTTTCAAGGGATTAATTATAGGATGATATATACTAATTATAAGTACTAAAAACAATAAAAGTGGTATAGATACACATGAAACTTGCATGTTTTCTTTCAAGCATCATAAAAATAACTCAAGAATGATTATGAAAGATTAATAAAGATCATGAAATGCTTACTAGTATGATGATGAGGTTTATGGTAACTAGGTTTCCTAAATACTCCTAGGTTTTTATTGCAAAACCTTAAAAGAAGCAATCTAGTGTTTGTTTAGTTACTTGATCCTTGAAAATCTTGTGATTTCTTCCTTGTTTTGGTCTTGGCCGAATATGATGATGAGTTTGGGAGAGTTTGATTTACTTTACACCTTTGTAAATGTGTTACTATGTGTTTGTTTAGATGATATTAATGTATAATACAATTATCTATTCAATATATGCATATGCGTACAAGCAAGTATGTAAGATTTTTACAAAAAATGGTGTGTCATGGTGAGGGTGTCGGAAAGGTCAAATTGGGGAGACAAGTGATAAGTTTTAATGTGTTAAATGTATTCATGTGTAAGCAGTATGTATATTAAGTAAGTATAATTAGGTATTTAGTGTAGCGTTAGCTAGAAATAGATTTTAACGGAACAAAATAAAATATATCGAAGTCAAAAAAATTATAAAAATACATTTCTTGCAAGTATTGAGTGAACAAATAATTATCGAGTAGTATTTACGAAAACCGTCGTAAATATATATATATATATATATAACAATTTATATACAAAACAAATCTAAAACATCGGGTAAACTAATAATATAATTTTTATAGTCTTAAAATGAGTATAAAAAATATATTCAAAATAAATGATTATGCGATAGCGTTTATTTATATGAAAATATACGTTTAATGAAAAATGCAAACCATGCATGAACTAATATGAAAATAACGTTACTGATGATATGCAGACTAAATCTAATCTATATGTAATGTCCTGAATGATTTTTCATGAATACGCAGCTAAACCATTACGGTTACGCGAATTAGGCACTCGTAAACCTTGTTTAAGAAAAGTGATGAATAGTGAATCATGAATAGTGATTTTTCTCCGGGAATGAATAGTATTTCGTGAATAGTAAAATTTTGAAATATACTCTCAAAATATCAAATCGACTTCAAAAATGATGAATAGTAAATTCCCAAGATGAATAGTAAATTTGAGAAATGACCGGAAATTGAGAATTGTGACATTCTTCTCCTGTTAGAGGAATCACGTCCTCGTGATTCGATTATCGATACTATAGTCCGAACCGCGACAAGGGTTCTAAAAGTTCATGCTCGTACGAATAGTCTAAATAATCATGTCAATGCTCATGCATATGGGTTCCTCATCCAACTAAGTATGTTCTCGTAATCAGATTTGATGGGGTAAACTTACCCAATATCGAACGTAGCCCTCAAAAGACTTTTAGGTAGTCGATTCTAATTTAATCTCATAACTCATCAAACAAGAACTGTCATAAGATTAAACTAAATCGACTTGAGTAAACTTGACTCTTAGCTTGATTTTCGCAACTCATCAAACAAGAACTGTCACTAGATCAAGCTAGGAAACAAGTCTTTTGAATGAAGTCTTTTGAAAGATTCGCTCGATATTGGAATTGCTTACACAAATCAAATCAAATCAACAAAATAAATTACAACTAAGGTCGATATCGTTAGGTCTCAAATTAATCAATGTCGTGAACGTGGTAAAAATTAGAAGGAAGTTATGTACTCAAAATCATGTTGTACGGAAAGAAGGTGGTTGTTTCAAGAGAATGTACCCGTTACGCATTACGGGCTTCCTCAGTACCCAGGTAGAATGCTCGGCCACGTGCGAAGGAAACATCAATGTTCCGTTCTGGTGGACCTTCTATTGCCAACGCCAGGTTTGGATGATTTCCTCCTTGATTGGGAGTTCTTTTCAACTTTGGATAGGTATTCCGAAGGTGATCTAAACTTCCACACTCGTAACATGCTTTTCTTTGTCCTTGGTTCCCAATCCTGTTTGAGCAATTCCGCACAAAATGGCCCGTCTGTCCACATTTGTTGCACTTTGGGCAGTCTCCTGAGTGGTGATAGTTACATCGAGTAAACATAGGATGTGGGCCTGCGTATTTTCTAGGCCCTTGAGTTATTTCTCCGTAGTTCCCAACTACTCGTTGCCTCTTGTCATGTTGATTTTGGTCACGGCTTCTTTGCTGATCTTCCTGCCTCTTTCGTCCACCGTCATTTCCTTTCGTTAGTTCACCCGACCTGATCACATCATTTGTCAAGCGGTACGCCATACCCACAGCGGCTTGCAGAGTAATTGGGTTTGATGAGGTGACATCCCTCCTGATTTCCGATATCAATCCCCATATATATCGGTTGATCAACTTCTCCACAGTGGAAACCATGTGAGGAACCATCCTAGTTAACTCGTGGAAACGGATCGTGTACTTGTCGACTTCTACTCCTACCATCAAGTGATTCCAAAATTCTGCCTCCAGCCTCTGCACTTCATCTTTTCTGCAGTACTCATCAATCAGTTAGTAGTTTCTTGAATGCTTCCCAAGATATCACATTTGCAGCCCCTCTTCCTCTGGTTTGTAGTTGGTTGTTCCACCAGGTCAATGCTTGACCCTGTAGTAGATCAGCAGAGAACTCAACCTTGTTTCCTTCAGCACATTTCGTGATACTAAGTTTCGACTCAACATTCTCGAACCATGTTAGCAGTCCAATGGCACCCTCGGTACCATAAAATTCCATTGGCTTGCATGTCATGAAAGTCTTGTAGTTGCATCCATGACCAGTGTTTGAAGTACCTTCTCCAACGTTGGTTCATCTAGCATCAAGGTGCGTCACAATTTGGGCGAGTAGGTCCGCTATTCCAGTAGCGTTGTTGTTTGGATTGTCATTGTTGTTTGGGTTGGCATTGTTGTTTGGGTCGACGTGGTTGTTGACTCCTGAGCGTGTGTTTCTTGCAGCCATGATCCTGCAGCGGACCAAAACATCGGGTTGAGTAAATGACACTCGAACGAAGGCAGATGAGGTGCAGAAAGGTTGTAAGATGTGTTATAGTGATCAAAATATTACAGGAACAGAGACATGCTATGTCTAACAAGTCGAAAGATGGAAAAGAGAAGGTATAAACAAGGTACGGTAACGTAAACGTGAATATAAAAACATGCTATGCATACCCACCCGACCAATGCAGTTTCAGGTGACCAGACTCTTAAGACTCGACTAAACATGATTCAAAACTACAACTCTTATCATTGCATGGTTCTTCATGAATTAGACATAGGTGATTAGGTGATTCCTCCCGAACTACCCATCTTTTATTTCTCCGTCACACTTATCAACCGCTTGTGAACGGTCAACCGTAACAGATGATAAAAGGGCGACAGCCCGGGAGAAAATGCAAGTTTTACCAAGGATTAAAAAATCCTTGGATCGTTTATGTCCTGGTGAGGCGTGACGTTCTGGTATAGTGACTTGTGAATTGTTGAAAATAATATAAGTATAGGAAAAACAGGAATCTGATTGACTAACACTAGGAATGTGAATAGTAATAGCTCTGTCACAGCTACGTCAATAAAAACGTACAATCAGAAACCTAAAAATCTAAAAGATATACAAACGTACGTTAAAGTTAGATTAAACGTAAACGTGTAAAAACAAAACGATTATAACTATAGTAGGGATTTGCATGTCTTAGCGACTTAAATGCAAATTAAAGAAAATAAAAGTTAAAATCTATTAAATAAACGCTATCACTATTTTTACAGATCGATGAACGTTTATTTTATAAAACAAAATATCTTAAATAACTATTTTAACTAAAACGTAAACTTGAATTACTTAAAAACGTTGTTTAAAATGGAAACGAGCGTTATTTAGGAAAATTACGCTGGAGCGCAAGATAAAACGTAAAATTTATGAAATAAAAGTCCTACAAGTGTAAAACTAATTTTATTACGTACTATTTGATAAAAGAAAATTTTACAAAAAAGAATTATATTTTTTAGACTTTTATATTTTTTATTATGAATTAAATAAGATTTTACACTAATTAAATGTTAAAAACTACTAAAACTATTTGGAAAAATCTGAAACTTTTTTATAAAATACTTATTACTAATACAAATTTATTAAAATTACAAAACTGGAAAAAGCTACTACGAATAAGCTACAAATAAGCTAAAATCTCGTTTAAGCTAAAATGAATAAAACGTATATAAGAGATAGATAGTGCAAGGTTTTAACGAGAAAGACCCAAGGGCGCAATGGTTACAGGTACCCCCACTATCATTCCCATAAGGGAGAGGTCTCAGGTTCGACCCCTGCCTCTCCCTTTTTGCACAAACATTTAATTTTTGGATTTTTCTTTTTACAAAACTACTAATAAGCTATATATAAGAAACTTAACAAAGGAAAACTTATTAATATTCACAAATAAGCTCTGTGTGAGCTTATTTTGGGCTCAGATCATGTTTTTAGGCAAATAAGCCATAAGCCCTCTAAATAGAGGCTATCACTTAGCCTTAAAGGTGGTTCTTTTTGGCTTTTCTGTTTTCTTGACTATCTAATTACTTTTATTATACATATTTGAAGAAAATGGAACTTTACAAACTAGAAAAATAAGCACATTATAAGCTTATGAGTCCAACAGTTGAGCTTTTGGCTTGACTGTTGGAACTCAAGCTTAAAATAAGCTTGAAATAAGCTATACATAGGAAACAAAAGCAAAAGGCAATTATGCACAAGTATAATAGACTAGAATATACAAGCTTATGCACAGGGATGCACTTATAAGCTCAAAATAAGCAAATAAGCACTTCTCTGATGCACTCAGTTCCAAACACCCCTGCAACTAATTAGAGTGGCCATTTAAGCTTAGGAAATAAGCTGAAAAAGCCAAACTAAGAATTGGAGAATCAAGCTGAGGTGGTTGGCTTTCCAAAAAGCTCAAGCTCATACTGTGGGACCCACAGATGAGCTTTTGAGGAGCTCATGAAAATGGCACCATTTCACTGTTTTGACTCAGTGAATGCTGAGTAAAATGGGACAAACAAAAAGCTGCTTGCAGCCCTATTAGATAAGCTGCAAGATGAGATTAAAGTGCAAGACCATAAAGCTGGGTTGCTAGGCTTCCTAAGAAGCTAAGCCACACAGGCTTGTGATCACTAATGAGCTTATAGGAGCTTGAAGGAAATGGTGTAAATTCACTGAATACTCAGTGGACTGTTATGAGTGGGCAAACAACAAGCTCTATAGAACTTATCAAATAAGCTTATAAATGCTCAACAAGCACTAAACTAGAGATTATGGTATCTTGGCTTTGTGAAATTCCAAAGCTCACAATATCCAGCTTAGTGAGGAGCTTTCTAAGAGCTTTTAAAAACAACTCAGGTTCACTGTTTGCTTCAGTGAACTGAGTTTGGTGGGACAAAAAGGTTGGGTAAATTAAGGTGTCTAAATAAGCTACAAACTTAAAATTAATAATACACATAAAAAGTAAGCCATAAGGGCTATACAAATAAGCCAACTACATAAGCTAAGGTCAAGTAATGAAGCTTATGCAAGCTCATTAACTTGACACCTAAAACTGTGGTGCAGGGCATATCTGGGCACAATTAAGCTATAAAATAAGCATTTAAAAAACTGAGGAAAGGTAAACTAGTATTTTTAAAATTAAGATAAGCAACAAAATTTAAATATCCTAGAAGGTTAAAAACTAAAACTCAAAAATGAGCACACAATAAAATTCTAGAATTTATTCAAAAACAGACCTTAAGAAAATTTGACTTTTTACAAGAACATAAAAGTTTGACTAAAATGAAATTAGATCTTAAACTACTGATTATATATGTTATATTATGACACAAAAACAAGAAATTAAGCTAGATATCCTATTTATGTATCACTGTGATGAGATTTGTATTTCAAAATCTTAACAGTTATGAATTTAAGACAAATTAAAAGTGATTTTGACTTTTTACTGAATAAGGACTAAAATTTATGCTATGAATGAGCTACTAGATACTAATGTGACAGTAAACAATGATAAACAACAACACAAAAACACTAGACTGCTCATGTATCAGCAAATCCAAACAATATTTTAAAAGGGATTGTTTTGAGGTTTTCATAACATCTGACTGTATAAGCATGATTTATCAAATCCAGAGGTTTTAGTGTGTCAAACCAAACCTTATTCAACCTAAACAAGTAGTCACAAGAGTCTAGGTCTATGATTTTCAAAAGTAAGTATATTGGCAGTTTAATGAAATTCCAAACCACAATCCAATTTCAAAACATAAACACCTGATATTAAGCTATAACATCATAAACTAACAACACAGAAACATGAAAACATGAAAATCAAAGCAGCTAAAACAGTAAAACAGTAAATTGCAAAAAATTAGAAAAATGCTTACAAATGAGAAAGTGGACTGAGACATAGAAACCAAGGACAAGGTTACACCCAATAGCTTCCCATTAAGCTCCTAATACCCCATAGCATTCCAAATCCAACCCTGCTTCATCACCTTCTTCATAAATCTGATTTTTGATTATTTTCTATTTTTCTCTATTTTTTTAGTGATTTTTTATTTTTATAAAGACTAAGTTGAATTAAGGTTTCTAAAAGCTAGTTAAGCTTTTTCAGGAGCTTAAGTGACCTATATGAGTCCATCAAACAACAATAATCCAACAGAAATGGAAATAACATGAAAATTAAAGATAACTTGAAAATTTGAAATGTAAAAGATGACTTACATTAAAACTGTAAATGATAATTTATTACACTAATTTGAGTTCCATTACACTAATAAAACTTGTAAATGACAGTAATTAAAGGAAAGCATTAAAAGTTACACTATGATTAAGCTAAATCTAAGTGACAATGGCCTAAGGCCAAGGTGGTTTTTTTTTTCTGTCTTTCTTCTCTCTTTTATAGTCGCAGTAGTCTTGGAGACCACTCCTAAGTCTTTTCTTTCATTCTTGACCCTTGATGATGTCCAATTGATCTCAGCCATTTAAAACACTTTTGGCGCCAAAAGTGTACACGTGGATTTGAGGTGGTCTGAGAACAATTAAGGAATTGTGGAGTTATGTGGAGGTGGCAAGGGGACAATTGAGATAGTTTGGAGAAGCTTTTGGGTCAAGCAGAGGAAAACAGGGGATATGGGTGAAAAAGTGGTGGGGATGCATTTATTATGGATTGGGTTGATGTTTAGATGGTGTAAGAGGGTAGGGTGTGAGCTGGGGTAGTAAGTGGAGGGGGGAGGTGGCACAAAAACCACCCTGGTTTTGGGATTACAGGGGTGAAGGAGGTGATGAACAGTAGTCCTGGTTTGGGCGCGGGATTGACTATTTGACCGGGTTGGGGTATTGGGCCAAGGCTGGGTTTGGACTGGATTTGGATTTGGATATTAATAATAGAAAGGGTCCGTTTGGTTTGTAATATTAATAAGCCCAAGGACCAATCTTGTAACTTCTGAATTTTTGAAGGACTGAACCTGCAATATTTCCAAAGTGTTCACAAGGACTAAAATTGTTAAGTTAGATAAACCAAAGGACTTATTTTGCATTTTATTACAATTTAAAATACCCCGAGGACCATTAATGTAATTTTCCAAAGTTTAGGGGGTTAAATTGTAATTTCCTCAAAGTTATCAAAATAGTTCCAAATTGTAAATTCATGAATAGTACAAGGGTATATTTTGTAAAATTTCCATTTTTGAATACCCAGGGACCATTTTTGCCAATTTTGTAACTTGAAGGGTATAAATTGCCAATATGTGTAAACTTTCATCCAGGGATCATTTGTGAATATTTTTGGTTTCCCAAGGGCTTAAGTTGACTTTTCATTCATTTTAAACATTTAGGGACTAGTTTTGACAATTTGAGTAACTTCAGGGACTGAAAATGACAATTGTTGTGAAATTGATCATTTTTCACTTGTTTTTCAATCTTTTGTACCTGAATCACATAAAAACACATTTCATTGATATTTATAACATTTTGTGAGTCATTTGTGTGTTTTTAGTTGTTTTGTGGGTTTAAACAGTATAAAATATATGTGTATTTAGACACATATCATTAGGCTATGTATAATTTAGGATTAACGATGCAACGATAAGACTAGTTGACTCGTATGATGTTCGATGTTTAATAAAACTTTATTCTGGTTATAGTTGCGATTTTTATTTAAAAAAAATGGCATTCTCTATAACCTTTGGCTCTGATACCAATCTGTCACACCCCGCCGAAGGCGGAAACACGAGGTGTAACTGAAAAGTAACACAAGCAAAAGATAATAGAACATACCAACGTTTAAGATTAAAGGAAAAGATACATTATTACAATACCAGTTTAGCCGACATCGGCAATTATATTATAAAGTTTAGATCCCAAAAGATTACGTTTATTACATAATGATTAGTAGTGACATGTGAAAACTTCATTATGCAAAGACCTTGAAGGAAAGATTACTAACGATCACCTGAAATGCATGAGAGAAAACGGGTCAACTATGAAAATAGTTGGTGAGTATACACGTTTTATATAATATGAAAACTCTTAAGAGAGGAAGTCAATGGTTTCGGCCATCGAGCATAGTCCACAAAGCAAAGGCATTGGAAATCCACTCAGTTCCAAGTTCCGCCCATACAAAACTTGCAACCTGTGTGTTCACAACCCATTGCACGAAGTATAGTGTGTCTAGTAGTCAAATATACGTTATCATAATAGTTCATAATATAGCACCACGTATATAATAATGTATGCCAGGCAAAGCCCCTAGAATAAATAATATGTGTTCCGTAACATAGTGAACGAGAGGTTGGCCGACCTTTAATAGCGCTATCCATACTACCTACTAATAGGAGACCAACAATGCGAATGTATGAACGGTACATCATACAACTATTATATACAATTTAAGAACACTCCGAACATGGGAGAATTTGCACTGCTCCAAACAGGGGAGACTCTAAGTCAGGGTCATAGCACGTACGATTCAATAAGTTCAAACAAGTCATAAGTTCGTAATTTAATTCAAGGATTTGATTCAAGTTCCAAAGTTCAAGCCAAAAGAGTTCACAAAAGTAGGAATCAATTTAGTTCAAGTATGATTCATGCATTTCGCCCCCAAAATATAGTAAAAACGATAAAAAAGGGATTGTGAATACTCACCTGATGCAATAATTATGATGACAAAGTGGATTAACAGAAATGAGGTGCAATCTCTATCCGCAACTTAACATGAATGATATGCTCTAATATAAGTCATGAAACAGTGTCGTGCATGCAAACTCATATGATATCCATACCACTTGTGCAATTTTGAAAATAAAGTTTATCGTCGAAAATAAGTTTATAACGTCTTGACAAGTTATAAATTACTTTATAAGTACTTACGCTGAAATGATATCCTACGATAGTCATTTTTAGTGATTTATTAAGAAATTATAGTTTTTCGTCGCAAAACAATATAATTTGACAATTCATGAAAGTGACTAAATGGCCCCGAAAAACTAGTCGTAAAATAGTGAATATTGAGTGTTAGGATAAAAACTCAAAGGGTTTTGGAAGGCTTGTAACATTATCTCGAAGTCTTAGCTTTTAAATTTTTATTATAGAGGTCTCGATCATGGAGAAAAATATAGGTGAAGTAGGGTGATCGGACTAAAAATATTGTTTAAGGTTAGTTTTTGGCAAAGTTTGAGTGACCGTATTTTATTCGTTACAACTCTGTTTGACGAACGGTTGAACATTTTGGAAAATAGGCTAGGTGATCTCACTTTTACTAGAAGACATCGTTTTCTAAAAAGTATTATATCGATGTGAAAAACGACTCCCAACATGGTCCCTAGTGACAACTAATTCGGCTATTTGAAAATATATATGTAAGTGTTTTATACTTGTGAATAATAGTTACGACAACCTTATTTAAACGCATGTAATTTAGGCGTTATAAGTCCGTTTTCTACGTTTTATATATCCTTAGCTTCGTATTAATGTATACTAATATATTTTTGATAAATCGACTCATTTAGATAAAGCTTAAAATTCATTTTTGACCCTTAAAAATTGTGGACAGCATGCTGTTTTTCGGAAAATATAGATTTCGTCGTTAAACTTGAAAATAGCATAACTTCTTCGTTATAAATCCGTTTTAACCCGTTCAAGCGACCACGGTTTCGTTTTAAAGTATATTTTCTGAATATATAGCCCAAAATATTTTATAACCTGTCGAAATTTCCAGATCTCACAAAAATGATCAGACCTCATTTTGAAGTTGTCGAAAATGGTTTTTCTTGCGTAATACTTGTTCCAATCACTTCAAATCAATACCAAATCTATTCTAAACCTACCATACACCTTCTTAGGGTGCCATGGGTTCCTAAACATCATCAAAAATGATATGTTTAAAGGGATTAATTATAGGATGATATATACTAATTATAAGTACTAAAAACAATAAAAGTGGTATAGATACACATGAAACTTGCATGTTTTCTTTCAAGCATGATAAAAATAACTCAAGAATGATTATGAAAGATTAATAAAGATCATGAAATGCTTACTAGTATGATGATGAGGTTTTTGGTAACTAGGTTTCCTAAATACTCCTAGGTTTTTATTGCAAAACCTTAAAAGAAGCAATCTAGTGTTTGTTTAGTTACTTGATCCTTGAAAATCTTGTGATTTCTTCCTTGTTTTGGTCTTGGCCGAATATGATGATGAGTTTGGGAGAGTTTGATTTACTTTACACCTTTGTAAATGTGTTACTATGTGTTTATTTAGATGATATTAATGTATAATACAATTATCAATTCAATATATGCATATGCGTACAAGCAAGTATGTAAGATTTTTACAAAAAATGGTGTGTCATGGTGAGGGTGTCGGCAAGGTCAAGTTGGGGAGACAAGTGATAAGTTTTAATGTGTTAAATGTGTTTATGTGTAAGTAGTATGTATATTAAGTAAGTATAATTAGGTATTTAGTGTAGCGTTAGCTAGAAATAGATTTTAACGGAACAAAATAAAATATATCGAAGTCATAAAAATTATAAAAATACATTTCTTGCAAGTATTGAGTGAATAAATAATTATCGAGTAGTATTTAAGAAAACCGTCGTAAACTAATAATTTATATACAAAATAAATCTAAAACATCGGGTAAACTAATAATATAATTTTTAAAATCAAAACATCGGGTAAACTAATAATATAATTTTTATAGTCTTAAAATGAGTATAAAAATATATTAGGATAATTTTTGGAAGTGTCGGATCAAATATTCAAAATAAATGATTATGCAATAGCATTTATTTAATAGGAAAATATACGTTTAATGAAAAATGCAAACCCATGCATGAACTAATATGAAAATAACGTTACTGATGATATAGAGACTAAATCTAGTCTATATGTAATGTCTTTAATGATTTTTCATGAATACGCAACTAAACCATTACGGTTACGCGAATTTGGCACTCGCAAACCTAGTTTACGAAAAGTGATGAATGAATAGCGTTTTGTGAATAGTATAATTTTGAAATACACTCTCAAAATATCAAATCGACTTCAAAAACGATGAATAGTAAAATGATGAATAGTAACCGATAAATAGTAAATTCCTAAGATAAATAGTAAAATGATGAATAGTAACTGATGAATAGTAAATTCCCGAAATTGTGGGATTAGTTCACACCTGGAAATGGGTAAGGAGGTACGGAGTGTACACCCATAAGGTCCCTGAACACCCTGACTCTTTTAGTAGAAAGTACTGCTAGTGAAAAGTACTGCTAGTATTATGAAAGTACTGCTATTGTTATGAAAGTACTGCTAGTGGTATGAAAGTACTGCTAGTGGTATGAAAGTACTGCTAAGTGGCAGTTACAACTGCTTAATGACCATGTTTAATTGGTCATGTAACCACTAACGGCTATAATAGGGATAATTATGAGGCGATTAATGGGCCGATTAATTCTCATAATTCCATTTGACTAGCGAAGAATAATTTCCTATAAATAGAATATCTGATTATGCATGAGAAATATACACAGAAAATGATAAACACTTCTAAGCAAAGGGGTTATTGTATTGTGCCTAATTCTATAACTACATTTGGTCTTATCCCAAGTAGATATTCTTGATAACCAGGCATTAGGGTCAAATAGTTTACTTTGGAAAGTGATTACACGATTCCAAGTGATATCCAGTAACCACCTAGTGGTATTGCTACTGACATTGATTTTCTTACCCTGTTCTGGGCGAATACACCAACAATCAAAGTAAACTATTTTTTGTGATAATAAATGGCAACTGCTGCAATGAAACACATGGCTTCAAACTTTGCTAAGCTGGACAAGTTTGAAGGGTTGGACTTTAGGAAATGGCAGAAGAAGATGCACTTCTTGCTGTCGATCATGAGTGTGGTGTATGTGTTGACCACACCTATTCCTGATGATGGGGATGATGCTTCGGTTGAGCAGATCAGGAGGAGGAGCAAATGAGAAAATGATGACTACATATGCAGAGGCTTAATTCTCGATGGTATGTCTGATTCTCTGTTTGATATTTATCAGAACATTGAATCTTCCAAAGAACTGTGGGACTCCTTGGATGCCAAATATATGGCTGAGGATGCATCAAGTAAGAAGTTCCTTGTTAGTAATTTCACAAATTTCAAAATGACTGATTCAAGAGGAACAATACAATGAACTTCTTGGTATACTTGGAAGGTTTACATAACATAATATGCACATGGATGAGGCTATTTCAGTCTCTTGTGTCATTGACAAACTCCCTCCTTCTTGGAAAGATTTCAAGCATACCTTAAAACATAAGAAGGAGGAATTAACTCTGGTTGAGTTGGGCAATCGTATGTGCATTGAGGAATCTCTCAAGGTGCAGGATAATGACAAGCCAAAGAGTAGCAATGCTGCTGGTGCATCTGTTGTCAATATGGTGGAGCATAACAACTCCACCAGGTACAATGACAACAAAGGCAAACGCAAATATCATGACAACACAAGGGAAAATCCTAACAAGAAGGCAACACCTACTTGTTGGAAATGTGGCAAAACTGGTCACATTAAAAGGGATTGCAAGGGTGTTAAAGTTGGTTGTAAAGCCAATGGATCAGGCACTAATGGTTCAGGGAGTGGTGGTTCAGCCAACTTACTGAAAGGTATATGGTTAATAAGTCTTTTCAGATTTATTATGTTACATATGTATCTGAGGATGCTCCCAAAACATTTGAAGAAGCAATGAAGTCCCAGGATATTGCCTTCTGGAAAGAAGCAATCAATGATGAGATGGATTCCATCATGGGGAACAACACTTGGGTGTTGGTTGATCTACCACCAGGTTTCAAACCTTTGGGTTTAAAATGGATTTTCAAAAGGAAAATGAAGGTAGATGGAACTATTGAAAAGTTCAAGGCTAGACTAGTCATTCAGGGCTTAAAACAAAAGTCAAGGATAGACTATTTTGATACCTATGCCCCTGTGGCTCGTATCAGTACTATTAGATTGCTGATTGCTTTGGCATCAATTCACAATCTGATTATTCATCAGATGGATGTGAAGACAGCTTTCTTGAATGGTGAATTGGATGAGGAGGTTTATATGAACCAACCTCAGGGCTTCATCTTTCCTGGCAATGAAAACAAGGTGTGTAAACTGATTAAGTGTTTTTATGGACTAAAGCAGGCACCTAAGCAATGGCATCAAAAATTTGATGAAGTGGTTTTGTCTAGTGGTTATGTTCTTAACCAGTCTGACAAATGTTTATATAGCAAATTTGATGAATCTGGTAAAGGAGTCATCATTTGCCTATATGTTGATGACATGTTAATCTTTGGCACTTACCAAAATTAGGTTGACTTGACAAAGGAATTTTTGTCATCAAGGTTCTCCATGAAGGATATGGGGGAGGCTGATGTTATCCTTGGTATAAGGATTAAACATGAAAGTAAAAGAATTTCTATCTCTCAGTCTCATTATATTGAGAAGGTGTTGAGGAAATTCAATTACTTTGATTGTACTCCAGTGAGTACACCTATGGATACTTGTGAGAAGCTGATGCCTAATAATGGCAAAACTGTATCTCAACTTGAGTATTCTAGGGTAATTGGCTATCTGATGTATGCCATGACTTGTACAAGGCCTGATATTAGTTTTTGCAGTGGGAAAATTGAGCAGGTATACTAGTAATCCTAGTGCTCATCACTGGCAAGCAGTTCAGAGGGTACTGAAGTATTTGAAAAGAACTATGGATTATAGTCTCTTATATATTGGATATCCATTAGTGTTGGAAGGATACATTGATGCAAGTTGGATCAGTAACACTAAAGACAATTCGTCTACCAGTGGCTGGGTATTCCTACTTGGTGGAGGTGCAATTTCTTGGGCATCTAATAAACAAACTTGCATCACCAGTTCAACAATGGAATTTGAATTTGTGGCTTTAGCAGCTGCTAGTAAAGAAGCTGAATAGTTGAAAAACTTGCTTCTTGAGATTCCATTGTGGCATAAACCTATAGCACCCATTTCTATCCGATGTGATAGTGCAGCTACATTGGCTAAGGCTTATAGCCAGATGTACAATGGTAAGTCTAGACACTTAGGTGTCAGGCATAACATGATTCGTGAGCTTATCATGAATGGGGTGGTATCTATAGAGTTTGTTAGATCTAAAAAAAACTTAGCTGATTACTTGACGAAGGGTCTGGCTAGAGACTTGGTTATAAAGTCTGCTAAAGGGATGGGTTTAAGTCCGATTTAGTCACTGAATGCTAGGACACCCAACTCCCTCCTAAGGAAACTTGGGAGCTGATTTCAATGTGGAAAGCTGAAAATTTAGTGGACTGGAGCACATGTTTTATTTACATCCCAAGGTTGTGCTCAGAACCTGCTGAAAGAAGGATGAAGTCTTTACTTCTTAATGGTTAATTTTTTTTGAAAAAGTGCTTGGCAAGAGCATGAATAAAGAGGAACCACCTATGTGAATGTTGAAGTTTTGCCACTTCAGGAAGCTTTTGGACTTTAGCTTTTACAACATTTATGAATTTGGATATGGACACATGGCTTGTATAGTGTCAGGAGTTTTTAAGTGTTTGAAAACTTGTGTGTATTTTATCTTCAGGTATTCAAATGGGTTGAAGGGTTCAATTCTTATAACACCCTAATTCTCAAATATTTGAACGTGTAATGTACTAAGATGGAAATTCAATCCTCAGGATATTTTCATTTATGCACATGTTTTGTTTAATGTTTGTTTTTCATGCAAAAGAAGTGAACTAAATTTGGGGAGGATTGTTGGAAAATTTAGTCCACTTGTAGAATTAGTTCACACCTGGCAATGGGTAAAGAGGTACGGAGTGTACACCCATAAGGTCCCTGAACACCCTGGCTCTTTTAGTGGAAAGTAATGCTAGTGAAAAGTACTGCTAGTATTATGAAAGTACTGCTAATGTTATGAAAGTACTGCTAGTGGTATGAAAGTACTGCTAAGTGGCAGTTACAACTGCTTAATGACAATGTTTAATTGGTCATGTAACTACTAACGGCTATAATGGGGATAATTATGAGGCGATTAATGGGCCGATTAATTCTCATAATTCCATTTGACTAGCGAAGAGTAATTTCCTATAAATAGGATATCTGCATGAGAAATATACACAGAAAACGATAAACACTTCTAAGCAAAGGGGTTATTGAATTTTGCCTAATTCTATAACTACATTTGGTCTTATCCCAAGTAGATATTCGTGATACCCAGGCACTAGGGTCGAATAGTTTAGTTTGGAAAGTGATTACACGATTCCAAGTGATATCCGGTAACCACCTAGTGGTATTGCTACTGACATTGATTATCTTACCCTGTTCTGGGCGAATACACACCAACAAAAACTTGTTAGATCTAAAAAACTTTTGTGGTGGTGATGTTTCTGTGAGGTTGGTTACTTGGTTTCCTTGCTTATTTTTTAGATCTAACAAGTTTTTATTTTTGAAAGGTTTTTAGATCTTGAAAAAAAAATGAAAAGTTGTGGTATGTGTTTATGTGGTAAAGACCCTTTTTTATATATAAAAACTTGTTAGATCTAAAAAACTTGTGTGGTGGTGATGTTTCTGTGAGGTTGGTTACTTGGTTTCGTTGCTTATTTTTTAGATCTAACAAGTTTTTATATTTTGAAAGGTTTTTAGATCTTGAAAAAAAATGAAAAGCTGTGGTATCTGTTTATGTGGTAAAGACCCCTTTTTTATATATAAAAATTTTGTTGGCGTATGTGGCCCAGTAGCAGGGTTAGATAATCAACTTCAGCAGAAACAACAATAGTCAGTAGTAACAAATACCACTTGGTGGTTACCGGATATCACTTGGAATCGTGTGATCACTTTCCAAAGTAAACTATTCGACCCTAATGCCTGGGTTACACGAATATCTACTTGGGATAAGACCAAATGCAGTTATGGAATTAGGCACAATTCTATAACCCTTGCGCTTATAAGTGTTAATGGTTTTCTGTATATTTTTTTCATGCATAAACAGATCTCCTATTTATAGGAGGTTACTCTCAACTGTTCAAATGGAATTATGAGGATTAATCGGCCCATTAATCACCTCATAACTGTCCCCATTATAGCCGTTAGTGGTTACATGACCAATTAAACGTGGTCATAAAGAAGTTGTAACTGCCATTTAGCAGTACTTTCCATAAGCAGTACTTTCCACTAGCAGTACTTTCCACTTGCAGTGGAAATAAAGCCTATCAGTGGAAGCACTGGTTGTCAGTACTTTCATAGTACTAGCAGTGGATACACCACTTCAGTGGAAACACTGCCTATCAGCGGAAACACTGCTTATCAGTGGAAACCACAATCAGTACTTTCCACAAGCAGTACTTTCCACAAGCAGTACTTTCACCAGCACTACCAATACAAATCACTATTAGAGTCAGGGTGTTCATGGACCTTATGGGTGTACACTCTGTACCTCCTAACCCATTACAAGGTGTGAACTAATCCCACAAGTGCACTAAATTTTCCAACAATCCTCCCCAAATTTAGTTCACTTCCTTTGCATGAAAAATAAACATCAATCAAAACATGTGCATAAACGAAAATGTCCTGAGGATTGAATTTTCATCTTAGTAAATTACACGTTCAAATATTCGAGAATCAGGGTGTTCTAAGAATTGAACCCTTTAACTCATTTGAATACCTGAAGATAAAATACACACAAGTTTTCAAACACTTATCAGCTCCTGACACTATACAAGCCATGTGTCCATATCCAAATTCATAAATGTTGTAAAAGCTAAAAGTCCAAAGCTTCCTGAAGCGGCAAAACTTCAACATTTACATAGGTGGTTCCTCTTTTGTCATGCTCCTGCCAAGCACTTTTTCAAAGAAAATTAACCATTAAGAAGTAAAGACTTCATCCTCCTTTCAGCAGGTTTTAAGCACAACCTTGTGATGTAAATAAAACATGTGCTCCAGTCCACTGAATGTTCAGCTTTCCACATTGAACTCAGCTCCCAAGTTTCCTTAGGAGGGAGTTGGGTGTCCTAGCATTCAGTGACTAAGTTGGACTTAAACCCATCCCTTTAGCAGACTTTATAACCAAGTCTCTAGCCAGACCCTTCGTCAAGTGATCAGCTAAGTTCTGTTGAGATCTCAGAAACTCTATAGATACCACCCCATTCATGATAAGCTCACGAATCATGCTATGTCTGACACCTAAGTGTCTAGACTTACCATTGTACATCTGGCTATAAGCCTTAGCCAATGTAGTTGCACTATCACACCGGATTGAAATAGGTGCTATAGGTTTAGGCCACAATGTAATCTCAAGAAGCAAGTTTTTCAACCATTCAGCTTCTTTACCAGCAGCTGCTAAGGCCATAAATTCAGATTCCATTGTTGAACTGGTGATGCAAGTTTGCTTCTTGGATGCCCAAGAAATTGCACTTCCACCAAGTAGGAATACCCAGCCACTGGTAGACGGATTGTCTTCAGTGTTACTGATCCAACTTGCATCAGTGTATCCTTCCAACACTGATGGGTAACCAGTATATGAGAGACTATAATCCATAGTTCTCTTCAAATACTTCAGTACCCTTTGAACTGCTTGCCAGTGATGTGCACTAGGATTACTAGTATACCTGCTCAATTTTCCCACTGCAAAACCAATGTCAGGTCTTGTACAAGTCATGGCATACATCAGGCAGCCAATTACCCTAGAATACTCAAGTTGAGATACAGCCTTGCCATGATTAGGCATCAGCTTCTCACAAGTATTCATTGGTGAACTCACTGGAGTACAATCAAAGTAATTAAATTTTCTCAGTACCTTCTCAATATAATGAGACTGAGAGATAGAAATTCTATTACTTTCATGTTTAATCCTTATACCAAGGATAACATCAGCCTCCCCCATTTCTTTCATGGAGAACCTTGATGACAAAAATTCCTTTGTCAGGTCAACCTGATTTTGGTCAGTGCCAAAGATCAACATGTCATCAACATATAGACAAATGATGACTCCTTTACCAGATTCATCAAATTTGCTATATACACATTTGTCAGCTTGGTTAAGAACATAACCACTAGACAAAACCACTTCATCAAATTTTTGATGCCATTTCTTAGGTGCCTGCTTCAGTCCATAAAGAGACTTAATCAGTTTACACACCTTGTTTTCATTGCCAGGCATGATGAAGCCCTGAGGTTGGTTCATATAAACCTCCTCTTCCAATTCACCATTCAAGAAAGCTATTTTCACATCCATCTGATGAATAACCAGATTGTGAATAGATGCCATAGCAATCAGCAGTCTTATGGTACTGATAAGAGCCACAGGGGCATAAGTATCAAAATAGTCTATTCCTGACTTTTGTTTAAAGCCCTGAATGACTAGTCTAGCCTTGAACTTTTCAATAGTTCCATCTACCTTCATTTCCCTTTTGAAAATCCATTTGCAACCCAGAGGTTTGCAACCAGGAGGTAGATCAACCAACACCCAAGTGTTGTTGCCCATGATGGAATCCATCTCATCATTGATTGCTTCTTTCCATAAAGCAATGTCCTGGGACTTCATTGCTTCTTCAAATGTCTTGGGATCATCCTCAACAATGAAGCAATATGAGTATTGGTCAGAGACCTCATCCCTAGTTCCTTCAACTAAGTATAGTTGAAACTCAGGTCCAAATGACTTTGGAGTCCTGACCCTTTTGCTCTTCCTGAGCACAGGTTCAGGTTGTTGAACCACAACCTCATCAGGGACCACTGATGGTTCACCATCAGGGACCTCTGATACACCAGTGTCATGAGTTCCATTAGGAATCCTCTGACTTGGTCTAGGGACTGATGAGAATCTATTCTCATCAAAATCTGCATCCCTTGATTCAATTATTGAGTTAATTGAAACATATTCATTAGGTTCAATAACATAGAACCTAAAAGCCTTGGAATGCTCAGCATATCCAACAAAGATGCAGTCAATGCCTCTTTCACCCAAAGTTTTCATCTTTGGATCAGGGAGTCTTACAACAGCCCTACAACCCCAGACCCTAAGATAGTTCAGGTTGGGTTTCATTTTAGTCCAGAGTTCATAAGGGGTAACCTTGTTCCTTTTGTTGGGAACCCTATTTAGCAAATAGCAAGCTGTTAACATAGCTTCACCCCAGAACCCTTGACTCAGTCCTGAATAGGACAACATAGAATTAACCATCTCCTTCAGCACCCTATTTTTCCTTTCAGAAATACCATTTTGCTGAGGAGTATAAGGGGCAGTCGTTTCATGGATTATTCCAACAGACTGAAAGTACTGAGTATCCATGTACTCACCTCCCCTATCAGTCCTTAATCTTTTGATCAAAGACCCAAGTTGTAATTCAACTTCAGTTTTAAACACTTTGAATTTATCTAATGCTTCATCCTTGGTATGTAAAAGATAGACATAACAAAATCTAGAAGCATCATCAATAAATGTCACAAAGTACTTTTTATTCCCCAAAGAAGGAGTGGCATGCAAATCACACAGATCACTGTGAATGAGCTCCAAGATCTTAGTCTCACGACTAACACCCTGAAAGGGTTTCTTGGTTATCTTGGTCAACATGCAAGTTTTACACTTTTCAGTGTCCATGTCAAAAGCAGGGATTAAACCATCCCTAGACATATCTTGCATCCTTTTATAGTGAACATGACCAAGTCTAGCATGCCAAAGGTTAGAATCACTCTGATCATATGTGGTCACAAAAGCTGAAATAACACTGTCAGTGGTAATATTAAGCTTGAACATTTGATTACATAAATTACCAAAACTAATAAAAACACCACATTTAGAAAGAACAAATTTATCAGATTCAATAACTTGTTTATATCCATGATTATTCAAAACACTACTTGAAACCAAGTTTTTCCTTATATCAGGAACATGAATAACATTAAACAAAGTTACAATCTTTCCATAACTAAACCTAAGATCTACACAACCACGACCATGCACCAAGGCTGTTGACTCATTTCCCATGTGAAGAATAGAACCATCATTCAGTGACTCATAAGTCTTGAACCAGCTTCTATCTTTGCACACATGAACTGTTGTACCAGAGTCAACCCACCACGCAACATCATCATCCTGCACATAAAAAGATTCAGATACATATGTAACATAATAAATCTGAAAAGACTTATTAAACATATTCTGACCTTTCAGTGAGTTGGCTGAACCACCACTCCCTGAACCATTAGTGCCTGATCCATTGGCTTTACCACCAATTTTAACACCCTTGCAGTCCCTTTTAATGTGACCAGTCTTGCCACATTTCCAACAAGTAGGTGTTGCCTTCTTGTTAGGATCTGCCCTTGTGTTGTCATGATACTTGCGTTTGCCTTTGTTGCCATTGTACCTGGTGGAGTTGTTATGCTCCACCATATTGACAACAGATGGTCCAGCAGCATTGCCACTCTTTGGCTTGTCATTATCCTGCACCTTGAGAGATTCCTCAATGCGCAGATGACTGCCCAACTCAACCAGAGTTAACTCCTCCTTCTTATGTTTCAAGGTATGCTTGAAATCTTTCCAAGAAGGAGGGAGTTTGTCAATAACACAAGAGACTGAAATAGCCTCATCCATGTGCACATTGTGTTGTGTAAACCTTCCAAGTATTCCAAGAAGTTCATTGTATTGTTCCATAACTGGTCTTGAATCAGTCATTTTGTAATTTGTGAGATTACTAACAAGGAACTTCTTACTTGATGCATCCTCAGCCATATATTTGGCATCCAAGGAATCCCACAGTTCTTTGGAAGATTCAAAGTTCTGATAAATATCAAACAAAGAATCAGACATACCATTCAGAATAAGACCTCTGCATATGTAGTCATCATTCTTCCACTTGCTCCTCCTTCTGATCTGCTCAACCGTAGCATCATCCCCATCATCAGGAATTAGAGTAGTCAGCACATAAACCACACTCATGCTTGATAGCAAGAAGTGCATCTTCTTCTGCCACCTCCTAAAGTCCACCCCTTCAAACTTATCAAGCTTGGCAAAGTTTGAAGCCATGTGTTTCATTGCAGCAGTTGCCATTGATTATCACAGAATAGTTTACTTTGATTGTTGGCGTATGTGGCCCAGTAGCAGGGTTAGATAATCAACTTCAGCAGAAACAACAATAGTCAGTAGTAACAAATAACACTTGGTGGTTACCGGATATCACTTGGAATCGTGTGATCACTTTCCAAAGTAAACTATTCGACCCTAATGCCTGGGTTACACAAATATCTACTTGGGATAAGACCAAATGCAGTTATGGAATTAGGCACAATTCTATAACCCTTGCGCTTATAAGTGTTAATGGTTTTCTGTATATTTTTTTCATGCATAAACAGATCTCCTATTTATAGGAGGTTACTCTCAACTGTTCAAATGGAATTATGAGGATTAATCGGCCCATTAATCACCTCATAACTATCCCCATTATAGCCGTTAGTGGTTACATGACCAATTAAACGTGGTCATAAAGAAGTTGTAACTGCCATTTAGCAGTACTTTCCATAAGCAGTACTTTCCACTAGCAGTACTTTCCACTTGCAGTGGAAATAAAGCCTATCAGTGGAAGCACTGCTTATCAGTACTTTCATAGTACTAGCAGTGGATACACCACTTCAGTGGAAACACTGCCTATTAGTGGAAACACTGCTTATCAGTGGAAACCACAAGCAGTACTTTCCACAAGCAGTACTTTCCACAAGCAGTACTTTCACCAGCACTACCAATACAAACCACTATTAGAGTCAGGGTGTTCATGGACCTTATGGGTGTACACTCCGTACCTCCTAACCCATTACAAGGTGTGAACTAATCCCACAAGTGCACTAAATTTTCCAACAAATTTGTTAGATCTAAAAAACTTGTGTGGTGGTGGTGTTTCTGTGAGGTGGATTACTTGGTTTCGTTGCTTATTTTTTAGATCTAACAAGTTTTTATATTTTGAAAGGTTTTTAGATCTTGAAAAAAATTGAAAAGTTGTGGTATCTGTTTAAGTGGTAAAGACCCTTTTTTATATATAAAAACTTGTTAGATCTAAAAAACTTGTGTGGTGGTGATGTTTCTGTGAGGTCAGTTACTTGGTTTCATTGCTTATTTTTTAGATCTAACATGTTTTTATATTTTGAAAGGTTTTTAGATCTTGAAAAAAATGAAAAGTTGTTGTATCTGTTTATGTGGTAATGTAAAACCTGAAAATCTAAAATCTGAGTAAAGACTAAAATGCCCTTGGAACTAAAAATTATAAAATACGTAAAATATATTTATAACATTTAAAGAAATTAAAAGATTAACTTGTGAATACTTAAAAACCTAACTAAAATATATTACGTAATTGATTTTGGTACGACGAAGATTTAATGTTTCGTGATTGATTTGGGTCGTGTTCTCTTATTTCGTATGGACTAGGGCCGAAGGCCATATGGTGCGTTTGGATTGAGATTCGGTTGGGCCAAAACCAAACCCAATTCCCTTTCCTAGTTTAACTCAAATACTACAACTATATATACCATACATAATCATAAGTTTGGAACCCTAGTTTTATTTGTCTCCCTTTTTCTTTTTCTCCCTATTCGGCCGAGCATAAACAAACACCCTTGGTGTCGAATTTTTGCTTCAACGAGTTAAGGTATAACATTTATTCGTCTTCCTTTAACGTACCTTGCATGTATATGTCAAGTTATATTTGTTTAGTCGCGTTTTGTTTTGTTTCTTTTGTGGCCGAGAGTGGTGAACCGAAAACAAGGAAAACCCTAATCAATTGAACTTGTAACTAATAAGGAACATGTAACGTGATAAGTATTATTAAATCGGGTCATGGTTGTGTTGATTTAATAAGGGCCGAAACATATGAATTAGGACCGAACCATGTTTAATTATCGAATAAGGTTTATAACTTAATAACTTGAATATGTGAAGTGTTTAGATGAGCTAGGACTAGTGTAAAACCTAGTATCCGAAACCCTAGATGGAACCGAATCATGTATATAAGTTTTGAAGATGCATTAATTAAGTAAAGGTTATGTTAACATAAACCCTAGTTTGATATGCTAATTGAATAAGTTATGCTAAACCCTAATAGTGTAAATGTGTAATTAATACGAGTAATAAGTAACTTATATGTCACATAAAATCATAAACGTGTACGGTGAAACATTAAAAGGAAAGATTATTTTGTGACGTGTTAGGTTAAGTAGCGAGTCATTAAAAGACGTAACATGTAAGTTAATGTATATTAATGAGATATTAAAGAATGAAAAACCCTAAACTTTAATAAAAGACATATGAACCCTAAATTACGATATTAATATTAAAACAATTAAGTCTAAATTAATTATAGAAACCCTAAAGTATTATAAGATCATTGTGATGATTTCGGAATCATTAATAATATATACGACATTAATGTATATAGGTTCTGTGAAGAAGGAGTAATTCTTTGCTTTCCCTGTTTCTACTTTTGATCTTTTGCTTTGGAATAAGGTACGGATATTCTGTCTTACTTTAAGACGCTTACGTTATCGTACAAACATTCTGACCTTTTCAGTAAAGGTTTCGTATAAGTTTTCTTTTCGTTTTCATATTAGGATTTCCTAAGCCTTTGCTATGAACCCTAATATGTCTATTTGAGCTGTTGCTTATCTGAACTTTGATTTTTGAATCACAAAACATTTGATTTTGAACTATATGATACGAAGACTTTGATTTTGAAAACATGATTAAACGTTTGATAAAATATGATCTATGTCAGTTATGACATTCTTATTTGACCTCAGATAGTTTGACACCCGAGCCAATTATTAACTAGTCATGGGGGTTCCATGTCCGTGTCAGCAAATACACTTTTGACATGACTCTAGGGCAGTAGAGTGAAGTTCTGCCACGTCCCTTATCTGTTATCTGTTATGAGCTTAATTTGAATTATATTATTAAAGTATGTCTGTGGGGCGTATGGGTGCATCCTAGATCTGTTATATGCTATATATTATATGTTTATGCTATATGTTATCTGATGATTGATGCTGCGTGCATGCACGTCCTTTATAACTCTGGTAGGTTTCCCCTACAAAAATGTTGCCTTATGTGATTATGATATGTTTCTGATATGGCATATGTGTCTGGGCTCGAGGTAGTTAGCTATAAAACTTATTCCTATATTCTGAATTATCTTTTGAAATGAGTATGACTTCACTATTTTTCTTTCACTATATTTCGTATTCGTTCTTGTTTCGTATTCGTTTTGCTTGTATATCTGTTCACTGGGCTTTTGAAGCTCAGCCGCACTTTTCTTTTCTTCCGCGGCAGGTATCTAAGCATTGGAGCTGGGTATTGCTTTGGGATGAGTGCTGAGTGGACTTACCTTAGAGATTTTAGCTTTGATCTTATGATGCCATTTAGACTTTATATTTTAGACATTTCATTTGGAATTTATTTTTCCGCTGGGACCTATGTATTGAAGTCATTTGACTTGGATTATTTCCATATTTATGTTGAAGATTTCTTTTGGTTTATATGTTTGCTTTGATATGACACCATTACTTGTGATTCCTTTACCCTTGTGGGGTTGGGGCGTTACAATTTATGGCATCAGAGCCCAGGTTTACGACATGTAGTCAGGACCTGTGACATATGGAGCCTAGGTTTTGAGACCTTAGAACTTAGGATTTGACCTGTGAGGATTTGGGTAGACTTTAGGATTCCTTCGTACTTCCATTTCGTATCTCACCTTTATTCATTTTGCTAATCGTTTAGATGGTTCAAACTCGTACTACTGGTGGCGCGGATGGAGACGATGATGCTGTTAACATGGATGCTGCGATTGCGAATGCTCTCAACTCTCTTTTCCCTGGTTTGACTACACCTGAGATGATGGAACAGGTGATCAACAACATTCGTAATCAGAATGGTGATTCGGGTAGTGGTGGAGGAAATCAACTCGTCGGTATTCATACTTGGCTCGAGCGTTTCGGTAAGCTGAAGCCTCTTTCGTTTAGCACTGCTGCTACTCCTACTGAGGCTGAGGACTGGATCACTCATATTGAGAAGCTGTTTGAAGTACTGGGTTGTGGAGACGAGTTTAAGACTCGTTTGGCTTCATTCAAATTGGAAGGTGATGCTTTAAGTTGGTGGAAGGCACTCAAACAAGCAAGAGGAGGAGACGCTTTTGCTGTGACTTGTACCTGGACTGAGTTTCGGACTATCTTCTATAACCGTTACTTCCCTGATGCTGAGCAGCAAAGGTATGAGAGGGATTATCAGGCGATCTACCAGTTTGATCATGAGACCTCTAATGAGTACATGAGTAGGTTTATGAGGTTGGTGAGTTTTGTTGGAGTGATTGCTGGAGATGGTAGGCGTCAAGCTAAGCACTTCAAGTGGGGACTGAAGAAGTGGGTGTTGGACCGACAGCTTAATATTGAGTATGAGAATGTGTCGGCCTGCAATGACGCAGCTCGTAACATTGAGATCTTTCATGAGGTTTCGGGTTCTAACAAGCGTAATCGCGATGGTGATCGGATTCAAGGTAGGACTCAAGGCAATGACTATAAGGGAAACTCTGGTAGGAGTTATGATTCGAGAGGTCAAGTGGATAGGAGTTATGATCAGCGGGGTCAGTCGGGAAGGAATGTTGACACTGGGCGCTCTGAGACGAGGGGTCAAGATAATAGAAATGCTGGTAGGAATGGAAGTGATCGTCAGAACCAAGGTAACAATAACCAGCGTTACAACAGGGATCAGCCAGCTAGAGGAACAAATCAGGGTCGTGCTTCAGGATCTTCTAGTCAACAGAGGACAGCTGAGGTTTTGCCACCCCCACCTATTTGTACTACTTGTGGAAAGGCTCATCCAGGGCAGTGTTTCAAGGCCACTGGTGGATGTTTCTCTTGTGGTTCCACTACTCACAAGATTAAAGATTGCCCTAAGAAGAATCCGGCAGTTCCTGGAAACTACATCAAGCCGCCAACTACTACTGGACGTGTCTATGCTACTACTCATAACCAGGCGGAGCGCACTTCAGGTACCATTACGGGCACTCTTCTCATTGATGATTTTGCTGTCTTCGTTTTATTTGATACTGGCGCCACACACTCCATTATATCTATCACATTTGCTAAGAAACTTAACATGAAGCCCAAACCGTTAACAAATCACTTATCGATTTCTACGCCTATGAAAAATCACGTGATCATTGATCATAAATACGTTAAGTGTCCTCTTCGTTTTGATGATCGTATTCGCTTTGCAAATCTGTATCCTCTCAATATGGTCGACTTTGATATCATTCTAGGCATGGATTGGTTGGCTTACCATAGAGCTTCAATCGACTGCCATGCTAGAACGGTGATCTTTGGAGACGTAAAACATCCTGAATTCGTTTATCATGGTTCTCAACCCCTTAAATCTGTTAAGCTCATTTCTGCTATGAAGGCACGGATCATGATTGCTCATGGGTGCCAAGGTTTTCTAGCATCTGTTAAGGACACATCTTTGGAGAGTCCTAACATTGAAAATCTTTCTGTTGTTTGCGAATTCACCGACGTTTTTCCCGATGAACTCCCTGGACTACCTCCAGCTCGAGAAGTTGAGTTTAGCATTGAGTTGATTCCTGGTGCTGAACCGATTTCGAAGGCTCCGTATCGTATGGCACCTGTAGAACTGAAGGAGTTGAAGGAACAACTGCAAGAGATGATAGAAAGTGGATTTATTCGCCCCAGTGTTTCTCCATGGGGTGCACCTGTCTTGTTTGTGAAGAAGAAGAATGGAAGCATGCGCCTATGTATCGACTACCATGAACTCAATCGTATTACTATTCGTAACCGTTATCCTTTGCCGCGTATAGATGATTTGTTTGATCAACTGCAAGGAGCTAAGTTCTTTTTGAAGATTGACCTGAGGTCTGGCTACCATCAGTTACGTGTGAAGGAGCAAGATGTTCCTAAGACCGTGTTTCGTACCAGATATGGTCATTACGAATTTCTCGTTATGCCTTTTGGTTTGACCAATGCGCCTGCTGTGTTTATGGACCTGATGAATCGTGTTTTCCATGAGTTTCTCGACAAGTTCGTTATTGTTTTCATCGACGACATTTTGGTTTACTCTAAGTCTGAAGAAGAGCATGAAGAACATCTCCGTATAGTTTTGGAGATTTTGAGGAAGAAGAAGTTGTACGCCAAATTTTCGAAGTGCGAATTTTGGTTGAGACAAGTTGCTTTCCTTGGTCATATCGTATCAGCTGATGGTATTACCATGGATCCGTCTAAAGTTGAGGCTATCACTAAATGGCCAAGACCTACGATAGTGACTGAGGTCAGGATTTTTCTTGGACTTGCTGGTTACTATAGACGTTTTGTTGAAGGTTTTTCTCGCTTAGCTCTACCCCTAACCCAACTGATGAGGAAAGGTGAAAAGTTTGTATGGACGGATGAACGAGAGAAGAGCTTCGAAGAATTGAAGAGGAGATTGGTGTCGGCTCCTATTTTGACTCTTCCAACGGGTTCTGGAGGATTTCAAATCTACAGCGATGCATCTAAGAAAGGATTAGGCTGTGTTTTGATGCAACATGGAAAGGTAATAGCTTATGCTTCGAGGCAGCTAAAACCTTATGAGGAGAATTACCCAACTCATGATCTTGAGTTAGCTGCGGTGGTGTTTGCGTTGAAGATCTGGAGACATTACTTGTATGGAGAGACGTGTGATATATTCACTGATCATAAGAGTCTCAAGTATATTTTCACTCAGAAGGAACTTAACATGAGACAAAGAAGATGGTTAGAACTTCTTAAGGATTATGACACCAACGTTCAGTACCATCCAGGTAAGGCTAACGTAGTTGCTGACGCACTTAGCCGGAAATCAGGCATTCTTGCGAGTATCAAGATTGAGCCTAGGATTTTGCGTGACTTAGAGAGTTTGGATGTTGAGTTGTGTGTACGAGGTTTTGATGGATACTGGGCTAGTATGAAGGTGGAGTCGAACCTTATACTGCAAATTAAAGAAGCTCAGAAAGATGACGGTGAGCTGTGGGCCGTGGTGCAAAATGTTGAAGAAGGTAAGCAGACGGAGTTTAAGGTTGATAATGACGGTATTGTATGGTATGGAGATAGGCTTTGTGTTCCCAATGATCAGGTACTTCGTGAGAAAGTTATGACTGAAGCTCATAGTTCTCCTTTAACTATTCATCCTGGTTCTACCAAGATGTATAGGGATTTGAAGCAGTACTTTTGGTGGAACGGCATGAAGCAAGATGTGGCGACGTTTGTGTCGAAGTGTATGATTTGTCAGCAGGTTAAGATTGAACATCAAAGGGCTAGTGGATTGTTACAGCCATTAGAGATTCCAACATGGAAGTGGGATAAGATATCTATGGATTTTGTGACTGGACTACCTCTTACTAGGAAGAAGCATGATGCGATTTGGGTAGTGGTTGATCGACTAACCAAATCTGCTCATTTCTTGCCAATCAGGAAGGATTATGGTATTGGTAAATTAGCAGAGATTTTTCAGCAAGAGATCGTTAGACTTCATGGTACTCCGACATCTATTGTGTCCGATAGAGATCCGCGTTTTACTTCTCGTTTCTGGAAGGGTTTGCAGAAAGCTTGGGGTACTCGACTTAACTTTAGTACGACATTTCATCCTCAAACAGATGGTCAGTCAGAGAGGACTATACAGACTTTAGAGGATATGCTAAGGGCTTGTGCTTTAGAATGGACTGGCAGTTGGGATGAATATTTATGTTTAGTAGAGTTTGCTTATAACAACAGTTGGCATGCTAGCATTAAGGCGGCACCGTTTGAACTTCTTTATGGAAGGAAATGTAGAGCACCTATTTGTTGGGATGAAGTAGGTGAGCGTTTGATTGAAGGACCGGAAATGATCGAGATCACTAATGAGAAAGTAGCCATTGCTAGAGAAAAGTTGAAGGAAGCTAGGTCTCGTCAGAAAAGTTATGCTGATAAGCATCATCGTGATTTAGAATTTCGGGTTGGAGATCGTGTGTTTTTGAAAGTTTCGCCGTTTAGAGGTGTGAAACGTTTTGGAATCAAGGGCAAGCTTAGTCCTCGATTTATTGGACCGTTTGAGATTCTTGAACGTATAGGAGAAGTTTCGTATCGTTTAGCACTTCCGCCTCAGTTATCGCATGTTCATGACGTTTTCCATGTATCACTCCTAAGGGGATACAACTATCATCCGTTACACGTTGCTTCTTATCCGTTTGATCAAATTCAATCCGATATGTCTTTATCTGAAGAACCAGAAGCTATTCTGGAAAGACAAGAAAGAGTTATGAGAAATAAAGTGATTCCATTCGTTAAGATCCTTTGGAAAAATCATCCTGAACGTGAGGCTAATTGGGAAACCGAGGAGTCGATGCGTGCTAGTTATCCTCATTTCTTTGAATAGTTTGGTATGTTCTCATTTCGTTTTCGTTTTCGTTTTCATTTCGTTTCATTTCAATTTTCGAGGATGAAAATTTTTCTTTAGAGGGGAAGAATTGTAAAACCTGAAAATCTAAAATCTGAGTAAAGACTAAAATGCCCTTGGAACTAAAAATTATAAAATACGTAAAATATATTTATAACATTTAAAGAAATTAAAAGATTAACTTGTGAATACTTAAAAACCTAACTAAAATATATTACGTAATTGATTTTGGTACGACGAAGATTTAATGTTTCGTGATTGATTTGGGTCGTGTTCTCTTATTTCGTATGGACTAGGGCCGAAGGCCATATGGTGCGTTTGGATTGAGATTCGGTTGGGCCAAAACCAAACCCAATTCCCTTTCCTAGTTTAACTCAAATACTACAACTATATATACCATACATAATCATAAGTTTGGAACCCTAGTTTTATTTGTCTCCCTTTTTCTTTTTCTCCCTATTCGGCCGAGCATAAACAAACACCCTTGGTGTCGAATTTTTGCTTCAACGAGTTAAGGTATAACATTTATTCGTCTTCCTTTAACGTACCTTGCATGTATATGTCAAGTTATATTTGTTTAGTCGCGTTTTGTTTTGTTTCTTTGGTGGCCGAGAGTGGTGAACCGAAAACAAGGAAACCCTAATCAATTGAACTTGTAACTAATAAGGAACATGTAACGTGATAAGTATTATTAAATCGGGTCATGGTTGTGTTGATTTAATAAGGGCCGAAACATATGAATTAGGACCGAACCATGTTTAATTATCGAATAAGGTTTATAACTTAATAACTTGAATATGTGAAGTGTTTAGATGAGCTAGGACTAGTGTAAAACCTAATATCCGAAACCCTAGATGGAACCGAATCATGTATATAAGTTTTGAAGATGCATTAATTAAGTAAAGGTTATGTTAACATAAACCCTAGTTTGATATGCTAATTGAATAAGTTATGCTAAACCCTAATAGTGTAAATGTGTAATTAATACGAGTAATAAGTAACTTATATGTCACATAAAATCATAAACGTGTACGGTGAAACATTAAAAGGAAAGATTATTTTGTGACGTGTTAGGTTAAGTAGCGAGTCATTAAAAGACGTAACATGTAAGTTAATGTATATTAATGAGATATTAAAGAATGAAAAACCCTAAACTTTAATAAAAGACATATGAACCCTAAATTACGATATTAATATTAAAACAATTAAGTCTAAATTAATTATAGAAACCCTAAAGTATTATAAGATCATTGTGATGATTTCGGAATCATTAATAATATATACGACATTAATGTATATAGGTTCTGTGAAGAAGGAGTAATTCTTTGCTTTCCCTGTTTCTACTTTTGATCTTTTGCTTTGGAATAAGGTACGGATATTCTGTCTTACTTTCAGACGCTTACGTTATCGTACAAACATTCTGACCTTTTCAGTAAAGGTTTCGTATAAGTTTTCTTTTCGTTTTCATATTAGGATTTCCTAAGCCTTTGCTATGAACCCTAATATGTCTATTTGAGCTGTTGCTTATCTGAACTTTGATTTTTGAATCACAAAACATTTGATTTTGAACTATATGATACGAAGACTTTGATTTTGAAAACATGATTAAACGTTTGATAAAATATGATCTATGTCAGTTATGACATTCTTATTTGACCTCAGATAGTTTGACACCCGAGCCAATTATTAACTAGTCATGGGGGTTCCATGTCCGTGTCAGCAAATGCACTTCTGACATGACTCTAGGGCAGTAGAGTGAAGTTCTGCCATGTCCCTTATCTGTTATCTGTTATGAGCTCAATTTGAATTATATTATTAAAGTATGTCTGTGGGGCGTATGGGTGCATCCTAGATCTGTTATATGCTATATATTATATGTTTATGCTATATGTTATCTGATGATTGATGCTGCGTGCATGCACGTCCTTCATAACTCTGGTAGGTCTCCCCTACAAAAATGTTGCCTTATGTGATTATGATATGTTTCTGATATGGCATATGTGTCTGGGCTCGAGGTAGTTAGCTATAAAACTTATTCCTATATTCTGAATTATCTTTTGAAATGAGTATGACTTCACTATTTTTCTTTCACTATATTTCGTATTCGTTCTTGTTTCGTATTTGTTTTGCTTGTATATCTGTTCACTGGGCTTTTGAAGCTCAGCCGCACTTTTCTTTTCTTCCGCGGCAGGTATCTAAGCATTGGAGCTGGGTATTGCTTTGGGATGAGTGCTGAGTGGACTTACCTTAGAGATTTTAGCTTTGATCTTATGATGCCATTTAGACTTTATATTTTAGACATTTCATTTGGAATTTATTTTTCCGCTGGGACCTATGTATTGAAGTCATTTGACTTGGATTATTTCCATATTTATGTTGAAGATTTCTTTTGGTTTATATGTTTGCTTTGATATGACACCATTACTTGTGATTCCTTTACCCTTGTGGGGTCGGGGCGTTACAGGTAAAGACCCTTTTTTATATATAAAAACTTGTTAGATCTAAAAAACTTATGTGGTGGTATATGTTTTGTGGTGATGATATTTCTGTGGTAACGACTTATTTTTTGTGATGATGTTTTGCAGGTGATACTCTAATGAGTCACCCGATTATTTGTTGTGGTGATGTTTCTGTTGAAACTTGTTGGGGTGCCTATGCAGTTGCATTACTGGATGGTAAAGTGAGCAGTTTTATCTCGCTTTGCAACTTTCATTGAAATAAACAGGTTTTAAAAAAAAAGGCAATGATGATTTTTTTTAAAAAAAGCTTAGAGTTTTGGCATGGCAAATCTGAATGGACGGTAAAGTGAGTTTATATCTCACTTTGCAACATTCATATTTGCAGCCAACATGATATAAAGAGCTAATAATCTGAGCTTATTTTTTTACCTCTTGTTTGTCAAATGGTGAACTAGACATGGTTGTTGTTTGTGGTGCTGTTGCTTGTGGTGATGTTGCTTGTTGTGGTGGACTGTGACACTTGTGTTGTCCTCTTTTGTTGTGGTGGACTGAGACCTGTTGCTTTCTTGCTAGTTGGTGTTGTTACTTGTTGTGGTTGGTGGAATTTGCTAGTCGGTGTTGTTGCTTTCTTGCTAGTTTGTGTTGTTGCTTGTTGTTGATTAGTGTTGTTGCTTTCTTGTGGAATTATAACCCTGAAATGCTTGCAGTTTGAGAATCTTGTTTACTTTCTTGTGAACTTTTGCATTTTGGGAATCCTACTTACCACTTTCACATTGAAAACGTGTTGGTGCTTGGCTAGTAGAAAATGGGGTGCTTGGTTAGACTGACCCTTTGAGAATCCTATTCTGACTTGTGCAGTTTTGAGCTTGTGAGACTTGTGCAGTTTTGAACTTGTGAGGCTTGAGCACATTTTGATAATCTGTGAACTTGTGACTTGTGCAGTTTGATAATCTTGTAACTTGTGCAGTTTTGAACTTGTAAGACTTGTGAGGCGATGATGATAACCGAAACTGAATGGACGGTAAAGTGAGATTTTTATCTCACTTTGCAAGCTTCGAATATGATCCTTAAATTTTTCCGAGGCGATGATGATTTTGAGCCTTAAAATTTTCTGAGGCGATGATGATAACCGAAACCGAATGGATGGTAAAATGAGATAAAATCTCACTTTGCAACCTTCGAATCTGAGCCTCAAAAAATTTCTGACTACGTTTTTTTTAAAAAGTTATAAAACTGTAAAAAAAACTTGTAAAAAAAGTTGTAAAACTAAAAACAAAAACTTGTAAAAAACCATTTTATAAAACTAAAAGTTATAAAAGTTACAAAAACATAAACCTTATAAAAAGTTATAAAAGTTACAAAAAAAAACTTGTAAGAAACAACTGCCAACAGCAGCCCAACCACCCAAAAAACAATTCTTTTAAGACTTTGGCACGGAAATCGATAAAAAACATTCCCCCCATCACCTCACCCCAATGATTTGGAAAGTACAACACCCCCTATGGGGTGCCTCATTAGCATGACCGTCAAAAGAAGCAAAAAGGAAAGTTTTTGTTTAACCCTTAAGTGTGTTTTCTTGTGTATGAGCTTAATTTGGCTAAAAACAATTTGATAATGGAAGACATTGAAAAGTTTATGGATATTTTTAATATAAGTATGACCGGATTCGAACTCGAGACTTCGGGATTGCACACATTACGTATAAGAATTGATGTTTAGAATAATTAATATATAAATGTTATTATTAATTATTTAGTCACGAAATAAACACTTAACGAATGTTAATATTTAACGAGTTTGGACTAACGGTCGTTAAATATAACATTAAAGGATTAAAGATGAAAATAGTAGACGAGAAGGATCTAGAACCGCTTTGGGTTCTAGGTGGCCGCTCGTGGGTCTCTAAAAAGCCCAAGGGAGGTTTGCTTGGTCACCAAGTTTAGATGTGTATAAATAGAAACCCCTTGTATTCATTAAATCTAATCTTGGATCACCAAAGAACCCTAACTTCTTCTCCTTTCCTCTTCTCTTGTTCCTTGGCCGATCGTGTACCCTCCCTCCCCAAGGGATTCGATTTTCCAACTACAAGAAAGAAGTGTTTGGTTTATTTGTGATTCAAGAACCTAGCTTTTCACTTCAATTCGATATTAGTACGTGTGTACAAAAACGAAGAACAAATACAATTGTGTTTATGGTATTCTTGGGTGTCGACTTTAATTAGGTCGATTGGTATAAACCCTTTGCTAGGGTTTGGGTTTTTGTTCCTTGTTCTTGATATCGTGTGTTTCTTGAATTGCTAAAAGGTACGCACTTTCTTTTGATTCGGTTAATTAATTTACAAGTATTCTGCTGCATGCTTTGATGATGTTTATGTGTTTTTTTATAATTGTTATGATTAGTAAAACCCAACAATGGCATCAAGAGCCGTTAATACGTTGTAATCAATTACCGAAACACATAAAAATTGAATCTTTGTGATTATAACATGCTTTTATTGGTTTCTAGGGTTTTGAAAATTGGAACCCTAATTTTTATTATAAGGGTCGATTACCCTTTTAATTTTTAATTAGGTTTTATTTTTTGTAAAACTTGTAGAAACCCTAAGATTGCATGTTTATTTTTCATGTGGTTTTAATGAATAATTGTTATGTACATGTATATGCGTATCTTGGAATTATAATTTTTATGAGGAATCCATGGTGGAACATGCATGTTTTGTCATGGATTATAGTTTTTGATTAATTGTTAAGTAAAATTCACATGTTAATTAGTTTGATAAATATAAAATTGGGGAAGACCTCAATATATCTAATAAAAATTCGTTATGTGCTATATGGTATATTATTGACTTTGGCTTACGCAATCGACTTGTCGATGCATGTGGCTCACTTACGTTGTAGGTGAAATCCCTTGTTGATGTATGCATTATTTTGCGCTTAGAATTGTTTATTAGGTTTTATCGAAATAATTACGAATGTGGCTAATTGTTTTACATATGTTAAATTGTTAAGTTATATGTATATATTATTTGAGTTTGTTTAATTTTTATTAAAGTGCTTTTTTGTTTATATTGTATGACATGTTAGTAAGCAAAAAGGGTTTTTTATAATTACAAAATTAAATGGACTAAATAATGGCGAAATTTGATTTGTTTTCTAAGTATTAGATCTTGAACTTTTAATCGACTGATGCGACTTTACTAAATGGTTAGAACGGCTCACCCACTAGAACAAACTCAAAAGGGGGTTCAAAGAAGTGCGCACAGTCACACTGAAAGGATGTCTAAGGTTATGCTTCAGTGTTTACCTGGTCCTCTGCCTCCCTGTGCGTTCGATTGGAGCTACCTAGTATAACTATTCTATGTACGAAGCATCTTAGTGCAAAGTTGTAAGTTTCTCAACGCATCGATTAAAACTTTGTAGAATTTAATCTTAGCAATTTAAAACTATGAGTAAGGTTTTGAAAATTTTATGTTATGAAGATGTATGCATGCTTCTTCATACATAAGTTTTGATTACACATCAAAAATTGTACCCTTTAAATTTAAGTTTATGTCATCTAATGATATGAAACACTTGAAGTTGTAATTTAGTTATGTGAGACCTTGAGCTAGATTACGATAACAAGGTGAATCTTTATGTTGTGTGAGACCTCAGCTTAAATAATTTGCAGTTTCTAAATTAGACAACTTAATTAAGTTAGTTTGTGAGACCTATAACTTAAGGCATAAGATGGGATAAAACATGCTTACGTTTGCATAATTGTTTGGCAAAATTGTAAATCGCATATTTACTAGGAATTAAAAACTTGTTTGTCAATTATTGTTCTTCGACAATTACCTATTCTATACTTTCATCACTAGCAGATCAACTGATGTGGTGAAACTATGATAACGAGGGTCCTAGATTCAAGGAAAATTCTATGGTTAATATGAAGATTGACCTAAGGGTATTTTATTTTTTGAAAGATTTAATTATCGGAAAAAAAAATTAAATTTTGTTAATTCTTTTGATTGTATTAATGCAGCATTAAACCGTAAATGTGGTTTGGGCTTTAGTAAATTGATCTAGTTCTGTTTTCAAACAAATGTTTGATCAAGAAAAATTTACTAAAAAGACAAACAGACTCTTTTTCATGGAAGAAGAGTGAGACTCAATCCTATTACTTTTCATGATTGAGAAAGGTATGTTAGGAACATTAGAATTGTCTAAATTCTAATATAACTCATAGCAACTTTAATAGTTAAGAAAATTGCACACCATATTTTCCTTAAGAGATTTCATTACGCTCTGTTAGTGATTGAATTCTTATATGACATTTTGGTCAACTAGAAAACATGTTTGACATTTTATGAGTTATTAAATTAGAAGCTAGACTAATTACCACAAAATTGGTAAAAGACAAACTAGTATAGTTTATCTAGTTGTTTTGCTTTGACCAATTAAAAGTGCTACACACCATTGTGGGAATAGTAGACCTATTTAGGAAGAAATTGCATGCTCAATTTTTCAAGTTAATAGCATTGATGGATGATTCAACATCTAGAGAGTAGAATACACTCTTTTAGTACCTAAGTAATTGTTACGAATGGTCTTTAAAAGGGGTAACAACGTAATAGCACGTTATTTTCACTGGTTAATGAAACACTTAAAATGTTGTCAAATCCAGTGGGAGTATGGTGTATTACTGAATAAGACATTATTGTAACGTTGTCTAATTTAGTGGGAGTTACAAGATTTATTATCTTGGTAGTAACTCAGATTATTTCTAGATTTTCTTGAAATAAAACATTACGTTCAAAATTGTAGACATTCATATTCTCAAGGATAAGTCATGAACATTTCCTTGATAATTTAGTGCTCCTACATCTACGTGTAATGCTTATATATCTATGACACTATCATATTGCTTACATAAACAAACGAATGTCATGGTGTTTATCTACTATATGATGTTGTTCTATGCACAAGTGGGAGAAATATTTATTGTGTGCAAAGGAACAACACATACAAATATGATTAATGGATTCTCTTGAGGTAATAGATTAACGTTCTAATAAGATTGTCTTGTTTAGAACATATGTCAAGATTATAACATAGACTACTTTTATGTCTTATGTCATTCAAATTATAGAAACACTTGAAGTTACATTTTAGGTTAAGTGAGATCTTGGCTAGATTGTAATCTCAAGGTAAATATCCACTTGTTGTGAGATCGAGCGTGGTTGCTTTTGCAGTTTCTTAAGTTGGACACTTCATGGAATGACATAAATAGATAAAGTAATACTATCTTAAATATTTATGTATTTTTAGAATGACATAAATAGATGGAGTAGTATATTAACTTGAAAATAAATTAATTGAAACAAAGATGTGGTGTTCATAATTACTTTAAATTATAAATGTTTATGTGTTTCTTTGTAAAGTCACAAACATGAAGTCTTTTCATTATTACAAGACATATAATATAAAGTAATACGTTAACTTATTATGTCTTCTTATTAAGATATAAAGTCATTGGTAAATGACTTATAACGTATAATGGAATTATAACTGTTTATGTTTTCTTGATGAGACATGGACATGAAGTGACTTGATCAAAAGTACTTGTGTTATAAAGCATGCAATTGGCTTGGAATTTTATTTTACCATTAAGATGATCTAGTTGGTAAGTAGGTAAGCCAAAAGGAATATGTTTATCTTACATATTTTTAGTTTGTCTTACAATATTAATTCTAATGAAATATTGTATGTATATGAAATGTTCAGTTAGAAGAATCAAACATTTGTTATATTGTTTAATTCAAGATAACTATATCTTCTTTTCTTCCAAAAGTTATCAAGGTTAGAAAATTGAGTATTGACTGGATATACTTAATAAAACTCAAACCTAGAAGAATACTAAGACACCATTTTAGTATGAAATGTGATGAATCACATTGAGTCTTATATTGAAGTTCTGATTTGTTAAAACTACTTTTGGAGTAGGTTATTAACAAACAAGATTTACGAACTGTCAATGTGTTTTGTAATATCCCAAAAGAAAACAATTTAGTGTTGTTCTAATTGCTAAAGTATTTATAGATAGTCTATAAATTACAAAAGCAAGTGGGAGTTTTATTTAGATCTTGAAGAGATTAAATTACAATTACAAAACCCATAATCTTCTAAAACATACTAGTGAATATCATGATGAGGTCAAATTTGATAGACTTCAAGATGATGGAATTCTCATTCATAGATCCGCAAGGATTCTCAGATAATTGATTGATGTGCTGAGATATATGAGTTGCAGGATTATGGTAAACCTGTTAATTATGATGATGCATTTACCTAATATTGAATTGTGGTAAATTATTCATACTATGAATGTTAAGATGTTGTCCATAAAGATAATCAACTTTGAAACTTGGTTTATCGTGTCAAAGATGAGTTTCTTCAAAGAGAAGGAAAACCCTAGTGGTTTAAATCTTTGTGTAGAAAGCATATGGAAAAAATTCTACATGTGTTTAATGCATGACTTGTGAATAGATTATTAATCACACTTAAGCAATTAACTGTGATTGAATATTCTTTTCTAAACACATTTAATATATAAAGATGATAATTGTCTTACTTATTTTCATTGATATGAAAAATGACAATGGAATAGTAAAACTCTTTCTTGTGTGATTGCTTTTGCGAGGACGATAAGTAATACAAAGGAGTTTTATGAATTCACATAATCTTTGGAAATGTACAAACTGCAAGAATCCATGAATGGATATATGTATGCATCTAGGAGATGATTCTTATGTTTAACTATTAAATCCAAGTTTTGGTTTAAAATTAAAAATAAGATAATTTATAAGTATTCCTGAAAGCTAGTGGGAGTATTATGTTTATTTTCTTTAAATCTTATATGTTGTGGTTAGTAACATTCCATCTAAACTAAATGTTGTGCTCTAGTTTGGAATGGAACTTCACTTGAAAGATTTAGAAAAGAATACATACAACCTTAGACTATATGTTTATTGTTAGTAAACATGTGCGGTAAGTAAATGAGTCTAATAGAACATGATATATCATTTGGAAAATGGATATGTAGAACATGAATGAATTCTCTGTTTGACACAAGGATTTTTCATATACATCGTGTTACTGATGTATCATGCTTAAAGGCAAGATGATTTGACAACATTGATATCTAATGAAGTTATTAGATAACTAGTGTAATGAATATTCTAATGGAATATGTTTGAATTTAGAATTACATTCCTCAGCCTGGAGTTGCTCTCAAAATTCTATGGATGAGCAATGCAACAATTGTTGCAAAATTGTCATAGCCAACAAACCTGAAAGTTTGGAAGGCATCAAACATTACACTATAAATATTGAAGTTTATGGAGATTATTTTAAAGAGCATATTGTTGTTTGAATACAATAATGCTGGTTTAATTGAGATGACACTCAATACTAGTCATGGGAGGATTTCATCCTTGTTGATGGCCATGTAAACTAGTTGTGCTCAACTAAGAGCATAGTCGCATTATACATTAAAGAATTAGAATACTTTAAACTTTAAAATTTTTGAAAGTTTGGTTGTCATAAATTGGTGGTTGAGGATGTCACACACTTCATGAAATATTATGTAGTAATATCAAGATATTTTGAATGCACACATACAAGAACTTCACTAGTTGAATTCTTGAAATAAGTATTCTCAAAATTCTGATAGTTCAAAGTTAGTTGAAATTATGCCTTGTCAACAAGTATGATTATCATTACTTGAGACATAATTCATTAACCAATATTATCATGCATTGATCTATTTAGTATTTGGATAAGGGATGTTTTGAACAAATATTATTTAAATGAAATAAAATATTGGTTATGTTTATTTTTCATTTTCTTAATATTATATCCTATATTTGCATGTTTAATCCATGAATAACTTATGTTATTCTAAAAGTCCGTTGTCGATCATTGATGTGGGAATGTCATTGAATCAAGACAAATCTGAGTTTTGGTAGAATATACTTAAAGTATATTGATGCGTGGGACATGCCAGATTCACATGATATTCAATGAATTGAATATAGGACAGATCCCAACTTAACATGATTGTACTTTATGGATCTTTGTCATTAAGTAAATCATGTATATTTATCCTCAGACTTGAGATACCAGATGACTGTTATGAATGTAGCATACTTGTGTGAGATAGTCTAACGCTATCCGTAAAAGGTGGTTATAAGGGCTATTTTCAGAAGTGTTGCAAAGTTCATGAGTTATGTCTTGTAGTTAAGAGAATTTACTCCTTTGAATTTGTTTCAAAGCATAATACTGTTTGGGCCCCTCGTAGGATTGGCAAGATGTTTGTAAGGCCTTACCCAAGATCTATCTGGAATACGTTCAGATGATTTGGTAATCTTTTTCAATCATATATAACGAAAAACAAAATATTAACTTGTGAAATGACTTGATCCATATTCACAGTTAATGAAGTATTAGAAGTAAAATGATAAGTAAAAATGATGAATCATTAAATGGTTTTTCCAGGAGACCATACTCGATTCGATCTGGGGGCATAGACGTGTTAAGCTAGACTAAACCAATGTCATTACTATATTAAGTAATATCCAAGTGGGAGCTGAAAGGTTTATGGATATTTTTAATATAAGTATGACCGGATTTGAACTCGAGACTTCGGGATTGCACACATTACGTATGAGAATTGATGTTTAGAATAGTTAATATATAAATGTTATTATTAATTATTTAGTCACAAAATAAACACTTAACGAATGTTAATATTTAACGAGTTTGGACTAACGGTCGTTAAATATAACATTAAAGGATTAAAGATGAAAATAGTAGAAGACAAGGATCTAGAACCTCTTTGGGTTCTAGGTGGCCGGTTGTGGGTCTCTAAAAAGCCCAAGGGAGGTTTGCTTGGTCACCAAGTTTAGATGTGTATAAATAGAAACCCCTTGTATTCATTAAATCTAATCTTGGATCACCAAAGAACCCTAACTTCTTCTCCTTTCCTCTTCTCTTGTTCCTTGGCCGATCGTGTACCCTCCCTCCCCAAGGGATTCGATTATCCAACTACAAGAAAGAAGTGTTTGGTTTATTTGTGATTCAAGAACCTAGCTTTTCACTTCAATTCGATATTAGTACGTGTGTACAAAAACGAAGAACAAATACAATTGTGTTTATGGTATTCTTGGGTGTCGACTTTAATTAGGTCGATTGGTATAAACCCTTTGCTAGGGTTTGGGTTTTTGTTCCTTGTTCTTGATATCGTGTGTTTCTTGAATTGCTAAAAGGTACGCACTTTCTTTTGATTCAGTTAATTAATTTACAAGTATTCTGCTGCATGCTTTGATGATGTTTATGTGTTTTTTTTATAATTGTTATGATTAGTAAAACCCAACAATGGCATCAAGAGCCGTTAATACGTTGTAATCAATTACCGAAACACATAAAAACTGAATCTTTGTGATTATAACATGCTTTTATGGGTTTCTAGGGTTTTGAAAATTGGAACCCTAATTTTTATTATAAGGGTCGATTACCCTTTTAATTTTTAATTAGGTTTTATTTTTTGTAAAACATGTAGAAACCCTAGGATTGCATGTTTATTTTTTATGTGGTTTTAATGATTAATTGTTATGTACATGTATATGCGTATCTTGGAATTATAATTGTTATGAGGAATCCATGGTGGAACATGCATGTTTTGTCATGGATTATAGTTTTTGATTAATTTTTAAGTAAAATTCACATGTTAATTAGTTTGATAAATATAAAATTGGGGAAGACCTCAACATATCTAATAAAAATTCGTATGTGCTATATGGTATATTATTGACTTTGGCTTACGCAATCGACTTGTCGATGCATGTGGCTCACGTACCTTGTAGGTGAAAGCCCTAGTTGATGTATGCATTATTTTATGCCTAGAATTGTTTATTAGGTTTTATCGAAATAATTATGAATGTGGCTAATTATTTTACATATGTTAAATTATTAAGTTATATGTATATATTATTTGAGTTTGTTTAATTTTTATTAAAGTACTTTTTTGTTTATATTATATGACATGTTAGTAAGCAAAAAGGGTTTTTTATGAATAGAAAATTAAATGGACTAAATAATGGCGAAATTTGATTTGTTTTCTAAGTGTTAGATCTTGAACTTTTAATCGACTGATGCGACTGTACTAAATGGTTAGAACGGCTCACCCACTAGAACAAACTCAAAAGGGGGTTCAAAGAAGTGCGCACAGTCACACTGAAAGGATGTCTAAGGTTATGCTTCAGTGTTTACCTGGTCCTCTGCCTCCCTGTGCGTTCGATTGGAGCTACCTAGTATAACTATTCTATGTATGAAGCATCTTAGTGCAAAGTTGTAAGTTTCTCAACGCATCGATTAAAACTTTGTAGAATTTAATCTTAGCAATTTAAAACTATGAGTAAGGTTTTGAAAATTTTATGTTATGAAGATGTATGCATGCTTCTTCATACATAAGTTTTGATTATACATCAAAAATTGTACCCTTTAAATTTAAGTTTATGTCATCTAATGATATGAAACACTTGAAGTTGTAATTTAGTTATGTGAGACCTTGAGCTAGATTACGATAACAAGGTGAATCTTTATGTTGTGTGAGACCTCAGCTTAAATAATTTGCAGTTTCTAAATTAGACAACTTAATTAAGTTAGTTTGTGAGACCTATAACTTAAGGCATAAGATGGGATAAAACATGCTTACGTTTGCATAATTGTTTGGCAAAATTGGAAATCGCATATTTACTAGGAATTAAAAACTTGTTTGTCAATTATTGTTCTTCGACAATTACCTATTCTATACTTTCATCACTAGCAGATCAACTGATGTGGTGAAACTATGATAACGAGGGTCCTAGATTCAAGGAAAATTCTATGGTTAATATGAAGATTGACCTAAGGGTATTTTATTTTTTGAAAGATTTAATTATCGGAAAAAAAAATTAAATTTTGTTAATTCTTTTGATTGTATTAATGCAGCATTAAACCGTAAATGTGGTTTGGGCTTTAGTAAATTGATCTAGTTCTGTTTTCAAACAAATGTTTGATCAAGAAAAATTTACTAAAAAGACAAACAGACTCTTTTTCATGGAAGAAGAGTGAGACTCAATCCTATTACTTTTCATGATTGAGAAAGGTATGTTAGGAACATTAGAATTGTCTAAATTCTAATATAACTCATAGCAACTTTAATAGTTAAGAAAATTGCACACCATATTTTCCTTAAGAGATTTCATTACGCTCTGTTAGTGATTGAATTCTTATATGACATTTTGGTCAACTAGAAAACATGTTTGACATTTTATGAGTTATTAAATTAGAAGCTAGACTAATTACCACAAAATTGGTAAAAGACAAACTAGTATAGTTTATCTAGTTGTTTTGCTTTGACCAATTAAAAGTGCTACACACCATTGTGGGAATAGTAGACCTATTAAGGAAGAAATTGCATGCTCAATTTTTCAAGTTAATAGCATTGATGGATGATTCAACATCTAGAGAGTAGAATACACTCTTTTAGTACCTAAGTAATTGTTACGAATGGTCTTTAAAAGGGGTAACAACGTAATAGCACGCTATTTTCACTGGTTAATGAAACACTTAAAATGTTGTCAAATCCAGTGGGAGTATGGTGTATTACTGAATAAGACATTATTGTAACGTTGTCTAATTTAGTGGGAGTTACAAGATTTATTATCTTGGATGTAACTCAGATTATTTCTAGATTTTCTTGAAATAAAACATTACGTTCAAAATTGTAGACATTCATATTCTCAAGGATAAGTCATGAACGTTTCCTTGATAATTTAGTGCTCCTACATCTACGTGTAATGCTTATATATCTATGACACTATCATATTGCTTACATAAACAAACGAATGTCATGGTGTTTATCTACTATATGATGTTGTTCTATGCACAAGTGGGAGAAATATTTATTGTGTGCAAAGGAACAACACATACAAATATGATTAATGGATTCTCTTGAGGTAATAGATTAACGTTCTAATAAGATTGTCTTGTTTAGAACATATGTCAAGATTATAACATAGACTACTTTTATGTCTTATGTCATTCAAATTATAGAAACACTTGAAGTTACATTTTAGGTTAAGTGAGATCTTGGCTAGATTGTAATCTCAAGGTAAATATCCACTTGTTGTGAGATCGAGCGTGGTTGCTTTTGCAGTTTCTTTAGTTGGACACTTCATGGAATGACATAAATAGATAAAGTAATACTATCTTAAATATTTATGTATTTTTAGAATGACATAAATAGATGGAGTAGTATATTAACTTGAAAACAAATTAATTGAAACAAAGATGTGGTGTTCATAATTACTTTAAATTATAAATGTTTATGTGTTTCTTTGTAAAGTCACAAACATGAAGTCTTTTCATTATTACAAGACATATAATATAAAGTAATACGTTAACTTATTATGTCTTCTTATTAAGATATAAAGTCATTGGTAAATGACTTATAACGTATAATGGAATTATAACTGTTTATGTTTTCTTGATGAGACATGGACATGAAGTGACTTGATCAAAAGTACTTGTGTTATAAAGCATGCAATTGGCTTGGAATTTTATTTTACCATTAAGATGATCTAGTTGGTAAGTAGGTAAGCCAAAAGGAATATGTTTATCTTACATATTTTTAGTTTGTCTTACAATATTAATTCTAATGAAATATTGTATGTATATGAAATGTTCAGTTAGAAGAATCAAACATTTGTTATATTGTTTAATTCAAGATAACTATATCTTCTTTTCTTCCAAAAGTTATCAAGGTTAGAAAATTGAGTATTGACTGGATATACTTAATAAAACTCAAACCTAGAAGAATACTAAGACACCATTTTAGTATGAAATGTGATGAATCACATTGAGTCTTATATTGAAGTTCTGATTTGTTAAAACTACTTTTGGAGTAGGTTATTAACAAACAAGATTTACGAACTGTCAATGTGTTTTGTAATATCCCAAAAGAAAACAATTTAGTGTTGTTCTAATTGCTAAAGTATTTATAGATAGTCTATAAATTACAAAAGCAAGTGGGAGTTTTATTTAGATCTTGAAGAGATTAAATTACAATTACAAAACCCATAATCTTCTAAAACATACTAGTGAATATCATGATGAGGTCAAATTTGATAGACTTCAAGATGATGGAATTCTCATTCATAGATCCGCAAGGATTCTCAGATAATTGATTGATGTGCTGAGATATATGAGTTGCAGGATTATGGTAAACCTGTTAATTATGATGATGCATTTACCTAATATTGAATTGTGGTAAATTATTCATACTATGAATGTTAAGATGTTGTCCATAAAGATAATCAACTTTGAAACTTGGTTTATCGTGTCAAAGATGAGTTTCTTCAAAGAGAAGGAAAACCCTAGTGGTTTAAATCTTTGTGTAGAAAGCATATGGAAAAAATTCTACATGTGTTTAATGCATGACTTGTGAATAGATTATTAATCACACTTAAGCAATTAACTGTGATTGAATATTCTTTTCTAGACACATTTAATATATAAAGATGATAATTGTCTTACTTATTTTCATTGATATGAAAAATGACAATGGAATAGTAAAACTCTTTCTTGTGTGATTGCTTTTGCGAGGACGATAAGTAATACAAAGGAGTTTTATGAATTCACATAATCTTTGGAAATGTACAAACTGCAAGAATCCATGAATGGATATATGCATGCATCTAGGAGATGATTCTTATGTTTAACTATTAAATCCAAGTTTTGGTTTAAAATTAAAAATAAGATAATTTATAAGTATTCCTGAAAGCTAGTGGGAGTATTATGTTTATTTTCTTTAAATCTTATATGTTGTGGTTAGTAACATTCCATCTAAACTAAATGTTGTGCTCTAGTTTGGAATGGAACTTCACTTGAAAGATTTAGAAAAGAAGACATACAACCTTAGACTATATGTTTATTGTTAGTAAACATGTGCGGTAAATAAATGAGTCTAATAGAACATGATATATCATTTGGAAAATGGATATGTAGAACATGAATGAATTCTCTGTTTGACACAAGGATTTTTCATATACATCGTGTTACTGATGTATCATGCTTAAAGGCAAGATGATTTGACAACATTGATATCTAATGAAGTTATTAGATAACTAGTGTAATGAATATTCTAATGGAATATGTTTGAATTTAGAATTACATTCCTCAGCCTGGAGTTGCTCTCAAAATTCTATGGATGAGCAATGCAACAATTGTTGCAAAATTGTCATAGCCAACAAACCTGAAAGTTTGGAAGGCATCAAACATTACACTATAAATATTGAAGTTTACGGAGATTATTTTAAAGAGCATATTGTTGTTTGAATACAATAATGCTGGTTTAATTGAGATGACACTCAATACTAGTCATGGGAGGATTTCATCCTTGTTGATGGCCATGTAAACTAGTTGTGCTCAACTAAGAGCATAGTCGCATTATACATTAAAGAATTAGAATACTTTAAACTTAAAAATTTTGAAAGTTTGGTTGTCATAAATTGGTGGTTGAGGATGTCACACACTTCATGAAATATTATGTAGTAATATCAAGATATTTTGAATGCACACATACAAGAACTTCACTAGTTGAATTCTTGAAATAAGTATTCTCAAAATTCTGATAGTTCAAAGTTAGTTGAAATTATGCCTTGTCAACAAGTATGATTATCATTACTTGAGACATAATTCATTAACCAATATTATCATGCATTGATCTATTTAGTATTTGGATAAGGGAAGTTTTGAACAAATATTATTTAAATGAAATAAAATATTGGTTATGTTTATTTTTCATTTTCTTAATATTATATCCTATATTTGCATGTTTAATCCGTGAATAACTTATGTTATTCTAAAAGTCCGTTGTCGATCATTGATGTGGGAATGTCATTGAATCAAGACAAATCTGAGTTTTGGTAGAATATACTTAAAGTATATTGATGCGTGGGACATGCCAGATTCACATGATATTCAATGAATTGAATATAGGACAGATCCCAACTTAACATGATTGTACTTTATGGATCTTTGTCATTAAGTAAATCATGTATATTTATCCTCAGACTTGAGATACCAGATGACTGTTATGAATGTAGCATACTTGTGTGAGATAGTCTAACGCTATCCGTAAAAGGTGGTTATAAGGGCTATTTTCAGAAGTGTTGCAAAGTTCATGAGTTATGTCTTGTAGTTAAGAGAATTTACTCCTTTGAATTTGTTTCAAAGCATAATACTGTTTGGGCCCCTCGTAGGATTGGCAAGATGTTTGTAAGGCCTTACCCAAGATCTATCTGGAATACGTTCAGATGATTTGGTAATCTTTTTCAATCATATATAACGAAAAACAAAATATTAACTTGTGAAATGACTTGATCCATATTCACAGTTAATGAAGTATTAGAAGTAAAATGATAAGTAAAAATGATGAATCATTAAATGGTTTTTCCAGGAGACCATACTCGATTCGATCTGGGGGCATAGACGTGTTAAGCTAGACTAAACCAATGTCATTACTATATTAAGTAATATCCAAGTGGGAGCTGAAAGGTTTATGGATATTTTTAATATAAGTATGACCGGATTTGAACTCGAGACTTCGGGATTGCACACATTACGTATGAGAATTGATGTTTAGAATAGTTAATATATAAATGTTATTATTAATTATTTGGTCACAAAATAAACACTTAACGAATGTTAATATTTAACGAGTTTGGACTAACGGTCGTTAAATATAACATTAAAGGATTAAAGATGAAAATAGTAGACGACAAGGATCTAGAACCTCTTTGGGTTCTAGGTGGCCGGTTGTGGGTCTCTAAAAAGCCCAAGGGAGGTTTGCTTGGTCACCAAGTTTAGATGTGTATAAATAGAAACCCCTTGTATTCATTAAATCTAATCTTGGATCACCAAAGAACCCTAACTTCTTCTCCTTTCCTCTTCTCTTGTTCCTTGGCCGATCGTGTACCCTCCCTCCCCAAGGGATTCGATTTTCCAACTACAAGAAAGAAGTGTTTGGTTTATTTGTGATTCAAGAACCTAGCTTTTCACTTCAATTCGATATTAGTACGTGTGTACAAAAACGAAGAACAAATACAATTGTGTTTATGGTATTCTTGGGTGTCGACTTTAATTAGGTCGATTGGTATAAACCCTTTGCTAGGGTTTGGGTTTTTGTTCCTTGTTCTTGATATCGTGTGTTTCTTGAATTGCTAAAAGGTACGCACTTTCTTTTGATTCGGTTAATTAATTTACAAGTATTCTGCTGCATGCTTTGATGATGTTTATGTGTTTTTTTTTATAATTGTTATGATTAGTAAAACCCAACAATGGCATCAAGAGCCGTTAATACGTTGTAATCAATTACCGAAACACATAAAAACTGAATCTTTGTGATTATAACATGCTTTTATGGGTTTCTAGGGTTTTGAAAATTGGAACCCTAATTTTTATTATAAGGGTCGATTACCCTTTTAATTTTTAATTAGGTTTTATTTTTTGTAAAACATGTAGAAACCCTAGGATTGCATGTTTATTTTTTATGTGGTTTTAATGAATAATTGTTATGTACATGTATATGCGTATCTTGGAATTATAATTGTTATGAGGAATCCATGGTGGAACATGCATGTTTTGTCATGGATTATAGTTTTTGATTAATTTTTAAGTAAAATTCACATGTTAATTAGTTTGATAAATATAAAATTGGGGAAGACCTCAACATATCTAATAAAAATTCGTATGTGCTATATGGTATATTATTGACTTTGGCTTACGCAATCGACTTGTCGATGCATGTGGCTCACGTACCTTGTAGGTGAAAGCCCTAGTTGATGTATGCATTATTTTATGCCTAGAATTGTTTATTAGGTTTTATCGAAATAATTATGAATGTGGCTAATTATTTTACATATGTTAAATTATTAAGTTATATGTATATATTATTTGAGTTTGTTTAATTTTTATTAAAGTGCTTTTTTGTTTATATTATATGACATGTTAGTAAGCAAAAAGGGTTTTTTATGAATAGAAAATTAAATGGACTAAATAATGGCGAAATTTGATTTGTTTTCTAAGTGTTAGATCTTGAACTTTTAATCGACTGATGCGACTGTACTAAATGGTTAGAACGGCTCACCCACTAGAACAAACTCAAAAGGGGGTTCAAAGAAGTGCGCACATTCACTCTGAAAGGATGTCTAAGGTTATGCTTCAGCGCTTACCTAGTCCTCTGAAGTTTCTAGGTTTAAATAATGACCTGTAAAATTACATGTTGTTATACTATATTGCTGCATATGATGACTTTGTTAACAACTGAAGAAAAATATATGACACTTATTGGAGAATTGAAGGAACATGGCTAAAGGGACTCTCCACACAGTCACGATTTGAGCTAAAGTTAGTAGCAGGTATTGCTATTGGTGCCTTGACAAAGACGGTCCCCGGTCCGAGGTTCCGGGCACTGGTTGAAGCTATTGCAAATCGGAGAAAGCTAACTATCACCACTAAGGTGAAAATTGTTAATATTAGTGTCTAATAGTTAGGATATAAGTTTAAAGGCCTAGTTGTAGTCTAGCTCAAATTTAATAAGGTTAGCCATGTATTAAAAAATCTCTTAACCTCCTCAATTACAAATTCTTTATTCACCATAGATTATGTTTCTCCCATTTCATTATCTAAAATAGAGATGAGGGGTGAGGTTTATTTGTACGTTCTTTTTTTGCTCACATTTAATAAAAGTTTGACTTTAAAATAACTTTTTTATGTGTGTGTTGGTGCCACTCGACATTAAAGGATCAAAACCTTTTATCGAGCTCTTGTTGGAGTAGTTCTTGATTCATGGTTCCGCTCTAGAAAACCGGTTTGTTGAATTTCTTCCCAACAGTTACCATAACCTGATGAATAAAATCGTTGGCTAAAAGTGGTAGATAATTGCAAAGCTTTCTTTATCTCACATTTTCTCTTTTCATCGTGGTTGGTATCCACAATGACAAGATGAGACTAATGTGGATGCTGAAAACCATAATCAAATAATTAAATGAGATATCAGGCTCAAGTTTCTTGGTTCTTGATAAATGTAAAATCTTAATTTTTAGGTGCTTGCACCAGAAACCAACAGTTGCCAACATACTTATTTCTTGTTCATTACTACGAGTAATTATCCATTTAAAAAAGTAAGAGCATTTTCACACTAACATGGAGCATAATAATCGTATGCTATGACTTTAGAGGTATATTTATAAAACTGTAAGCAAAATTAGATCAAGTCACTACTATTGAGTGTATGTAACAGAACATGAAACTGAGTGCATTTTTAGTGGAAGCAACATGTGGTCCTTGTTATAGCAATGGATCGAACAAGAACTATACGATACTAACATGTTCTATTGTTTTTAGATGTGCGTTCACTATCTTGTGGTAGGGTCAGAACAGGGACTAATAATCCATTGTAGAAACCACAGTGTGATGACTTAAGAAAATTTCCAATGATTTTTATTTTAGCGATTGAGAAACAAAACTAAAGTTTATTACGAGTAATAAAAAGGATACCATTACTCAGATTTCTAATTTGCGTTAAAGGCTTATTTCATGTGCCTCGTAATCAAGACTAAAACAACGCTACAATCTTCACCCCACACTTTGTTCACTTTAGCAAGCTATGTAAATTAAGCATTTAAGTAAACACCTTATGTGCATCAAATTATTATACACTATATAATATATGAACGTATGGAGATGCCGTATATCACACAGCGTGGGGAAATGGCCACCCATGGTGTTAGTGGCAACTTTATTAATAAGTGGGACTAAAAACCATTGCCAAATACAATTGAAGCATGTAATTACAATATTATGTACCTAGCATTATATGAACAATAATAAGCAGATGAAAAAAAAATACACAAAAAGCATATACAACTACGCACGTGCAACCCTTCGCCATTTTGCCATGAACACCACCACCTTAACATACACCCAATCTTTCAAGAAATCATGAAATTGGAAAAAAGCATGTCTGAGACGTCGATTGAAAAGTAAAGTGCTACATGCTACCCAAAATGCAGTTGCAAAACCAATGGCCCCTCCGATATAAAACCGTCTTTGAAGTTCGTCTGTACTTTGTGCATCGCCCTCACTATCACGGATATGTGGAACTCCTTGATCTTCATCTTCAAGACATTTTTTCATTGTAGGAAGTCCACATAGTCCTACATTTCCGGCTAACCTTTCAGGTGGGAAGGTCTGGAGTTGCGTGCTAGATGGAATCCTCCCGGACAAGTTGTTACGCGACACGTCAAGATAATTTAAAAAATTCAACTTAGACATGCTTGACGGCAACCCTCCTGAGAAATTGTTTTTGTATAAATCCAAAGTTTGAAGTTCTTGCATTCGACCAATGTCTTTTGGAATCTCTCCAAGTAGGGCGTTGCTTGACAAGTTTAGTATTACTAATCCCTTCAGTTTCGTAATTTCATATGGGATTTGCCCGCTAAATGGGTAGTATAAAAGTGTTCAATATACCCTTTATAGCGGATTTTTACCAAAGATGAAAAGTTTACTATATTTTTGGTAACATTGTGATTCTACGAGTACTTATTAACATTTTAAATGAGTTTTTCACGTTTATACGTAACAATTTTAATAGATTATTACACTTATACAAGTATTATGACTATGTAACCATTTATATGTATCTTTTCTAATATTATAATAATACTTGATGAACTTGAGGAAAGAATTACGGAGCTTCAGAATTTTTCGTTGTCGGTGGTGGATATACTACAGAAAATATTAATGCTGAAAGAGGATGGTAATGGATATACTACGAAAATTATTAGTGTCGAATATGAATGGAATGATACTCATTGTGGTGAATGTATATCGTTTGGGCATGCTCTTATTGATTCTTCAAAATATGTTAAGGAGACTGTTCGGAATGACGTTAATGTGGCAGCTAAGGTGTTTAATCATTTTATTCAAAACCCGCAAATTCAAAACCAAAACCCACCACACCAAGAACCACCCATTCGAAACTGAAACCCACAAGACCCACCAAGAGCCCGTACTCTTGGTGAATACTCCAAACCAAGCCACCAAGGCTATCGAAACACCATTGAGCTTCCACAACAAGCCAATGTGACTCCCTTGCGATCCAACACCATCCGGTTCGTGCAAAATGGATGTGAATTCCATGGACTTCGTTCCGAATATCCAAACCAACATCTCACGGATTTCCTTAAAAGTGTTGACTAAATTGATTTTGATGTTGGCAATTAAGAGACAACGCACTTGTGGCTCTTCCAATTATCTCTACGTGGCCTTGAGCGTCTATCCGTAGGATCTATCTCGACTTGGGATGATCTCACTTTTCGTTTCCTCACATAATTTTTCCCACCGGGGAGAACTACTAAGTTAAGGAATGACATTTTAATTTCCAACAACGTCAAGATGAAACTCTTTATGAAGCGTGGATTCGTTTCAAGGACCTACTCCAAAAATTCCTCATCATGGCATTGTCTCTGGCTCCAAGTACAAATTTTTTATTATCATGTCAATCACTCCATAAGACAAGCCATTGACCATGCGGGAGGTGGTAAGCTTCGTGGCCAGAATGCGAAAGAATCGTGGATATTATAGAGAATCTTGCCATTTATGACAACGAATGTTGAAACGACCCTCGCGAGTTGAGCAAAACAGTTAAGGCAATATCCTTGCCTTCTAATATCTCAAGCATTCCCGATCGTAGGATCATTGAACTTGAAGATCAAGTCAAATTCTTGATAAGTTCCTACGAAGTTGTAAAAATAAAATAAAAATTAGACTATAATACTAAGGATGGTTGAAAATTTTGTCAGTATATGTATCTGGGCTACGGCCTCCATATGAGTCAGAAGAAGGCCCAAAAAGGCCCAGTTAGTGTGGAGCCCTTTATAATCTATCATTTCTCCAAACAATCATTTTTACACACAAAAATCAATCAATCAACAAATTCATCACCAGTGACGTGACACTTAACGAGAAAAATAACGAAAGTTAGCTTTCGATGGTTGTTTTGCAAAAATAGAAAATATTAATGTCGTTTTTGCAACAAAAACCCTCTCAGTATGATCCTTGCGCATTTGGCTGCTTTAGGGACCATTTTTGCAATTTACCCTAAAATAAAAATTAGTCTATGGGGGTGTTTGGCTAAGCTTATTTAACGTAAGCCCATTTGGGCTTATTTTTTATAAGCTCCAAATTTACGGCTTATTTTGAGACTTGTCAGCTTATATAAGTTTATTATGATATAATAAACTTATAAAAGCCCAAATGACCTTGTCGGCTTATTTTGAGACTTGTCGGGTTATATAAGTTTTTTATAAAATAAGCCGTAAAATTAGAGCTTATAAAAAATAAGCCCAAATGATCATACGTTTAGCCAAACATGCCCAATAATACTAGGCTGTGTTTGGCAAGGGGCTTTTGGGGGGCTTATAGGGCTTGGGCTTTTAAAATAAGGCCGGCTTATAAAATAAGTCTCGTTTGTCATGCGGGCTTATGAAATAATAAGCCCTTAAAAAGGGCTTAAAACTTTAGCCAGGAGCTTTTGAACAATAAATTACTTATTTACGCACAAAAATATCTAACATATTAAAAAACTCATTTAATTATGTCATTTTTAGTAATTTTGCAATAATAAGCTTAAGCTTAAGCCCATTTACCAAACAAATTTACAAAAATACAAATTTTAAGTTCTGAATTATAATAAAAGCCAAAGCTTCCCCAACCCCAGCCCAAATTCAAAAATTTTGTCCGTATAATCATCATTTATTCAGACAAATCATTTTTACACACAAAAATCAACCGATCAACAAATTCATCCCCAAAATTAAGCTCAGTACGTAGTCTTCATCTTCTTCTCTTTAATTAATTGATAAATTATTTAACTGTTTGATAAATTTATGCAGATTTCGTATTCTCTCACACACACACGCTGTAAGTATTATTAACTGCTTATTATTTGCTTAGATATTTTAACTGCTTATTATTACGAACACGAAGTCTGCTTAATATTAACGCTGTACGTATTATTAACTGCTTAGATTTCGTATTCTCATTCTCTTTAATTAATTGATAAATTTATGCAGATTTCGTTATTAGGTTTTTTTTGTTTTTTTTTAATTAGATTTTTTAATTATTAACTGCTTATTGTTTGCTTAATGTTTTAGATGATGCTTTTATTTAAGAGAGGAATGAATTGAAATCCAGCAGCATCATATTATCCGCGTCATAAAGAGGATTGTATTCCATTCATGTATTTGCCAACTGCAATATGAAAGACCACTATCAGCACCGCTACATCACAAAGTAAATATTATGTTTAAAGTTCTAATGTTAGATAAAAATGGCCTTGAATACAAGACTAAAAATGGCTCATATATTACCAAATTTTAAAGCAACACTTTCCTGAAAGCCAACAAATTTATAAAAAGAACTAGCTCATTATGCTCTAAATTTGGAACATAAACAATTCAAAGGCTTATGAGACAAAAAGAACATCCGATTTAGACTGTTACTTGCAAATTAGACAACCCAAACGTACCATGTAACTTGAACCATATATTGGAACCAACAGGACTGAAACTGAAAATCACATATCAAAACGTACAATGACGTACCCTTTTCAGTTGGTAAATCAAGAAAAGCACGGAAAGATGGATAGACGTACAGATCCTGTTTTAGCCTTGTGTACAGGTGACTTTAAAAGCAACAACGTACAGATCCTGTCTTCAACCATCATCATGTTTCAAACAAAACCATTAACAGTTTAGTCTAATGTTTATGGAATTACTACATGTATCATATGTACACCCCGCACAGGGTCATTGCCACTATAAGAAGGCAAAGCAATTAAGAAGTAGAGGAATTGAAAGCAAAAATCCATGTGTAGTGAAAGTCGGAACCATGTTTTTTATCAAGCAAAAACATATATGCACGTTGATTGATATAAACAGACGCGTTCTTGCCAGAAATAAGAGTTATTGAGGAATGCAAAAGTATCTTTTACTTGACTTTTGGCTGAAAAAAAAAATAACCATTCCTTACAGCAAAAAACCTTGAACGCAGGCACATCCTTCACCCTTTATCACACATTTCCATAACACTAAATTCTCCCTCAACCCAACTACCAAGACACATATATGATATGTAAAACACGAAACCAGAATGTGCAAGCATTCCCGAATGCATTAACTGAATTGCTTTTCTTTTGAACAATTTGCTTTTAACATATTCAAATGTCTAAAAAGGAGTCATAGTGATCAGATCCAATCATCTAACCAAATCTTCCAACCAACTCAAAACCATGATTTCTGCAAGCAGTGTTTGACATTTCTTTTAATCTTTACTCTTCCATCCGTTTCCAATCTTCCACCCAACTCAGAACCATGAATTCTGCAAGTGGTGATACACGTCGGGAGCGTTTGACATTTCTTTTAATCTTTACTCTTTCATCAAGGAATTTATCAAGTTTCTTTGAGTTATAATGTTGTGTGTCTTTAAGAGTATCAACACTGAGTTCTATGTTGTCTTTAGCTTTTGTGACTTTCTCTGGTTCTTCTTTTAACACACTTACAGTGGTGTCTTTAAGATAAATGTACCTATTAAGCACAGCAGTTGTTTCACAAAACTTTGACTCATTTTCTTTATAATGCACAATTTGTTTTTCTAAAACTACTAAGCCTATTTTATGATTTGCTAAGTTATAACTGGTTTTAGAAAACTCTTCATACAATTTATCAAACTCAGTTTTAAGAGACTCATATTTACTTAATGGGACACATGTATCAGAGCAATTTGTTTCAGTGATTACCTAGATACAAAAGCCATGTTGATTGGACTCTCTTCTTCATCAGCCATGAAGCTCCAATCATATCCAGCACCATCAATAGCCACCATTGCTTTAGAAGATGAATCATCAGCTTCACCACTTTTTCCTTTTCTCCTGGGGCTTCTGCATTCCCTGGCAAAATGCCCAAGCTTGCCACAGTTGTAGCATTCTACCTTTCCCTTGTCAAACCCAACAGTAGCTCCATCATTGATCTTGATCTGCCTCCTAGTTCTCTTCATGAACCTTTTTGCCCTTATACTGATCAAGGCAATGTTCCGCTTGATATCCATCTCTTCAATGTCATCTTCATGGATCTGTCTCAGGTCATCATGAGTGATCTGGGATCCCTTTTGCTGCTCTGAGATGAAAGCATAAATGGTACTTTCATTGATGCCCGCTGTAGTGGTGACCAAACAGTCAGTATTAACATTAGTACTAGGAGTACTAACACCAAAACTCTCCTATCATTACTAGTGACTGGTTGAGCCACAAAATCTATATTTTGTGACCCACAACTGGAAGATGCAGCTGCAGCTCTCTTCATGTCTTGTTCAATCACCTTAAAGCTATTGAACAGATTATCCAACCCTGGTTTCAAATTCTGCCTTATTCTTCCATATAATGACATGAGTGTCCCGTTTTGGTGATGGAAGACTTCTAACAAACCAGAGATTGATATCCTCCTGAGAGATGTCTACACCCAACACTGCCAGTTGACTGACAAGTTTTTGAAGCCTATTGTAAACTGAGTCAATGGACTCAGTTGCACCAGCAATGAAGTTTTCAAACTCTTGCTTCAAAAGAGTTTTCTGAGTTTTCTTAGTGGCAGAGTTCCCACCAAATCTGGTGTCAATGGCTTTGAACAGACTCTGAGCATCTTTGTGTTGGCTGAAGTTGAGTTGATGATCATCTGGTAATGCCATAAGTAGGAGACTTCTGACCTTGAGATCATTGCCTCTTTAAGCCATTTTATCAACAATGACAGGTTCACCTTTGTCTTTAACAACAATTTTGCCACCAAATTCTTCAGAAACAATGGCTTTGTAGGAGTCTCCATTGATCACAATGTTCCACAGCTTAACATCAAGTACCAAGAAGTACTGATCTATGCGCATCCTCCAGAGTTCATATTCATTTGGCTGCAACTTAGGAACTCTGGTAACAACACTGGATTTGCTTGAGTCAAAATCCATTTCTTCAGATTTGTCACACGGGATCTTCTAAAAACAAAGCTTCAGGACACAAGCTCTGATACCACTTGTGGAGACCCAAACCTTGGATCTAGAACACTTAGCTTCTAAACATGTAGTTGCCTTGGATGGTTCCATAACAAAAATGAGAAACTTTGTTATGAATACACACAAGTATGCAAAATCTACTTGAATGCACTTAGAAGATTAAAGTAAACACAGAGTAATGTTAATAAGTACTCATAGAATCACAATGTTACAAGAATATAGTAAAAGTTTCAAATACGGTAAAAATCCGCTATAAAGGGTATATTGAATACCTTTACCCATTTACCGGATTTTTTAGAATATATACCATTAAACGTGAAAACCTCATTTTAAATGTTAATAAGTACTCATAGAATCACAATATTACAAGAATATAGTAAAATTTTCAAATACAGTAAAAATCCGCTATAAAGGGTATATTGAACACCTTTACCCATTTACCGGATTTTTTTAGAATATATATCATTAAACGTGAAAACCTCATTTGAAATGTTAATAAGTACTCATAGAATCACAATGTTACAAAAATATAGTAAAATTTTCAAATATGGTAAAAATCCGCTATAAATGGTATATTGAACACCTTTACCCTTTGTAGCGGATTTTTACCATATTTGAAAATTTTACTATATTTTTGTAACATTGTGATTCTATGAGTACTTATTAACATTTTAAAAGAGTTTCTCACGTTTAAGGGTATATATTTTTAAAAAAACGGTAAATGAGTATCCTCATCCGCAACCTTTAGAGAATCCAAAACTTTCTCATAAAGGTTAAATCCGACCCTAGAGTTATAAAGATCAAACATCTTATTAGTCCAATTCTCTAACTGATAAAGTGAGAAAACTAGGTATGTTTCGATAAAAAGCTCAACCTCATTCATCTGCCTTTTAACCACCGAGTCTTTTATCCTCTTCAATTCATCTTATTGTGAATCGTGAATCGTTAAATTGTGAATCGTGAATTGTGAACCGTTTAATTGTAAAAATTGAACTGTGATATATGAATTGTTGGAACCGTTGAACCGAACAGAAATATGAATAAGTTGGCACCGTTGAACCGAACGGGAATGAATTTTTGGAACCGTTGAACCGAACGGCAAAATAAATCGTTGGAACCGTTGAACCGAATGGGTATATGTTGAATCGTTGGAACCGTTGAATCGAACGGAAATATAAATAGTTGGTATATGTTATAACGCGATATAAATTGAATTGTTGGTTTATATTAAGTTGTTGGTATTTGAATTAATTAAGAATATGCTATAACTGAATAATACTTATTTGAGATTTGAACAAATTGCATGATTATTTTATAAGTTTGATTTTATATGAATTGTTTTGTATGTGAAAACCATGAATTCTCACTAGGCCTTTGGCTGACTCAAAACTCTTTTAAAATTTTTGCAACTTAGATAAGCTGCTGTAGGAATCAAGAGTTTGATTGAGACCGAGTAAGATTAGACGCTTCCGCTGATATAAGGTATATAAGAGGGTTTAACGCTCCGATAAGGCGGGGTGTTACATTCCATATTAAGTAACTTTCCAAAAATAGCATGTTTTCGTATTTAGCAAATTTAGTCATAAATGATATAATCAAAGTCAAATTAGATTATAATAGTTAAAACAAGTACTACCATACTTTAAGGGTCATTTATGCCAAGTTTTACAAGTTTAGGGTTTAAAGTATCAATAATAGAAAGTAGAGGGTCAAAAGTGTAAATATAGCATATTACATGTTGTATTCATTTAGTACCTTTGGTTTTCATATTAGTAAGTTAAACCTTCAAGTTTCATAATTTACAAAACCAACCCTTAACTTAATTATATCGCGTATGTACAAAACCCTAGTTTTAGATTAAGGTTAACATATACGTTCTAGACCACGAGAGCTCGATTATCATTAGATTACACGATTCCTTGTGAAAACCCTTTTTAGGTCGAGGCAATCCCTACCCCTAAAAAACTCCCATACGCCCCATTAACAACCAACAAGACCCTTAAATCCTTTCGTTATCGAATCAGTTTACAAGATATGTATATGTATATTTAAAGGCATCATTTAACTTGTTACTTAACCATGATCATGTCATGTATAGAGGGTTCCAAAAACACGTTTTTATCAAAGTTTAAATGTCCATTTCCATTTGACATATACAAGATTTATATCATGATTTCATGTGACATTTAGGATGATTTTACAAGACTATGCTTTATCATTTTATGTGTTATATTATATTGCACAAATCATGCGCATGGAGGGACATAACCACGACCCCAAATCAGAAAACAAAAAGGAAAATGCGAGGTGATGATGTTACCTTGGAGACGTGCAAAGAAGAGGAAGAAAACAAGACTAAAACAAAGCAAACCAAGCACCCTTTTGCCCTAAAATCCACGACCAGCAGCAATGACAACCTACGATCAAAACAACAGCCCTCGAACCCATGATACCCACGATATCAGCCCCTATACGAAGCCTACGAACCTTCTCTTGGACCGCTCTTCTTGGCGACAGAAAAAATGGAGAAGGAAAAGTCCTTGCCGTCACTTTTGCTTAGATGAATTAGGGTTTTAGTGTGTGTTATTTTGAGAGAAAAATATGGGATATAATGTGATAAGAATGAGTTTATTTTGGAGGATATATGGGGGTGACTTGGGGCATTTACATGGCCGATCAAGGGGGAGAGTGGGCCGTTATTTAAGCATGATTAGGGGAGGAAATAAATGACAAATTCAATATTGATTTATTTACCTATATTACATTTGTCTTAGCTTTATTTAGCTTAAATGTTACTTGTAATATGTACATGTCAATAATCCAAGCAACTTATATAATGGGTGATAAATATATAATTCATAAACGTATTTTATTTCTCATAATCTTGCGTAAATTATTTATAAGATAAGTGTTAAACGAAATTAACGAGATGGACGTGTTTTGCAAGTTTCTCGTAATTATTAAGCTGAGGGGAAAAATAGTCATTTAATACGTTTACCATTTTTAGGGTTTTACAGGTGCTAGCTACTTCTTAACCTTTACTGATGATTTTAGCCGTTATGGTTATGTTTATTTACTTAAGCATAAACATGAGGTGTTTGAAACATTAAGGTTTTCAAAGTAGAAGTAGAGCTGCAATCGGGAAAGAAGATTAAAGCTCTTCGATCTGATAGAGGAGGCAAGTATCTAAGCCAAGAGTTTAAAGATTACTTAGCTGAGAATGGAATTGTCTAGGATCTCACATCTCCATATATTCCACAACAAAATGGTGTATCTGAGAGAAGAAATCGTACATTGTTGGACATGATACGATCAATGTTTAATCTTACTACTCTACCTTTATCCTTTTGGGATTATGCTTTAGAATCAGCTGTTCGCATTCTGAATATGGTTCCCACAAAGAAGGTTGATAAGACACCATATGAAATATGGCATGGTAAAGCTCCTAACTTGTCTTATTTAAAGTCTGGGGTTGCGAGGCGTATGTTAGACGTGACTCAGCAGATAAACTCCAACAAAGATATGTAAAGTGTATCTTTATAGGATACCATAAGGAAACTATAGGTTACTACTTTTACTATCCAACTGAAAATAAAGTAATTGTTGCTAGGTATGGAGATTTTCTTGAAAAGGATCTCGTATCTCAAGAATTCAGTGGGAGAGTTTATGATCTGGGAGATGATCATGAAGATACATTACCTTCTTAAAACACTAACGAACTTCCAGTAGAACCTGATAGTTTGGGTCAAGTGATTCCCGTCCGTAGATCTATAAGGACTACGCGTGCACCTGAACGTCTATGTCTTAACATAGAGGTTGAGGAAACTATATTAGGAGATCTTGGAGAGCCTGCTAATTATAGAGCTGCCATGGCAAGTCCTGAAAAGGACAAACGGCAAGCCGCAATAAATGGGGAACTGCAATCCATGAGAGAAAATGAAGTTTGGGAAGAGGTTGACTTACCTCCAAATGCTAAGGTTGTTGGAAGTAAGTGGCTCTATAAAATAAAGACATGGATGGAAATATACACATCTATAAAGCTCGTCTAGTTGCGCAAGGTTTTACTCAAACTTATGGCATAGATTACGAGGAGACCTTTTCTCCTATAGCAGACATTAGAGCTATTAGAATTATCATAGCTATAGCAACTATGATTATGAGATATGGCAGATGGATGTCAAAACCGCCTTCTTGAATGGTCGCTTAGATGAAGACATCTATATGAAGCAACCTGAGAGGTTCGTGAATCCACAATTTCCAAACCGTGTATATAAACTTCAAAGGTCCATTTATAGATTGAAGCAAGCATCGAGGCAATGGAATAAGAGATTTGATGAAGAAATCAAAAGGTATGGATTTATTCAAAATCTTGATGAGCCATGTGTATATCACAAAGTTAGTGGGAGTGATGTAATTTTCCTTATCCTTTATGTCGATGACATATTAATTATGGGAAAAGACATTCCAAGTTTGCAAAATGTTAAGGAATATCTTGGAAAATGTTTTTCCATGAAGGATTTAGGAGAAGCTACATACATTCTGGGAATCAAGATCTACCTAGATAGGTCAAAGCGGTTAATTGGTTTAAGTCAAAGCGCAAGTGATAAAATATTGAAGAGATTCAATATGCAAAATTCCAAGAAAGGATATTTGCCGATGGAAGTAAAGCATGGCTTATGTAGTGATATGTGTGCTTCAACACCTGCTGAAGTGGCACGCATGCAGAAAGTTCCTTATGCTTTGGCAGTAGGATCTATTATGTATGTTGTGAGATGCACAAGGGCAGATGTGGCGTTCGCTCAAAACATGACCAGCCAATACCAACAGAACCCAGGTGAACTTCGCTGGACTGCTGTTAAACATATTCTAAAGTATCTTAGTGATAACATCAAATAGTCCTGAATATTAAGTGTCAATTTCCCCCAATAATGCTCGTTATTTATTTCATTTATATGGATTTACGCTTGTTTTCCACTTTCAGGTAAATTACGAGTATTGGAGCTATAGAGATGCGAAACTGGGGAAATATCTAAAGAATTATCACAGTATGCTATTTTGAAGAAGTTACGGCGTAACTCATCTCTCACATTACGCCGTAACTATTGCGTGACCCAGAAAACCAACTTATAAAAAAGGTTACGGCGTAACTCTTCCCAAAGGTTACGACATAACTACATTAGGTCAAATGAGGTTTTACTTACGCCGTAACTACTACATCAACTACGACGTAACCGAGCTTATTGAAGACTAAGACGTAACCACTCATTAGGTTATGCCGTAACCAGCAGATCTAGTGCATTATTCGAAGAAATAGAAGGTTACGGCATAACTCCTATATTGGTTACGCCGTAACCCAGATCTGGCCTATAAATACCCCACGAATTCCAGCATTTCTAATCATCCCATTCCATACACAACACTCTGAGAACGTGCGAAAAAGCTCAAGGCAGGTCTAGAGGAGCATACGAAGCTGCCTCCAAGAGAGAAATCACTCCACTACGATAAGCATTAGCGTTTTATATTTCTTTTGCTTTCAATTCATGTATTTCATACCTTTGAATATTGAATTGAGTTGCATGATTAATATGAGCGGCTAAGCACCTTTTGGTGCTAGCCTAGTTATGATTCCTTAATTGTTTTGTTTCCGTTTACTTTACTTCCGTACAATTATTTCTAAGTGTATACATGCATAGTTTATTGGTAGCCACCCTTGGTTCGGTAGTTTTGAATGGCGATAGAGGCCAATTGCCTAGGAGATATGACCAACTGACCCTAGGTGAGCAGACTGAGACGGGAAGGGTAAGATATGACCAACTGAAGACCCTTTCTGCTTGTGCGATTTGACCAACTGATCACCTATCGTTTGGATGAACTTAAGAATTAGGTGGTGCGTGTCTAAGTTCCTAACGGCCGAGCATTCACTATTATAAATTTAGCATGTAGCGGTACTTAATGACTTGGCTTAGGGGACCAGGAACAACAGGACTTATGACGGTGCGCCTGACTTAGTTATAATCCCTATCGAAACCATTATTATTCTGTGACACTAGACTTAGTAATAATCCAACACACATAGCTCTTGGGACGACCTCGGCTTTACCATTTACTACACTACACACGACCGGGTACACTGCCCGTTAGTGCACTAGGGTAGACAATAGGTATAGCGAGACACTATAAATATTAAGACCTGGTCAGTAAAACCTGCATCACTTAGAAATATGAAAGATATGTTCTTAGTGTATGGTGGAAATCCAGACACAGAGCTTGGTGTTACAGGTTTCTGTGATGCGTCCTGGCAGTGTGATAAAGATGATACGAAGTGTCAGACGGCTTATGTCTTTGTCATCAATGGAGGAGCAGTTGACTGGAAGAGCAAGAAGCAGAGCACGATTGCGATGTCTGCGACTGAGGCCGAATACATAGCTGCTTCGGAAGATGCAATGGAGGTTGTTTGGATTAGGAAATTCATTTCAGGGCTTGGTGTTATGCCTTCAATTGAATCGCCTATTGATATGTATTGTGACAATTCTGCTGCAATCATATTTGCCAATGAACCTGGAGTCATGAAGGGCACCAGACATTTTCTACTGAAGTATCACTATGTTCGGGAACAAGTCCGCGAAGGTGAAATTAATCTATTGAAAGTTCACACAGATGACAACTTAGCTGATCCTTTCACTAAGGCTACTCGAAAATACAACTGAATAAAATTCAACTTTTATTTAATACATCGAAAATACAACTGAAAGGAAATAAATCATGAAAGGAAATAAATCAAACATATTACATAAACATAAAACATAATACATTAACATAAAACATCAAAAAGCTACTCGTAAATGTCTTCATCAGATCCATTGGACCTAGTTTCGTTAGCAGCTTCATCTTGTCTTATTTATTCATCAAAAAGTAATTCAATTTCACCCGCTTGCGCCTCTTCCTCGTAGATCTCTTCTTCGAAGTCTACGGGTGAAAAGAAATAGCCCTCCAAATTTCAACTTAGGGCAGAAACCGGGTTCAATTCATATGCTACTGGTTGTTACTAAGTTAATGTCGGTATTAAAGACAAGCCATCATGGACCCAGTGACGCACTGCACTTAACCTTCTAGCCACTCAAGTTCTCTTAAAAGAGCTTGTTTCAATCTCACAGGGAACCGGTGTAATATTCGACCTGTCACTCTGAGATGTGTTGATATTGAAACATGAGACCCTTCTCCAGTCCCCGCTTACTAAAATCAAAGCGCACTAATCGAGTCTAGAGACATGAGATTCATCAAAATATCTCTTAGGAATAATTAACATTTCTATACTTGCTGTTCAACATCAAGAGCACAAGTTGTATATTATTGAGTCCTACGCAGATCTTGGAAATCTGCCAGAATATTTATGAGATGATCAAATCCTCAGTGATTGAATGGAAATCCTGCCAGGGTAACCATCAAACAGCCTTGACAGCAGGTCACTTCGGTAATCCTTCATGGGTTACGCTTAGTGTTCGCAGTGGTTTCAAACGGTCTATAATCATGGAGTGATACCTCGGTGTACTCCAGCGACTCACAACGACAGTCTAAAGATATTGAGTACAGGAAAATGCCAGTGACCATCTGGTCTGAGATTCGTCAAAGAACATGCCAGCGATCTGGGATGTACCTGTACAAAATATCTGAACACTTACGTCGGGAACTTTATTGCTAACTGTTAGACCGGAGTTCCAGGAGAGATCGTTACCATCTAAATGATTATCAACGACATGCCACTTCAACATGCTCATACCAACAACATGAAGGACAAGAGATTCAAAGTTCAAAAGAAGCTCGAGTTAAGATATAAGAAGAGTAAAGTCGAGAAAGATTCTACGCCAAGTCAAAGAATCTGAATGAAAGACAAAGATCAAAGAGCTACATATGATTGATTCACAAACTTCGTCAAGAGTATAAGCATGTTGGAAAAGACGAAAAGCACCAGCAAGGCAGCAACAAAGACGTTGATAAGAGGCAGACAAAAACATCACTTAATCACAACAACAACAAATAATGTTAAAGACAAAAGGACGTCGGAAAACCTATTACTTTTGAAGACTTATGAAGACCATAAAAGACCAACCCTTAGGGGGAGATTGTTGGGATCACGTGTAATGATTCAAGAAGTGTCGGTCTTTCATTTATGTAATAGGTTGTTAAGTTATTAAGGCTTATATGTTTATAATTATATTTCGGCCCGTATACTAAGCCCACGGGCCGAGAATCCTCTAGAAGATAGTCACACTAGGCGTTGCCCTAGTCTCAAGCCTATATAAGGCATTGTTATGTTACATTAAAACTTGGTTGAAACATTAGAAAATAAACTTTCATATTATGTTAAGCATGTTTCCTCCCATCTTTCTCTCTCTAGATCTCATCATATTTAGGTTATAAGTTTGGGACAAGATCTTTCAATTCCAAAAATCAACTTAAAACAAAGAAACCAAGTGTTTAAGTGTATCTCTTTGAGAAATACAAATCATTATAGTACTTTCACTCTATATTAAATTTTTGATTGCGTGTTTGAAATATTAAAGGAAATTTCTTCTGTCAACATTTCCATTTATTGATGTTTGTTCGCAAAATAATAATTTGTGCCAAACTTTGTTGGCTTCACCAAACTCTTATAATTATGTCTAATAAGCACTTATATGAGCTTGCTATGACAACAAACGTATATAAGCCCATAAGTCCCAAAATAATCAGAAAAAATTGGGGTTTATGAAACATAAGATAATAAGCCCATATATAAGATTTAAGCTAAAGCTTATTTATGAGCTTATTTGATTTCGGCTTATATTTTATAAGCTTATTTTTTTTCGAATTATTTTGAACCTTGTGGGCTTATAAAAGTTTCTTAATTATGACAATAAACTTATATAAGCCCATAAGTCCAAAATAAGAAAAAAAAAAAAAGCTTATCAAACATAAGCCGAAAACAAATAAGCTCTTAATCTCATTAATTAGCTTAAAGAAACACCTTGTTAAGTTTGGCGAAATAGTGTTGTAAATTGGAGCGTTTAAGAAAATTGCAAACCATAGCTAGTAGCTTGGTTCCAAACATGCATTGGTTACAAAACCCCACACGCTAGTTGCTTCAAAATGCTCCCAAAGTTCGTTGACACGACGAACACAAGGTTTTGAAACTGTTGCGAATTTTTTTTTTTATGAGCACCTAATTGTTTGGAGGGCTAAGTAATTAGAAAAGGAAATAAACCTTTAAAGGTAAAAGATATCTGATATCAAGCGTTATTGGGCCAAAGTTTTGGGAGGGCCCGGACCCTCTCCCTGCCCATGGTGGCAAAAAACTAAAGTTGCACTTAAACATCGGTAATTTTATTTACATGTGGATTTTGATGATCCAAAACTTGAAAAAAAAATGCACATTTTTGTTTCAAGTTTAGTTCACTTGAAGAAAAACACAAAGTTGTGCAAGAATCGACTTAATTTATGGAAGAACAAACAATACAGAATAATAGTTATGCAAGTAAAAAGTAAAGTGAAATACAAAAATGAAAGGAAGAAAAGTTTATTAGATACTAGATATGAAACATGATTATCACTTGTTAAACATAAACAAAGTAATTCACAAGTTTCTATCTTCAACATTTGAGCATAGCATGTTCTTGTTCGTAAGTTATGCAAGTAAAAAGTAAAGTGAAATTCTAAAATGAAAGGAAGAAAAGTTTATTAGATACTGGATATGAAACATGATTATCACTTGTTAAACATAAACAAAGTAATTCACAAGTTTCTATCTTCAACATTTGAGTGTTCTTGTTCGTATAAAGAAAGTCAGTATTACTTGTTAAATGTCATAATGATATCATTGGGATCTCATTTCTACCATCACGATTAGTGCAGTTGATTATGTCATAAAAGGCAACCTTAACCCTGGACACGCACAACCCATGATACCAAATTAGGTGGGTCAACCTGATTATCATAATCAGGTTGACCCCCTAATTTGGTATCATGGGTTATGCGTGTCACGGTTAAGGTTTCCTTTTTGACATAATTAGATTATGTCATATGGGTTGAGTTTATACATTTTTTTACTAATCAGTGTATGTCATATGGGTTGAGTTTATACATTTTTTTTACTAATTATAAACAAATTAGGTGGGTCAACTCGTTTACGATCCGAAAGTATTTTGAGTTTAGACTAGGGGTGTTCATGGTACTCGAATCGTACCGAATCGGAACTGGAACTGCAAGAACCGAGAACCGAAAATATGGATAAAGCATAACCAAGAACCGTCTCAAATTCTTCGGTTCGGTTCCGGTACGGGAATTTTTCGGTAATTCCCACAAGAACCTAAGTGTTTAAATAATTTTTTTTCTCGTCGATCATTCATAAAGGGCATGCTAATAATGCTTAAAAATACAAACACGCACAAAAATGTCCCCAACAATGCAAACCATTCCAAATTTTCAATAGTTTCAATTGTTCAAAATAACGTAAACATAAATACAAAACGTTAGAAATTCAATATATAAGTTTATAATTGTTCAAAAGTATCAAGAACACACATTTGTGTTTCAAACCTCCAAAAACGCTTAATGTTCCATCACTTGTTTCCTTTTATAACTTCATACGATATGAATAATATAAGTCATTTGATTTTTCTATTACAATACATGTACTTCAACAAGAAAAATTATTGACAACATGAGTAGTAATTACGTTAAATATGATTGAACAAGCATACTTTAGGTACGTATCAAATTTACGATTTCAAGATAACCATACTTTCGTGTTGATGAAAGATGATGATGATCTTTGAATGGATTAAAAGTTAGGGGTTTAATTTTATTATTTGTTTTTAAGTTTTAGATTTTTATGTTACAACTTAAGAATGAGTAGGATTTTTTTTCCTATTTTCTTAAAAGGTTTTACACATTACACAGCGTCCCAAATAAACCTTATAAAATTTCATATTTTCAGAGTAGTCGGTTCTTTCGGGAAAGTACCGGAACCGTCCCGAGAACCGAAAATTTGTAATTTTAGGAACCAAGAACCATACCATGGTTCTAATATACGGTTCGGTTTTGGTACGGTACCAGTACAGTTCCTCGGTTCTTGTTCTTCGGTTTTTTTGGACACCCCTAGTTTAGGCCCAACCCTAACCCATATATTTTTGTGTCGGGTTGGGATTTGCCACACTTAATGTTATGTAATCTACAATCACATTGTTCAAAAGGTCATACAATCTATTTTTACATGAACTGCTGTAGACTCAAAAGCCAGTTGCATATAATATACTGTGATAAAATCTGACGACATGTGATTTGTTTATTTTGAATTGAAAATATTATAGCAATTTGTCAGGACATTCGTGAGAGGAAAAAATCCTCAATGATTGAATGGAAATCCTGCCAGGGTCAACATCAAACAGCCCTGACAGCAGATCGCTTCGGTAATCTTTCACGGGTTACGCTTAGTGCTCTCAAACAGTCTACAGTCGTGGGGTGATCTCCAGCGACTCACCTGAATTATTAGGGTTATTTCGGTATCTCTTTGTTAGCTTTCGGGTATCTGATTTGGGAACGACCTTTGTGAGGATTAGAGGGCGTTTTCACACTATGTTGTTAACAATCTCGAAGTCCAAGCTTGTAAGTGCCGGGAAATTTATTGCCAACTGTTTTTATGCAGGAAAGACCGTTACTATCACCATATACATCATCATCTTCTACTCCACATGCTCATACTAATATCCTCAAAGATCATAGTAGAACATTCAAGACAAAGAAATTAAGAAAAAGACAAAGAGTAATATCAAAGTCAAAAGCTGAACAAGAATGTCAAGAACAAAGAAATAAATGAGGACTACATTAGTATGAAGATCAAAGCTATAACAAGAAGTATGAGCACGTTGGAGAAGACGCCAAGACAAGATCCTTGAAGATGTTGATGAAAGGCAAGCATATATCACAATTGATCACTAGATCAAAGACATTGAACAAATATCACAAAGCATGAAGGAACAAAGGAACTAGCATAACTATTACACAACATGATGAAAAGTTAAAGAAATACAGGATTCAAAGATCAAAGATCAAGATTACAAAGAGAGATCTCAATGATCACCCCTTAGGGGGAAATTGTTAGCAATGGAAGTATTGATCATCAATGGAATCAAAGTGAGATCTCAATGATCGCCCCTTAGAGGGAGATTGTTAGAAATGGAAGTGACGATCATTGTCGAGTCATTGAGTCTTGTAATGATGAAACGTGTAATAGTTAGGTTGATAAGCTAGTCCGATAATATTACTATGTATCTTAGTATGCTATCCCACATCACCCCATCTCATAAACCTTGTAAGGGTTCCTTTTCTATAAAAGGAACCCATGTCTTCCATATGAGGCGTGCTAGTGTGTGGGTCTTTCTCTATGTATTCTTTCTCACTTGTATCTTTCTCATCGGGTGTATTTGGTAAAAGTAGCAGTGAGCAGTAGCTGTGAGCAGTAGCCACAGCTCACAGCTCACAGCTCACAGCTTCTTAAAGAAGCATTGAAAAAATGAGCATTCCTAAAAAATAGGAAAGCTCACCGCTCCTTTCCGAAAGAACTAATAAAAATCACAATGCTCATTGCTCACCGCTTATCACTCCAAAAAGCTCCACACCGCTCCGCGCCAAACATACCCTTCATCTAATAATATCTTTCTTTTCTTTCTATCTCTATCTCTTTCTCTCTTCTTCTTCTTAACGCCACCACCACCTCCATCTCCATCTCCATCTCCATCTTTATATCTATGGTCCTAACAGTAACTCCATATGATCGCATCTGATTACCACTCACAGGTTCACATGGTGTACCATCAGCACCCACGCGCTTTGGCTTAATCTTGTAAGCTAACTCAGAAAGCGTCGGAAAGTTAGAAGCCATAGTTGAAGTATCCAAGCTAAACCTAGTCGACTCATTCTCTTTTTTCTTTTTCTTCTTTTCTCCTGCCCCACCCGAATCCAAGAAACCCTTCATCATAGTAAAACCATAAACAAAAAAACCAGAAGAACGAAAAACGTCTACTCTTCTACTAACGCAAGAAAACCCTAAGCGATTAGGGTTTAAATACTAAGCATAAATAGATCCTTCGTCAATTAATGTAAACAACTGATAATGAATATAGCATAAGTGATGAACAATAAATATAATAATACCAATTGTGTCTTTTAGTGATAAGAATTAATGGCACAGTAAGCACTAGTAGCAATTAAAATAATCCCTACACCCTTAACGATTTAGCCCCGCTAACCTAATAACCAATCATGAACTACATGAAGATGTGAGAATCGATGCTCAATATCATTATAAGATTTAGTGTTGAAGAATCCGATAAAAGGATGTAAGGGTTTCGGCAAATCGCCGCTATTCGCCGAAGGGAGAGTTTTTTTTAGGGATGATGTACTCATGGACGGACCCACATGTATGCCGGACGTGACACGGGCTACACCTGATTTTAGGTTATGAAGTGTAAAAATATTTCAAAACTGTCATTTTTGTGGTATGTCCAACCTCCAAATTATTTTTTGCTACGTTCAGTTCTTATAGTGTAAATTTAGTAAGCCCAACATTTCTTTTATACAACACCCTTTTAGAAATCCTGGGTCCATCCCTGAATATACTGGTGTTAATTACTAAATTAAGAATAACGTACAATGATGCAAATAAAAGAAGAAATTTATAATTACAATTTCTTATTATATATTATCTACGCTGTGGCATAGAACTTTCATGTGAACTACTACCTCCGTTCCAAAATTATAGTCCTCTATTAACTTTTTCGGTCTTTCTTTTTCAACTTTGACCTTAAATATTTTTATTTGTGTTATACAATAATTGATGAAAGATATACCAATGAGAACACATTTAAAACCCAATCCATTCATATATTTTTTCATCAAGTATTATATAACACAAACAAAAATATTTAAGGTCAAAGTTGTAGAAGAAAGACCGAAAAAGTTAATATGGGACTATAATTTTGGAACGGATGGAGTATTAAGGTTGGGAGTACATGAGGTATATAAATTAAATTAAATACGACACCATGGAACTATTAAGGTTAGGAGCACATGTGAACTATTTAGGTTGGGAGCACGAGGTATATAAATTAAATTAAATACGACGCCGTGAAACTATTAAGGTTGGGAGTACATGTGAGCTTTGATGTGAACTATATATAAGCAATTTAAGCACCGACCTTCTAGCTATCAGTTTTCATGTGATATAATTAATTAATTCCAATTTCATTTTGCTATATAAAGGCCAGCGGCCACTTATAATACTTACACTCGATCAGTTTTCCTTCTAGCTATCAAGATGGCTATAAGCAATTTAAGCACCTACCTTCTTCTTCTCTTATTCTTAGCAATTGTGCAGGCTTCTGTCAGCTCCGTAAGTAGCTACTATTATTGCTTCAATTTGTCCATCTATTCTTGCAAGTATATATGCATGCGATTGTAACTTAATTCTTATTTATATGAATTTATTACAGTATAATTAACTATACATATTTATTGTTGCTTTTGACAGCAGTGTTGTTTTTACACGATCTTAGTGAAGACAGGGACAGAAGATGGTGATACCTCTTCAACCGATGCTAAGATAGGTTTGATCCTACAAGACGCCTATGGCACAAAAGTGAATATCACCAACCTAGAGCAATACGGAAATATGGGTTACGGCCATAACTATTTTGAAAAGGGAAATCTTGATTACTTCATTATACCAACTACTTGCATGAAGTCATCCGTATGTTCCATAACCCTATCATCAGATTTCTCAGGAAGTTACCCTAACTGGTTCATTGATTATGTCCAAGTCCGAACTTTAAACGGCTCCACAAAAGCCCCCGGTGACAACATAATCTTTGAAATCTATGGTTGGCTCGGTAAAGATCATTCACCTTACAATCTCACAAGGACTTTTGATAGTTGCTGCTCATCAACAACTCTGTTACAGCAAATAATATGAGTTGTTCGACCTCCAAAATTGGAAGATATATAATAAGCATGCATCTATAGTTTTGCATGCAACACACACGTATGAACGTGTCTACCTTTAAAAGCTAGTGATCCTTTGATCTAGAATGTTCTGGATTTATAGATCTTTTGCATGTGTGTCCAAAATAAATGTGTGTGCTCTATGTATGTATTTTGCTTTTGTAATTAAAAAAAAGTCTCTTCCTCTATATGGGAAGAAGACTTTGAAGTTTGCAATATGTATATGCAAGAGTATTGTTTTTAAAATGAACCAGTAACAATCTTTTGGAATATATTTCATATTGTTGACGAGCTTTGAATTTAGGGCAATTTAAAGAGTTGAAGGGCTTTAAATTATGGTAGGCCAAAACTCAAAACAAAATATTACCTTGATTTACCTAATCACCAAATTTGTACGTTGAAAGCAACGAGATTTGCTCGTGGACAATTATTGTTGATAAAACCCTTACACCATGCATGTTTAATTTCTTCATTTCCTTAGGTCTATCTACTTATCAAGCTCGTTTATATGTGTCCCCAGATATCATCATGCTTGATGTATATAGTTTATAAAATTATGATCACCCTTTCTTATGAATGTAGAAAAAATATTTTTTATGTTGCATGTCCCACGCGGATAAGTGTGTGGACCGCATCCAACACAGTGCCAAAACGACCACCAATGTAAATATGTGTACATAACATCCAGCCACACGCCCGAATGCAAAACTACTGTAAGTCTGTGCAGATAACATCCAGCCACATGCCCGAGGACACCAAAATCATCATTGTATGTGGCTTGCATCCATCATATGTCGGAAGATATGTTAAAGTAAAGGAGGTCAAGGGTAGCAAACTACCAAAAGTAGAGGGACTCATAATGACAACTTTGTAAACTCTAAGTAGCTTAGTGTTTCTTTTCTGTTTTCAGTTAAACTCTGTATATAAGGACTTGATATTTCATTTCATTTCAGAATTCTGTTAACTGTGTTTCGTGTGTGTTTCCACTGTGTGAAATCTATTTGTTCACCATTGTCACCAAGATACAAACGCAATGTATGTGGATTACATCCAGTCATACGGTCGAAGGAACAACTCCACAGTATACAGGTACTAAAACAAATGCACGGTATATGTTGGAAAATTTAGTGCACTTGTGGGATTAGTTCACACCTTGTAATGGGTTAGGAGGTACGGAGTGTACACCCATAAGTTCCATGAACACCCTGACTCTTGTAGTGGTTTGTATTGGAAGTGCTAGTAGAAAGTACTGCTTGTGGAAAGTACTGCTTGTGGAAAGTACTGCTTGTGGTTTCCACTGATACGCAGTGTTTCCACTGATAAGCAGTGTTTCCACTGAAGCTTGTGTTTCCACTGAAGCTTGTGGATTCCACTGAAGCAGTGTATCCACTGATAGCACTATGAAAGTACTGATAAAAGTACTGCTTGTAACGGTTTTGACCTATTCAATTGGCAGTTTCAACTGCTTAATGACCACGTTTAATTGGTCATGTAACCACTAACGGCTATAATGGGGATAATTATGAGGCTATTAATGGGCCGATTAATACTCATAATTCCATTTTGATTAGCTTAGAGTAAACTCCTATAAATAGGAGATCTGATTATGCATGAAGAACAGACAGAAAACCATTAACACTTATCAGCGCAAGGGTTATAGAATTGTGCCTAATTCTATAACTGCATTTGGTCTTATCCCAAGTAGATATTCGTGTAACCCAGGCATTAGGGTCAAATAGTTTACTTTGGAAAGTGATCACACGATTCCAAGTGATATCCGGTAACCACTTTGTGGTATTTGTTTCTGCTGAATAGTTGCTTGTTTCAGCTGAAGTTGATTATCTAACCCTGCTACTGGGCTTACGACACCAACAATCAAAGTAAACTATTTTGTGATAATCAATGGCTGTTGCTGCAATGAAACACATGGCTTCAAACTTTTCTAAGCTGGATAAGTTTGAAGGGGTGGACTTTAGGAGGTGGCAGAAGAAGATGCACTTCTTGTTGTCAAGCATGAGTGTGGTTTATGTGCTGACTACTCCAATTCCTGATGATGGGGATGATGCTACGGTTGAGCAGATCAGAAGGAGAAGCAAGTGGGAGAATGATGACTACATATGCAGAGGTCTTATTCTAAATGGTATGTCTGATTCTCTGTTTGATATTTATCAGAACTTTGAATCTTCCAAAGAACTGTGGGATTCCTTGGATGCCAAATATATGGCTGAGGATGCATCAAGTAAGAAGTTTCTTGTAAGTAATTTCACAAATTACAAAATGACTGATTCAAGACCAGTCATGGAACAATACAATGAACTTCTTGGAATACTTGAAAGGTTTACACAACACAATATGCACATGGATGAGGCTATTCAAGTCTCTTATGTTATTGATAAACTTCCTCCTTCTTGGAAAGATTTCACGCATACCTTGAAACATAAGAAAGAGGAATTAACCCTGGTTGAGTTGGGCAGTCATCTGCGCATTGAGGAATCTCTCAAGGTGCAGGATAATGATAAGCCAAAGGGTAGCAATGCTGCTGGACCATCTGTTGTCAATATGGTAGAGCATAACAACTCTACCAGGCATAATGACAACAAAGGCAAACGCAAATATCATGACAACCCAAGGGCAGATCCTAACAAGAAAGCAACACCTACTTGTTGGAAATGTGGCAAAACTGGCCATATAAAAAGGGACTGCAAGGGTGTTAAAGTTGGTGGTAAAGCCAATGGATCAGGCACTAATGGTTCAGGGAGTGGTGGTTCTTCCAACTCACTGAAAGGTCAGAATATGGATAATAAGTCTTTTCAGATTTATTATGTTACATATGTATCTGAATCTCATTATGTGCAGGATGATGATGTTGCGTGGTGGGTTGACTCTGGTGTAACAGTTCATGTGTGCAAAGATAGAAGCTGGTTCAAGGCTTATGAGTCACTGAATGATGGTTCTATTCTTCACATGGGAAATGAGTCAACAGCCTTGGTGCATGGTCGCGGTTGTGTAGATCTTAAGTTTAGTTCTGGAAATATTGTAACTTTGTTTAATGTTATTCATGTTCCTGATATCAGGAAGAACTTGGTTTCAAGTAGTGTTTTGAATAATCATGGATATAAACAAGTTATTGAATCTGATAAATTTGTTCTTTCTAAATGTGGTGTTTTTATTGGTTTTGGTTATTTATGTAATCAAATGTTCAGGCTTAATATTACCACTGACAGTGTTATTTCAGCTTTTGTGACCACATATGATCAGACTGATTCTACCCTTTGGCATGCTAGACTTGGTCATGTTCACTATAAAAGGATGCAAGATATGTCTACGGATGGTTTAATCCCTGCTTTTGACATGGACACTGAAAAGTGTAAAACTTGCATGTTGACCAAGATAACCAAGAAACCATTTCAGGGTGTTAGTCGTGAGACTAAGCTCTTGGAGCTGATACACAGTGACCTGTGTGATTTGCATGCCACTCATTCTTTGGGGAATAAGAAGTACTTTGTGACATTTATTGATGATGCTTCTAGATTTTGTTATGTCTATCTGTTACATACCAAGGATGAAGCATTAGATAAATTCAAAGTGTTTAAAACTGAAGTTGAATTACAACTTGGGTCTTTGATCAAAAGATTAAGGACTGATAGGGGAGGTGAGTACATGGATACTCAGTACTTTCAGTCTGTTGGAATAATCCATGAAACGACTGCCCCTTATACTCCTCAGCAAAATGGTATTTCTGAATGGAAAAACAGGGTGCTGAAGGAGATGGTTAATTCCATGTTGTCCTATTCAGGACCAAGTCAAGGGTTCTGGGGTGAAGCTATGTTAACAGCTTGCTATTTGTTAAATAAGGTTCCCAACAAAAGAAACAAGGTAACCCCTTATGAACTCTGGACTAAAAGGAAACCCAACTTGAACTATCTCAAGGTTTGGGGTTGTAGGGCTGTTGTAAGACTCCCTGATCCAAAGTTGAAAACTTTGGGTGAAAGAGGCATTGACTGCATCTTTGTTGGATATGTTGAGCATTCCAAGGCTTTTAGGTTATATGTTATTGAACCTAATGAATATGTTTCAGTTAACTCAATAATTGAATCAAGGGATGCAGACTTTGATGAGAATAGATTCTCATCAGTCCCAAGACCAAGTCAGAGGATTCCTAATGGAACTCATGACACTGGTGTATCAGAAGTCCCTGATGATGAACCATCAGTGGTCCCTGATGAGGTTGTGGTTCAACAACCTGAACCTGTGCTCAGGAAGAGCAAAAGGGTCAGGACTCCAAAGTCATTTGGACCTGAGTTTCAACTATACTTAGTTGAAGGAACTAGGGATGAGGTCTTTGACCAATACTCCTATTGCTTCATTGTTGAGGATGATCCCAAGACATTTGAAGAAGCAATGAAGTCCCAGGATATTGCTTTCTGGAAAGAAGCAATCAATGATGAGATGAATTCCATCATGGGGAACAACACTTGGGTATTGGTTAATCTACCACCAGGTTGCAAACCTTTGGGTTGCAAGTGAATTTTCAAAAGGAAAATGATAGTAGATGGAACTATTGAAAAGTTCAAGGCTAGACTAGTCATTCAGGGCTTTAAGCAAAAGTCAGGGATAGACTATTTTGATACTTATGCCCCTGTGGCACGTATCAGTACCATAAGACTGCTGATTGCTTTGGCATCAATTCACAATATGATTATTCATCAGATGGATGTGAAGACAGCTTTCTTGAATGGTGAGTTGGAAGAGGAGGTTTATATGAACCAACCTCATGGCTTCATCATGCCTGGCAATGAAAACAAGGTGTGTAAACTGATTAAGTCTCTTTATGGACTGAAGCAGGCACCTAAGCAATGGCATCAAAAATTTGATGAAGTGGTTTTGTCTAGTGGTTATGTTCTTAACCAAGCTGAATAATGTGTATATAGCAAATTTGATGAATCTGGTAAAGGAGTCATCATTTGTCTATATGTTGATGACATGTTGATCTTTGGCACTAACCAAAATCAGGTTGACCTGACAAAGGAATTTTTTTCATCAAGGTTCTCCATGAAAGACATGGGGGAGGCTGATGTTATCCTTGGTATAAGGATTAAACATGAAAGTAATAGAATTTCTATCTCTCAGTCTCATTATATTGAGAAGGTGCTGAGGAAATTCAATTACTTTGATTGTACTCCTGTGAGTACACCTATGGATACTTGTGAGAAGCTGATGCCTAATAATGGCAAAGTTGTATCTCAACTTGAGTATTCTAGGGTAATTGGCTGCTTGATGTATGCCATGACTTGTACAAGACCTGATATTGGTTTTGTAGTGGGAAAATTGAGCAGGTATACTAGTAATCCTAGTGCTCATCACTGGCAAGCTGTTCACAGGGTACTGAAGTATTTGAAGAGAACTATGGATTATAGTCTCTCATATACTGGTTATCCTTCAGTGTTGGAAGGTTACACTGATGCAAGTTGGATCAGTAACACTGAAGACAATTCGTCTACCAGTGGCTGGGTATTCCTACTTGGTGGAGGTGCAATTTCTTGGGCATCCAAGAAGCAAACTTGCATCACCAGTTAAACAATGGAATCTAAATTTGTGGCTCTAGCAGCTGCTGGTAAAGAAGTTGAATGGTTGAAAAACTTGCTTCTTGAGATTCCATTGTGGCCTAAACCTATAGCACCTATTTCTATCCGGTGTGATAGTGCAGCTACATTGGCTAAGGCTTATAGCCAGATGTACAATGGTAAGTCTAGACACTTAGGTGTCAGACATAGCATGATTCGTGAGCTTATCATGAATGGGGTGGTATCTATAGAGTTTGTGAGATCTCAACAGAACTTAGCTGATCACTTGACAAAGGGTTTGGCTAGAGACTTGGTTATAAAGTCTGCTAAAGGGATGAGTTTAAGTCCAACTTAGTCTCTGAATACTAGAACACCCAACTCCCTCCTGAGGAAACTTGGGAGCTGAGTTCAATATGGAAAGCTGAACATTCAGTGAACTGGAGCACATGTTTTATTTACATCCCAAGGTTGTGCTCAGAACCTGCTGAAAGGAGGATGAAGTCTTTACTTCTTAATGGTTAATGTTCTTTGAAAAAGTGCTTGGCAGGAGCATGAATAAAGAGGAACCACCTATGTAAATGTTGAAGTTTTGCCGCTTCAGGAAGCTTTGGACTTTTAGCTTTTGCAACATTTATGAATTTAGATATGGACACATGGCTTGTATAGTGTCAGGAGCTTTTAAGTGTTTGAAAACTTGTGTGTATTTTATCTTCAAGTATTCAGATGGGTTGAAGGGTTCAATTCTTAGAACACCCTGATTCTCGAATATTTGAACGTGTAATTTACTAAGATGGAAATTCAATCCTTAGGACATTTTCGTTTATGCACATGTTTTGCTTGATGTTTATTTTTCATGCAAAGGAAGTGAACTAAATTTGGGGAGGATTGTTGGAAAATTTAGTGCACTTGTGGGATTAGTTCACACCTTGTAATGGGTTAGGAGGTACGGAGTGTACACCCATAAGGTCCATGAACACCCTGGCTCTTGTAGTGGTTTGTATTGGTAGTGCTAGTAGAAAGTACTGCTTGTGGAAAGTACTGCTTGTGGAAAGTACTGCTTGTGGTTTCCATTGATAAGCAGTGTTTCCACTGATAAGCAGTGTTTCCACTGAAGCTTGTGTTTCCACTGAAGTTTGTGGATTCCACTGAAGCTTGTGGATTCCACTGAAGCAGTGTATCCACTGATAACACTATGAAAGTACTGATGAAAGTACTGCTTGTAACGGTTTTGACCTATTCAAGTGGCAGTTTCAACTGCTTAATGACCACGTTTAATTGGTCATGTAACCACTAACGGCTATAATGGGGATAGTTATGAGGCTATTAATGGGCCGATTAATACTCATAATTCCATTTTGATTAGCTTAGAGTAAACTCCTATAAATAGGAGATCTGATTATGCATGAAAAACAGACAGAAAACCATTAACACTTATCAGCGCAAGGGTTATAGAATTGTGCCTAATTCTATAACTGCATTTGGTCTTATTCCAAGTAGATATTCATGTAACCCAGGAATTAGGGTCGAATAGTTTACTTTGGAAAGTGATCACACGATTCCAAGTGATATCCGGTAACCACTCTGTGGTATTTTTTTCTGCTGAATAGTTGCTTGTTTCAGCTGAAGTTGATTATCTAACCCTGCTACTGGGCTTACGACACCAACAGTATATACAGATACTTACATTAATAGTTCGTGTGTCCTGCTTTTATAGTCTGATTAGTGATTTTCACACATATTAAGAAAGTGGTAGAAAATAGTTTATTTTGATTAAACTAAAGAAATCAAAATTAAATTACGTTTAAATTACTTATTGGAGGAAATTAGATTACGTTTAAATCTTTTAAACGTTTTAATACTTATTAAATCTTGAATTTAAAGCCCCTGAGATTATTTTGGTTTTTCATTTGAGCAATAAAGAATAGAGAAATTGTGAAGTAATGAATCCGGTAATGTGAGTGCATCTCAAGTGAATTTGATTGGAAAATTTTCAAATACGTGGAAGAACTCAATTGTATATATATACTAGCTAAAATATCCCTGAAATTCACGGGTATTTTAAAGAAACGTTCAAATAATCAAGACATTGCGTATTACGAACTTAGAGATAAAAAAAGAACCACATTTTGATAAGCAAACATATAATACGAAGTTGCTAATAATGAAACATATCATATATAAAACATGGTTGTCAAATAACCGAAAAAGAATATAACAATTTTCAATTATTTGTTTCTCGTAACATGATATACAACCACATATAGATGTGTGTGACATCTTAGATTGTGTAGCACTTCTTTATGGACAACGTTAATCATATCTTTCTCCAAAATTGACTCAACGTAAACATTCTCAAACCATTGTCTCTTCTTTTACTTCCAATTATATTATTATTATCATTTGAATCACAACTCAAGTTTTATTACGAATTGATTTTATAACCATAATATTTAAGAATAAATAATTATTACAATTTTATATACGTAGCAAAGTTAGTTACTAATGAAAGACGGCCTCTGCCGGGGACTCCTATCAAACGAAATTGTTTTATTTTATTTGTGATTTACAAAGCTAAAGCTACAAAATTATGCGCGCGTTTGGTTTGTAGTATGTTTTGAAATGAATTATAATTTGAATAAATTGTAATTCAAAGAGTTAGAATGTGTTGAAATTGTAAATGATGTATTATGTCACTGTGTTTGGTTAGATCTCAATGTAATGTAATTCAAAAACTTTAGAATTTTTTTAATAATAATAAATAATAATTAATAATTAATAATTAATAATAATATGATAGTAAAAATAATAGTCGCAGCACGTGTTGCTGATCATATTTTTAGTAGGATTAGCTTTGCTATAGCTAGAGGAGTGGGAGCCCAGTTATTATCTCGGCTCCCCTCTAATTTCTTGTAACTTCTACGATTTTTCTAATGAAGTGATGTTTTAAAAAAAAAAATAATAATAATAATAATAATAATAATAATAATAATAATAATAATAACAAACAAATAATAATATTATTAATAAAAATAATAATAACATAAATACCAATAATAATAATAACAATTATTATTATTATTATTATTATTATTATTATTATTATTATTATTATAGTAATATTTATTATTATTATTATTATTTTTTTATTTATTTTTTTTTTTTTATTATAATCAACACTTTTATTAAAAGAAACTCAAAAGATTACAAAAAATTAGTGGGAAGCCGAGAAACCAACTGGGCCCCCACACCTCTAGCAATGGCAAAACCAATCCTATTAAAAATATGAACTGCTGCACGCGCTCCAATGTCTTGAGTCATGGAGAATCGTCGAATACGCTTAAGTAAGGTAACTGCATCCTTCTCAAGTTCTCCAAAAGAAGAAAAAGAAAAGGGGAGAAACCCATATCCAATATTCGCACATTTCGCATCGTATTTGACACGTTTACGGTATGCAACATCAATGATCGCGCGCCCTGGTATAAAATCAGTCATTCCAGATTGCGTAAAGGGCGACGATCCCGTAAGATCAACACATACATCACGCCCACTATCCCACGAGTAAAGTAATATATCAGCCGGTCGCAAGGATCTGTCCCCATCTCCAGAGAGCCCAATATCCACCTCCTTACGTGCAGAAATTCCAGACCGGGAGCATATATCAACAAGAACATCACGCACAAGGTTATGCCGATGTTTAATGCCAACAATACCCGCACACGAAACAGCATGATCCCCATAAATATCTCCAGAAAATACCTTAGAACAAGCTGAACATGGCACCTGAACAGTAAAGAGAGGAACACCCAACCGGTAGCATAGAACACAACGATAAGCCCTGGCATTCATAGTTTGTCCCAGACCAGATATTGGAGCCACCCTAAGCCAATCTGAAGTATGATCCTCCTTTAGAGAACTCCATAACGCCATCTGTCGAGGAGAAAGATGGAATGTAGACTCAACAGTTTGGGTAACCCGAACGAAATATATATCTGCCAATTTCTTCATAAGTTTGGGGGCAGCGACCTCGCTAGGGTTAATCAAAAGGTCAATATCCATATTCACATTAAAAGTACGTAGAGCATCATCAAAAGAGGGACCAACAGTTACAATACCAGAACTAAGGAGAAGCTTAGACTGTAAGCTACCAGATTGAAGTCTAGAAGCAAGGAAGGCATAATTCAAGACGTCACCTGCAGCATATAAACCAAGCCCTCCATAAGCAAAGGGTAGGGTGGCGAGTCTCCACTGCCAATCACCAAAACCGGGCCCAGAAGCAGTGACAATGCGTTCCAAGGAAGACCGAAGTGCCGCATCAAAAGAAACCTGAGCACACTCAAAGACCCGAGGCGAGCATGTGCGCATAGAGAAATATAACTTAGAAATACCAGCACATGTACGGAGAAACAACAACTCGCATTGAGGGTCATTGAGTTTGGCCACTGCTTCCATAAGTTATTGAGTTTCAAAAGAGGGTTATTATTATTATTATTATTATTATTATTATTATTTTTTTTTTTTTTTTTTTTTTTTTTTATTATTATTAACATCACTTTATTATTATTATTATTATTCTGAATGACAACGTAATTCAAAAGTTTTCTTCCAACTTGCTATGTAATCTGAATTCTCTCCTTTGATATAATTGTAATGACTGAATTACAATTACAATGTAAACTAACAACTTATGTAATGCAATTTAAATTACAATTTCCTTCATTCTGCAAACCAAACAGTCTACGTAATATAATCGAATTACAATTAAATCCGATTACCCCATATTACAGCGATCCAAACGCCCTACATATTTTGCAAATATCCTATGCACTACTTTAATCACAAAGCTAAAGCTACAAAACTACTACTTGATCACTACATCCTCGAGAATGTTGTAATGCGTTAATACATCGTGTTCTCTTTTTTAACCCTTGCATACACATATAAAAATTGACGTTAATATAGTAGCCTCTATGCGATATGTAATGTCCGTATTAAAGTTAATGCTCCATGAAATAAAGCTTTTAAAATTATTTCCGAGACATTCAACATGAAATATAATATTTAATTCTGAGATTTTTAAAAACTTTAGATATTACAATTAAATCCAATTACCCCAGATTACAGCGATCCAAACACCCTATATATTTTGCAAATATCCTATGCACTACTTTAATCACAAAGCTAAAGCTACAAAACTACTACTTGATTACTACATCCTCGAGAATGTTGTAATGCGTTAATACATCGTGTTCTCTTTTTTAACCCTTGCATACACATATAAAAATTGACGTTACTATAGTAGCCTCTATGTGATATGTAATGTCCGTATTAAAGTAAATGCTCCATGAAATAAAGCTTTTAAAATCATTTCCGAGAAATTCAACATGAAATATAATATTTAATTCTGAGATTTTTAAAAACTTTAGATATTGTTTTACTCTTTGGGATTTACAAAGTTAAAGCCATAAACTATTCCTTTTGAAAATAACTTGTACACAATTTGATCTCAATAGAAATGTTTTCTAACTTCAGACATATTTTATCTTCATTTATTACTCCTTCCGTTCCAGAATAATTGCTGCCCGACAAAAAACACACAGTTTAAGAAAAACATAAGTATTAATGTTTTCTCCCTCTTACTTTTACAAAATCAGCTTTACCCTTAACTAATTAATTTATCTCTTTTTAAAGTTTGTAATATTATGGCTCATTTGGTTTGTAGAAGGGTTTGAAATTAAATTTAGATTCGGTATAGAATGAAAGAAAATGAAATAAAAGAAAATAATATTATTTAATTATAAATTATTATTTTATTCAATAAGTAGGGTCATTATATTATTTATTTATAATTTAAAATGTTTAATGTGTGTTGTAAGATCCACATTGGGGTATCATTCTTCAAAACTCTCACATCTTCCATCTAGATTCATTTTTTTTTATGTTGGGCCCACATTTGATTCTAAAAGAAGTGCACCAAATAATTATAAATGGGAGTCAAAGCATTCTGTGGAAACGTAGAGGAGGGTGAATACGTTACCGTTTAAAATCTTTAGATCTTTAGTATCAAATCGCTTATGAAGCTTGTTATAATATGAAAGTACCAATTATTGTTTGTGACTAATATAAAGCATGGTAAACCAAGTTGTCACACAATCATGAACATCAAACCACATCACAAACAATAGTATAGTGCAAGTATAAAAGTAAAGAGATAAAGAAAGGAAAGTGCAAACCGAACACGAGGATTTATAGTGGTTCGGTCACGGATCTCCTTTCCGCCCTACTCCACTCCTCGAGTACCCAACTCGAGATTTACTTCACTAAATCAACAAGCTCCCTTCTCGGCGGAGAAAACCTTACAATCGTCGCTTACACTTTTTCCGGTACAAAGCTAAATACCGGGTTCTAGTTCGAGGTAGAACCAACCTAACGTCGCCTATACAATATTTCCGACACTAAGCTAGATGTCGAGTTCTTTTACAAGGGTACAACCACTCCCAATATGTTTTATGGCCCAACATAATAAACCTTGTGTTTTATGGCACAAACACATAAACCATCTAATCTAGTTTGGTGAAAGTGTTGTTATGATGCAATGATGTTTACACTAATGATCCATGACACAAATGTCTAATGGATATGAATAACTACTTCTAAATGAACTTCCATTGATAGGAAGCCTTCATGATGAAGATCACAAGTTCCCTAAACTTCTTGTGATAGATCTTCAACTTGTGGTGAGTGGGGATGGCTAGATCTCCAAGATTTCTTTGGTTGATCAAAGAGTATGCTTACAACAAAGATGAATGTTAGAAGCATTATGATCATGATCATTAGGGTGTTTAATGTGTGTTACTACATTGTTAATGATTGATCTAAATGTATGCAAGAAGGTGGAGAAGATGTGCTTTCAAGTGGTGAAGAAATGGGAAAACAATGGGCTTCTATTTATAGCCAAAAGTGGTCAGGAGCGTCCACGGACCACGGACCCCTTAAAAGGGTTCCGTCCTTTATACAATTTGGTGCCGTGGGTGCCTGACATAAAATCTAAAAAATCTTTCTTCAAATCTTTCCAAGATATTACCAAATCTTACTAAGATCACATTTGATATATTGAGTGTCAATCTAACCAAAATATTCAAGTGATCTTCCAAGGATTTCAAAGATGATGCATGACATGATGTAACATGTATTTCCATTTTTAGATTAAAAGGTTTATCAAAGTAAACTTGTAAAATGTATTATGTAACTAGTTGATAAAATGTCTAGTTACCTTTTGAAATACTTGTGAATGCAAAATGTAAAATGAGGTTCGAAATAGAATGGTTAACCTATTAAAATACTTAGTGACTCTAAACGTATTTTAAACATTCTAAATGATTTGTTAATGGGTTTGATCATAATGCCACATAACAAACATGTACGAACCTGTGTTGTAACATACGAGGACTTGAGACATCGAGAGGTGTTGAATGTATGTTGAGACAAATGTAATTACAAGTAACTTGTACATTTTACGTTATGTATTACAAGTTACATGTTTGTCATCAATCAAAACAAACGAGACTGTATAGATTAAATATCGTAATATTTGCACTAACACATTCCTTCAATCCAAATCATGCAGGCTAAACGGCTCCAATTTCAATCAAGGTTAATAAGGTAAACTGATTCAAACTTCCCTATCTACTTTCAGTATTAGACAATTAAATTAGGACATCAAAAAACATGAACAATTAATTTAAGATAAATGGAGTATTAATTCTAAAAAATATTAACAATTCATTTCATATTAATAATTTAACCCTTTTAATTTCTTAGAATCTTCTACTTATGTTGTCAACTTTATGTAACTATATTTATTTTACCTATGTTCTTACCAAAAATTTAACTTTCTAACTTTTTTCCACAACTTTTTATTTTGTATTTTTTGTGTTACTTGAAAGCGTTATAGCCAAAGTCGCGAATTCAAATTACGATCTCTTGTGTTTAAAAAAAGAAATTTACAAATATATATTTTTAAGCTAATGGGAACTATCACGTCTCAACGCATGGGCAACGGAAATCCTTGTTCCATATTAGTTCTTTAGACTACTCTCATTCATAACATCACTTCATATAAGGTGAAGGTTTCACCTTTCATTTTGTGTTCCCGCCGTGAGCCCCCCATCCCAACCAGCATGCCGCTTGCTACTCTTATTGCCGCTCCTTGCTACTCTCCCGATGTGAGCAGTCTAAAAAAAATCCATATAAATTCTTTCAATAGATATTTCGAAACTAAACGTGCAATTACATGGATCTATCCATATTCGCAAACGCATTTATTTTAATTAACCATAAAAATGATTTTTGGTAGGAAATAGAAGGGTTTTAAGAGGTCAACATATTCAAATACAGTTTGAAAAATGATTTGGACCATCGTCACTTTGTCGGTTTTGGTTTTGTATCGGTTGGTGAGGGTCGGTTTGGTTTAGATGCTTGTTTTTTTTGGTTTTGGCCTGAACCGAAACCGAAAAACATACATGTATAAAACTGCATCGCTAAGGGATCGGTTGGACCAGTTCATTTTGGTTTTTTTGATTTGGTTTTTCTCAGCCCTCATTTAGTCATTTTGTTAATGGAGCAATACTTATCTATTTAATTAACTAATTTACCCATAGGATATAGTTCGATTAAAGATTAGATTTTGTTTCTTACAATTAATCTAGCCATGAGTATGTAAATGTTGAACGACATTGAGACTTAAAATACGCCTTTGAGTTATTTTTTTACCAATAGAACATTAAAGCGGCAAGACTACCATAAAGAATACCCACAAATTGAAAAACAACTCATTAAGACACATAAAAAACTTGAAAACATCACATGAGTGCATCGGCAGACCATGAAACGAAGGATAAGGGGTGTCCTGATCTTAATAATAGTTATCACAACTCAGAAGAAAGTAAGGGGTTCTCTGAGTCGGTTGTTGGTGGTGGGATAGACTATAGCAGGAACGTGGAGAAACTAGAAGAAATATTAAAGGAGGAGGTGCTTATGACAAAGGAAATAGGAGAGTCGATCGGTATCGACCTCTTTAAGGCGAACAATGAGATCATGAGAACGATAGAGGAAGAAGGTAATAATCTTGTTTTCCAGTGAACTGCCTCTCTATTAATATAAGAGGATTGGGTGGGGATTTTAAACCCAATTGGATCAAAGGTATTGTGTTCAAAGAAAAAGTTTCTTTTTTAGCCATTCAAGAATCTCAAGTTGGAGGGGTTTCTTTTGATAGAATTAGTAAATATTGGGGTAATAAAAGTATGGAGTGTGAGATCATCGAGCCGATGGGAAGATCGGGGGGTATTATTAGTGCCTGGGATCCCTCGGTTTTTAAAAAAGAAGAGGTGATAATGTTGGGAATTATACGTTTGAGTTGATTAGACAAAAAGAATGAAACAAGAGGGACTTAATATGACAAGAAGAAAACCTACAAAAAGATGGAAGGACTTGCTTGCAAAAGACGTTTTATTATTTAGTCCTTAGTAGAGATTTGTAAACCCTAATCCTCTAGTATATAAAGAGGACATGGGGTGTAGGTTTTAAATATGTCTTCCATAATGTAGACGTCTAGTAAAGGTGTGTGTGTGTCCTAGGCGTATAGTCTTGTAAACGCCTAGGTAAGTTAGTTAGTTAGTTAGTTGATCAAAGAAGACTTTGATTATTGTTTAGTTAGAGATGATGACGAGGAACCTTGTTCAATAATAAAGAATTGATTAGTTTATTCCGATGTGCATGTTGTTAGTCTTTGTTATTGATCCCTATCTGAGCTTATAAACGATCTTCACAATTGGTATCAGAGCGGGGAGCTCTTGATATAGGGATCTACAAGGTTTTTCGAAGAAAAGATACAAAATTCGAAGCTGTTAAAAATTTTCGTATCTTTCTGCAGGGCTGTTTTCAAACAGCGATAACGTTTTCTTGAACCGTTGGATCGAGCTAAAAATTTTTCTGGTGCATCTCAGTATATCCATCTAACTTTTCACCATAGGGATTGTGAATTGGAGCTCGCAATCAAAAGTTATTCAATGTTGAAGTCTGCTGCAAAACTGAAAAAATTCCGTAAGGTTACTACAACACTGTTTTGAAACGGTCATAACTTTTTCGTTAACCGTTGGATCGGGACGAAATTTGGACTAGAGATTCTTGGTATATCAAGGAAGGTTTTGACCGGCGGGATCTTTAATTGGAGGTCTGAGTCGAAAGATATAAGGCGTCGAAGTTGGCTGCTGAAGAGTTTTTGAAAGTCGAATTTTACGAATTGTTTTGAAGAGGTATTCGATTGTTATTATCTCGTATTATTCTTCTCTCAAGTTAATTAATTGCAGATGGAGGCTGTCATGAATAAGTATCATTCTCCATATGTACATGATTTGGTACGGATCTTGTATGGATTTGGTTGGTTGTTATTTAATTGGGACAATGTTATTTTTTAGGTCACGTGATACTCGGTCAAGTTTCATGATTTTGTTTACACGTAAAGATGGTGCTGCTGGGACCCATGAGTTAATATCATGTTTTATGATGACTATTACTCCGTATTTGTTTGGCTATGATCACGTGAGCACTCACTTTGTTTAAACGATGGAGGAATGACGAAGCAAATTTGGTATAGGCATGATCGACTTTTAAAAAGGGTATCGAGATTCGCAACAAACTGATTCTATGGATCGATTATTTTATTGGCAACGTTGAGTTTGGTTTTACGTGGGTTTGCAAATGATTCACAACAGATTGGTTAATATTACTGCTACATGGTTGTTTCAATATTAAATTGTGAGGTTCAAATGCAATCATGCTAAGTTACTGCTGTTACACGTTTTGATTTTTATTGGCAGTCATGGTTCGATAAAGTTATACAGACATGGTTTGAGATAAGTGGTTTTTATGCGAAGATACACGCATGGGAGTTAGGTTTTAAAGTACTGCTTATGCTTTAAAGTACTGCTTATGCTTCAAAGTACTGCTTATTACTGAAAGTACTGCTGTTATTGAAAGTACTGCTTGATGAAAGTACTGCTTGGACGCAAAGTACTGCTCTTTGTCAAAGTACTGCTCTTTGATTTGAGACAGTTTAGCGACGGTTCCGTAACAGAATTTGTGTCACTAACTGATTTGGGATGAAGGAGTACTCATGATAGTGACAGATTAGCGACAGTTTAGTGACAGAAAAAGTGTTGCTAATAGGCTTGTTTTGGATAATACAAGATTTTTTGGTTTTCGAATTAAGGGGAAGTCGAGCATGATAATTGTTATGATTTTTGGCGACACACACAGAATGGATATTGGTTCACACACACAAGAAAAGATTGGAATTTGTTCTTAAAAGTTTTAAAAAGGCTCGTATTTGATTCTTATGGATTAATTGATTACGAAGAAGGTTGAATATCATTTATTTGATGTTGTAGTTGAGTTTCACAGGTTTGTGTTCTTATCATATAGCTTGATGAATCTAGTAATGTGTGATTTTTCTTATGATGCTCTATGCACACATTGGCTATCACTTAAAGGAGTTACATTGTAGTGCTCAGTGTCTCATATTAGTTGAGGATTTTGTCAAGGGATTGCGGTCTACTTATATTTGGTGATTCGTATAAGTATGGAGTTCCGTGGATAGTACAAGATTTAAGACACAAGTTTGGGAAATTCTACTTCTTCAGCAAATTCGTTATACTCGGTTTTCTTCACAAGTGATCATTACATAAAGCCTACAGATTTTGAAGAATCAAGAAGATGGTTAACATATGGGTTTTAGGGGAAGCTTATTGTTAAATGTTTAATCATCTACATGCATCACTCAAGGGGAAGTGTTTAATTTTTACTACTGTTGATCATTATTACTACTGCTAGTTGGAGTTTTCTACTGTTTTGGATCCATTTTTCCTATGGTGCGTAATGGTGGGCGATTTGAAGCATTGGAAGTCTTAGATTGGAAGTATGATATTGGTTCGTGGTGGTCAAGATCATTATTTGCATACGTTCCCTATTTGGATAATAACAAAAAGGGGAAAAGATGTTTAAGTGGTATAGCATGGATTAAGGGGAAGACAAAGGAAGACATACTTGTTTCATTCATGGTGAGATCCCTGATCTCAATTTCTCTACTTCGTCTAGGGAAGTTCGTTCAAGAATGGTTTTGTCATTATCAACTAGGGGAAGATTGCTGGGAATTATACGTTTGAGTTGATAAGACAAAAAGAATGAAACAAGAGGGACTTAATATGACAAGAAGGAAACCTACAAAAAGATGGAAGGACTTGCTTGCAAAAGACGTTTTATTATTTAGTCCTTAGTAGAGATTTGTAAACCCTAATCCTCTAGTATATAAAGAGGACATGGGGTGTAGGTTTTAAATATGTCTTCCATAATGTAGACGTCTAGTAAAGGTGTGTGTGTGTCCTAGGCGTATAGTCTTGTAAACGCCTAGGTAAGTTAGTTAGTTAGTTAGTTGATCAAAGAAGACTTTGATTATTGTTTAGTTAGAGATGATGACGAGGAACCTTGTTCAATAATAAAGAATTGATTAGTTTATTCCGCTGTGCATGTTGTTAGTCTTTGTTATTGATCCCTAGCTGAGCTTATAAACGATCTTCACAGATAAAGAAGGATAACTTCTTTATATGTAAAGGTTTTATTAAAGGTTGCAACAATCCGATATTCATGGTAAACATTTATGCTCCTCAAAAAAACATAGACAAAATCAATGTTTGGAACGAGTTGCTGGATATCAAAGATAGACGTGGGGGCTGGTGGATTGTTATAGGGGATTTCAACTCGGTTAGAATTAAGGAGGAGAGAAAAGGGTCCAAATTCAAGTCGAATAGCGCCAAGGAATTCAATTATTTCATTGAGAAGGCTGATCTTTTTGAGTATGAGATGAAAGGAAGTAGATTCACGTATTTAAAAGAAGATGAAAATGGGAAGAAGCTGAGTAAAATTGATAGGCTTTTGGTTAGTAGAGAGGTTTTAGACTCTTGGCCTAAGGCTAATCTGAGGGCGCTCCCTAGACTCCACTCGGACCATAATCCTATTATTTGGTCTATTGTGGAGAGTAACTTCGGTCCCAAGCCGTTTCGTTTCTTTAACTCGTGGCTGGATCACCCGGAATGCAGTGATGTGGTAAACAAAACTCTTGGTGAGTTTTCTTTTTCGGGGCCCCCGGATATTATCCTTTTGGAGAAATTCAAAAGCCTTCGTAATAGCTTTAGGAGGTGGAGAAACGAGAAGAATAATAAGGAAGAGGAGGAGCTAGAGTTATGTAAAAAAGAGTTAAGAGATATGGAGTTAAATATGGAGGATTTCGAGCTTGATGAATCTGATTCTTGGACAAGGTTGGAATGTAAAAAAAGAATTTTAGAGATTGAAGAAAGCAAAGCCAAGGACTTAAAGAAAAGGGCTAGGTGTAGATGGAATGTGGATGGTGACGAGAATACTAGGTTTTTTCACGGCCTCATCAACAATATAATTATATTCCGGGCCTGATGGTGGGGGATGAATGGGTCTATAACCCGAAGAAGATTACGAGAACCATGTACGAATTCTTCAGCTCTAAGTTCAAAGAAAGTGCTACAAGCAGACCTGATATCGTGTGTGATCTGGTCTCGAAGCTGTCGGACGTGGAAGCCAACGAGTTGGAGTCTAGCTTTACCAGTGAGGAGATTAAAAATGCTGCCTTTGATTGCGGAGATGATAAAGCCCCAGGCTCGGACGGCTTCACTTTTAAATTCATAAAAAGGTACTGTCTTTTATTCGAAAAAGATTTTCTTGATATTTTGAAAAAGTTTCATGAGGAAGGCAAGATTAGTAGAGGGTGCAGCTCGGCGTTTATATCTCTGATCCCCAAAGTTAAGGATCCTGGTTCTTTAAACGAATACCGACCTATAACCCTTGTTGGCATTATAAGTAAAATCATATCTAAGGTGATCGCAAATAGATTAAAGAGGGCCTTGGACAAAATTATTTCCGTTAATCAATCGGCTTTCCTAAAAGATAGGCTGATCATTGACGGTCCGTTAATAATCAACGAATTGGTTTCATGGGTGAAGAAAAGTAAAAGTAAGGCTTTCGTTTTCAAAGTAGATTTCAACAAAGCTTACGATAATGTTAATTGGGAATTCCTGCTATCTATATTGTCTCAAATGGGGTTCAAGGAAAGGTGGTGCAAATGGATAAAAGGAATTCTATCCTCAGCTAGATCTGCTGTGTTGGTTAATGGCTCTCCAACTTTTGAGTTCCAATGCTCGAAAGGTATGCGCCAAGGAGATCCCCTATCTCCTTTCCTTTTTCTGATTGTGATGGAAGGGCTTTCAAGTATCATGAGGAAAGCTTGTGCTACGGAGGTTATGAAAGGTTTCAAATTCCCTAACAAAGGTCCGAATATTTCTCACTTATTATATGCGGATGATTGCTCTTTCATGGGGGAGTGGACGGACAGAAATTTGTTGAATGAGGTTAGAACTTTCGGGTTTGAGAATTAACATATGTAAATCTCAGTTAATGGGCATTGGTGTGGATGATAATGAAGTTAACAGGGTTGCTGAGTTGATGAAGTGTAGAGCAGGGAATTTCCCTTGCGACTACTTGGGCCTTAGGATCGGAGGCAATATGAACCGTGTTAATAGCTGGAACTTTTTGATAGATATTTTTAAAAATAGGCTATCTAGATGGAAAGCCTCTAGTCTTTCTATCGGGGGGAGGACTACCCTTATTAAAGCGGTTATGGAGAGTCTTCCGACGTATTATTTTTCCCTTTTCATAGCCCCGGTTACTGTTATCAATGCTCTCGAAAGTATCATCAGACGTTTCTTATGGGGTGGGGATAATGAGAAGTCAAAAATTCATTGGTTTGCTTGGGATAAAGTGTCTTCTCCTATCAGTGATGGTGGGCTCGGATTGTCTAAGCTGAAAGAGGCTAATGAGGCACTAATCCCTAAGTGGCTTTGGAGATATAAGAAAGAACCAAACAATCTTTGGAGAAGACTGATTGACTCCGTTCATGATACTAAAAGTTGTTGGTCGTTTATCCCTCTTCGTAAGGCTTATACTAGCGTTTGGGGTAACATTGCAAAGGCGATAACTAGGATTAAGGTGGGAGAATTGGGTTTGAATCAAATGACTAAAGGCATTTGCGGTAACGGGAAAGACATCCCGTTTTGGTTGGACCCATGGGCTAGCGTTGTGGCTTTCAAGGACAGGTTCCCGAGTATGTTTAAAAAGGAGACTGATAAGAAGTGTAGGGTGAAAGATAGGTTTTGTATTAATAGGAATGGTTTTATCCTCGTGGATGGGGGCCAGTTATCAACCGAAGATGATCGAGAGCTGGTGGAGATAAAACGTGTTTTGGAAGGGATTGAGTTAAGGGAGGAAGAAGATAAATGGGAATGGAATGGAAAGAAGCAAAAAAATTTTAGCGTTAAAGGGGTTAAAGAGTTCATCCATAGCCAACATGATTACGGTAACATGTTCGTTTTCAAATGGGCGAAATGGATTCCGAAAAAATGCAACATTTTCATGTGGAGACTGGGATTGGATAGAATCCCTACAGGTACGCCTCTTAGAGATAGAAACTGTTTTTTGGGTTCCCTAGCTTGCGAGTTATGCGGTCAATCAGAGGAGTCTGCAGAACATTTGTTCTGTTCTTGCAAAGTGACATCGGAAATATGGTATAGAATTGGTAGATGGATAAAAACCCCTCCCCTATACATGTTCTCAGTTTCTGATATTTTCGATATGCACAAGTGGGGAAATATGGACAAGAAGAAAAGGAAAGTTATCAAAGGAGTGATCTTTATTACGTGTTGGACCATATGGAAAGCTATGAATTCGAAGAAGTTTGATAATGGTTCCATCGATGTCAAAAGAATTATTTTAGATGTTATGAGTTTCGGTTTCTTGTGTTATAAAAACCGAGGGGGAAGTCTAGTTTAAACTGGGATAATTGGTGTAAGTTCGATTTGTTGTAATTGTGTTGCGGTTTTGATGCCCCCTCGCATGTTGGCGTGGGTTGGGCTTGTGTGAATAATAGTAAAATTTCAAAAAAAAAAAAGTTGTGAGTCACTTTTTTAAACATTATGAGTGCCTATTTAACACACATATAAAAGATTCTTTCCAAAATTATGACGTAGTGTTTGACTTAATTATTATAATGTATGTAAATCTGAATGAGTTGTAACATTCTGCTATAGATATCTGTGTTTTTACTTTTTGAAAGTGAGGTATTTTTTTAGTATATCTTTAACATAAGAATAAGAACTTAAATGCTAATTCAAAAATGCCACTTGGCAAAAAGAGAGTTAAAGTTATCTTTAGAAAAAATTAATTAAGAGTTATGACAAAAACTGTGTTTTATTAAATAAAATAGATTTTTTTTGAATGGCTGAAGAACTCAATTGTATTTATTTCCATTAGGTAAGTGTGTATGTGACAACCCACATATTTTCAGGTCAATACTACCTTATAACTCGAGTTTATCCATTTTGAAAGTTTACGTGTTCATTTAAGTCACAACCGAAAAGTTATCCCGCATACAACGTAAAACTTCATTTAGCACATACCGATGCTAGACTAAGTGTAGTGTACTCATAATAAGCATATTGCGAGCATTTCATAAGTCTTACGTGCATGCATTATCATTTTTACAAAAACCGCTCACGTAATAACGTTTTGCTATTGCATGCATGCATGCATGCATCAATACTAATACAATAACTTACAATATATATCCCCACCTATGTTTACTTTTACAAAAATTTACTTTAACAACCTTGGGTTAATTCTTTGAAATTGTATCATAGTTGTCAAAAAATCATCTTCAGTGTATTTGTAACACCCCCAAAAATGGTTTGCAGCGGAAGAAAAGGTTTTTGGGATGCTACTCAATTGGATCATAATACAAAGCGGAAAATAATAACTTTTTCGTAAAATATTTCATTTATGTTGGTAAAACAAAGTTTACAAAGTTGAATTGTTGCGGAAAAATAGCCCATTAATAAAATGTGGTCCCCATAAGTAAATCAGAGTCATCTATGACCATGCCATGCCAATGCCCAAGCGCCTCCAGAGTTAGCTAACGCGTTTTTCATCCTGAAAATACATGCTAAAAGGTCAACACAACGGTTGAGTGAATTCACAGGTTTAGTAATAAAGCAGTTGATCACAAGATATATCAGTTTTATAAAATCGACAATGTACGCATACAAAGTCTTAGTTAGCTGGGCTAAGATGTTATACGCCCAAAATAGAAAGTTGATATTATTGCCCTAAGCTCATGACACCAAGACTCAACTGCATACACCTAATTACCGGTGTACGTAATAATATGCCCCCCAAGGAGGTAATTGCCAATTACCTAAAAGATTCAAATATGGTGCGCCCCATTTATTTCTGATAACCGAGACGGGGTCGTTAATCCCCATAGTACTATCCACAGTATTTGCGTTCACTCACAAGTGGTTCATGATGAAGGGGCATTTTGGCAAACAACTTAGGCAGAGTCATAATATCAATCGGAATAGCAAACAATTTTCAAGCAATTGTGATCATAAAAGCAGTAGTAGCATGTATTCTCCCCCAAGAAGTTTATAAAACAGTTAAAAGAGTAAAAGTTGGGCTATGAACTCACCTTGATGATTCAGCACGCAATGTATGATAATATCAAGTACGCAAGGGTAATGGCTTCAACACGAAACCTAGATATAATATGGCAAGTCACAGTTTGCAGTTTTGTGAACTCGCGACTCGAAGTTTTAAATAAATCTAAGTGCTTACGAGTGGTTGTGTTTAATGTTGCTTGTGTGGCAAATGTTTAAAGTTCAAAAACAAAAGGTTTTCAAATGTTATGTTAAGTTTCAAAAGTAGATAAACATGTTTGCAAGTATTGGCTCTTGGAAAAAGGTATATGAAACTTTCATATAAGAGTTGGCTCGAGTATTATCGAAGAATAAATAAATATAAGTCAATTTTATTTATTAGATTTGTTTGGTTTCAAAAGGTGAAAATATGTATCAACTATATATATTTATAGAACTTATGGATAAATAATATATTTGGACAAATATATTTCTTATGGTTTACGCGGATGTGGTCGTCAAATAAAAATATATGTTAAACATGTTTACTTAACGAAAAGTGTAAAATATATAAGTTTATAAAAGTCTTATGGTGAAAAGTATCAACGTGTTTAACCTCGAAGGGTTAAAGTTGCAAACATTAATATATGTTTCAAAACTTTATAAAAGTTTTTAAGAAAACTTTTAAATGGGCCAAAGTTGAAGGGTTGAAAGTGTAAAGGCTATTATTAGCTTATTACATGTTTTAAGAAAATTGCAAAATAACTTGAAGTGGAGGGGCTTAAACTGCCATGTTGCCAAAGTTGTAAAAAAAATTTAAGAAGGAATCTGCCATGTAAGGGACTCGAACTTGGGACCTTTTGTTTAATGACAAACGCGTCAGCCAACTGAGCTAAAATTGTTTCGTGGTTATGTTTAGTACTGGTTTGTATTTAACTATTACGTAACTGTGTTCTTTATGTAAATAACTTTTTCTACTTAGTAACTGAGCATGCGTTTTAGTATAGGCAACTCTTGTGTTTTTTTTTCTTCTTCACTTCCAACTGCCCTTTGCATGAAAGTGTGATATGTTTGGTGCTTTATATTCGTGTATGTCGAGGTGTAATATGAAGATTTTAAACATATTTAGTTTTCATAACTTGTATGTTGAAAATATAGATCGTAAAACTCAAAGCACCAAATGGGTTTAGAGTAAATATATATATATATAGAGATTGTATCATTTAAAAAGTTGATCTCAAGAGAAAAGTGAGAGAAGTGATCTCAACCGTTAGATCACCCCCTCTTCCCCTCCTTTTTTTTCTTCCTAACTATAGGGACCACTTTGTAACTTTGTAAATTTTCCAAAGGTTGTTTTGTAACTTTTTAATTATCATATATAAAACGTATTTCTTTTCATTTTTTTCTCTTCCTTTTCCCCTTTTTCTCTGAACACACGCTCCTCTCATTTTTTTCACCATTTTCTTCTTCTTTCATCTCATTGATTATATTCATTCAAATCAACACAATATGTATGATTTATTATTAGATTCACTTAATCATCTCGTCATAATTCTCAAATCGAATATTAAAGTAAGTTATTTAACTGATTTTGATTACAGCAATATTATTTTTTTCTTTTTAAATGCAAATAGAAACGTTACATACATGTTTGTTAGTGTTTAATTGCACGAATTATTGTTCATTGTGAGTTATGGTTTTGTTTTGTGACATGATACAATGTATAGGTTAGTTATTTGAAGTAAAATTGAGAAACAAATACTTCATAAACATGCTTGCAAAAACTGCACACAAGGTGTTTGATAAATGCCTAAATGAAATTTTATAACTGTGATGCACTAATTTTTACACTGTGACTTGTTGAATGATTCACTAGAACATTTTACTGATTCTTTTAAGATTATGTTGATATTGATATGCACTGACATATATAACAGTTATGCACTAGTTGTTAACAAACGGATACCCTAAATTATACATTATGATTGACTAATATTTGTTGATCTAAACGTATGTTATTATTATGCATACGACTTTTGAAAATATGTTATGGTACTAATATACGATACACTTGTTATTGAGAAAAAATGATCCCTGTGGATGGAAGTTGTTGAATCTAGAGGAAAGTATCTCTTGCTGATAGAGTTTCCTGGAGTTAGTATAGGTGATAAACGAGTTGAAGTTGATAATACAACGTAATATTATTTTTGCATCGGTTGCTATTTTCTTATTATTTGGGTATTGCAACACTCAATGAGATAATTTCCCCAAAATGCAATGATAGACACTTTTCCAGTTCTTACGTTTTTTAGCAAAATTTTTGTACGTGTTAGGGATAAAAATATCTTGAATAGCCCCATTCATAAGTAAATGGGTTTCTTATTTCTTCATGAAATTGAATCCATGATGCCCTTAATTTCTATTTATTGACGTGTATTCTTGCAACATTTTACAGAACGATAACTTAGCAATGTGGGTTCAAGGAGCCAGTTCCAAAGCTGTGCATAACACATATTACAGTTTTCAGGGTCAAAATCAGCAGCCAAGTGGGTACATGCAAGATTAGCAGCCTTCACAGAGCTACGGTGGAGATGCTTTGAACTATCTAAATTACTAACAATCTTAGACGGGATCTCACATGATCATCAACTGCAATAGAACCCTAGGGATGGTGGGTATCAAGGCCAGCCAAAACGACATTAGCAGTCACAATCGCTATGGTAAAACAACTACTAATCAGGTGGTCCATACCTGACTCGGGGTTCAGGCTCTTATAATAAGTTTGAAAGTGGGCTTAAATTTAAGCTTGAAATAACTGCTAAAGAACAGTTGGTTTTAGTTACTGCTGTCATGTACCTTGAGAGAGGTTGTATTATACCACCAGTGTCTTATTGTGTTGGTTCAGTTAGTTTGATGTAAGAACATGCGTGCTTGCGATTTTTGTTAGTTTTGACTTTTTTTTGCTTTAACGTGCCGCATTTTTACTTCATTTTTTCCTTTTGTCTTTGTTCCTCTTTCATCCTCAAGTATTTTATAGTTTTCGATAAGTGTCGATTATGACTTTTATATTGTTATAGTTTATAACTTTATATTGAAGAAATGACAACAAGTCTTGAATTTCTTGATCATTCTCTGCCTTTTACATAACATTTTTGAATGTTATGTGTGGTTTAAAAAATGAGTTGAGTACATGGATTTACCATACTTGGTAGGGTCAATAAACCAATCTGAGAAATGACACTTGGTAGTGTGTGATGATTATATTACGGCTATTTGTATTTAGCTTTGATGTTTTAATTTTAATGCTTAAAGTGGTGATATATGTATGTTTATCAGAAAATATTACCTGCCAGAAAAAATGGTGTAGAATCATGGTATAATGAGTCAAAACTGATGGTGCATAAGGTAATTATAGCTTTTACCGGAAGATTTAACCAAAACATAACAGGGGTTGAAGTCATCCCGAGTATGTTCAAATGGATAAAACATCGTTAATTACTTTATTAAGTTACTTAAATTGTTATCAACACAATTTTACTATCACTGCGTTAACAACGGACATATTATTTTAAGTAATAAAGGTGTGATATGTACATTGAATTGTTCCATATCACATTCTGAGACTTTATATGCTTCTCTACTAGTTTCCACGACTTGAATCTTTCATCAATTTTTCATTTCTTAACCCAATTAGATTGTCAATTTCCTCATCTTTAGGGTAAGTTATATGGAGAATCTCATCAAGATGTCCTTGTAAACCAGCTGTGATTGACAAAGATACCGCCAGTGAATCGCCCCATTGCATAAGATACCGCATGTGTCCAAAAGTTTATAGTTAAATTCTCCAACGACTGATCTCCAAACGTTTAATTTCAATGTTAAGACTAGAAAACGATATTTATCAGTACAAGTTTTTCTGAACCCAATTACAACCTTGTAATCGTCTATGGATGAATCGTAGCCAAAACCCATGCAAGGAAAAGGTTCCTCGATAAGAGCTTGGGGGAGACGTTTTAGTTTTATCACCTGGTGAATTGATGGATTAACGACTAAAAGTTCAGTTTTGAAACGTAGGCATACTAGACCATTAGAAGAACCAACAATAAGACAGTTATGATCCGTCAAAACAATCCTTGTGTCTCCAGTTTCATTATTTTTTGCTTTCTGTTTGAGAGTGAAGTTAAGATGAGACTTAACGAAACAATCACTTGAGATTAAGGAATTCCATGACTTGCATACGATCTTGTATTGGCTGAGATCCTTTACTTTCAATCTTACGAGCAGGGGCGGAGCCAGGATTTTAGGTTAAGGGGGGCCGAGTCCGAATTTATTGTACAAAAATAACGGTATAAGTCGAACGATATAAGTCAAACGATTTAACAATGATAAGGAGTTTGAGTTCTAAATTTTATTTTTGTATAAAATGCAAGCAATAAAAAAAACATTTGTAGCTAAAATGGTGTTACATCTTACGTTAATTTACCGCAGCCTGAGTGCCCCACAAGTAGAAAATGAGTTTACAATATTCAACCATACTTGCACTTAATGTTTGATATAAACTAGAGCTTAACAAACCAGATTATAAGTGTTAAATTTCCAAATAGCATAACATGAATTCTTAAATCACATATACTCAGAAATACTAATGAGAGGACATGTATATTAAGTATGTAAGTATTTACGCTGATCATATTCATCCAAAAGAAGAACTAGGCAACACTGAACATGAAAGATGATGAAAAACAAAAAGTCCAAGGTTTAATTGTAAAATCTATATACAAATGTAGCAGACTGCCTAAACTTGTTTGGGATTTATGTCGGTTGTTCTTTCTCCTCCTGTCACACAAGAGAATTGGGGTGGCCCATTAAACGTGTCATTAAAATTACCGATCATGGGCTTATGTCATATTAAATTAACTGGGCTTATTGGAGGGGGCCTAGCACCTGCTAGTCACCCCCCTCCCTCCGCCTCTGCTTACGAGTATCTCCTCGGTGATATCAAGAGGAAGCACTTCAAGGATAGAAAATAAAAACAAAGGAACTAATCAGTTTTCTCCTATATGAACTATTAAGTAACTAGCACGGAAATAAAGAAAAAAACGAAGATTTACCTATAGTTTTGTTGCAGCTGTTCCTTGTGTTTTCCAACTAGGGATTTTAGGGTTTATTACTTGGTGATCGAATAATATGGCGTAATCATTAATCAATCTATTTAATGAGTATATATATAATGAGTAGGTTAAACCTTAAAACACTTCAACTTAATGTCTATGACATATTTAGCCCCTATAAATTAGTTACAAGAAAGTTTTATTTTCCTCTTTAATTTTAAGATGCATAACAAAGAGTAAAAATTAGTTAAGAGATACAAGTATGGTAGTCTTTCCTCAGAGTTTCATAAACCGCCGGGTGTATCTGTAGCTTTGACATGACCATTACGTTCTGACCCATATGAAAAACAAGGGCTGACTTTGCGTCTTTGCATACGGGTCAGGACATATTGATCATGTTAAACCTATGGACCCCATGATTGTATATGAAGCTTCCATCAAGGATTACCAAAGGAGGAGGTGCAACAGATAACCTCATACTAGAAAATTGGTGTTGATGAACTAAAATGTAGCTACATGGACAAATAAGCTACGGAGTCAGTGGCGGACCCAGGACCAAGAGTCATCAGGTTCACTTTATGAAAAGTACCGAAATTCGTAAACCAAATATTAAGGACCGGGTGTTCATTTTAGAAAATTCGATATATTGACATAATTTTACACTACGCAAGAAAAATCCATGGGGTTCCCGTGTACCCACGGGAATGCCCTTTGTCCGCCTATGTACGGAGTACATTCCATCTTGGGACTAAATTAATGAACCCAACTTCTTCATGTGTGGTCATAGACACCCAAACATATGGAGATGTTTCACTTATGGAAACACTGTTGGAAAATTTAGTGCACTTGTGGGAATAGTTCACACCTTGTAATGGGTTAGGAGGTACGGAGTGTACACCCATAAGGTCCATGAACACCCTGACTCTTGTAGTGGTTTGTATTGGTAGTGCTTGGTGAAAGTACTGTTGTGGTTACCACTGATTATCAGTGTTTCCACTGAAGCAGTACTTACACTGAATCAGTGTTTCCACTGAAGTGGTGTTTCCACTGAAGTGGTGTCTCACTGAAATTGTGTTTACACTGAAGCAGTGGCGTTTCCACTGAAGCAGTGTAACCACTGAAGGCACTATGAAAGTACTGATGTAAGTACTGATAAATGGCAGTTACAACTGTATTATGACCACGTTTAATTGGTCATGTAACCACTAACGGCTATAATGGGGATAATTATGAGGCTATTAATGGGCCGATTAATACTCATAATTCCATTGACTAGCCAAGAGTATTTCCTATAAATAGGAGATCTGTTTTCAGATGATAGACACAGAAAACAAAAAACACTTATAAGCGCAAGGGTTATAGAATTGTGCCTAATTCTCTAACTGCATTTGGTCTTATCCCAAGTAGATATTCGTGATACCCAGGCATTAGGGTCGAATAGTTTACTTTGGAAAGTGATCACATGATTCCAAGTGATATCCGGTAACCACCAAGTGGTATCTGTTACTGCTGACCTTGTTGTTTGTTTCTGCTGAACAGTTGTTGATTATCTTTACCCTGTTTGGGACGAATAACCACTAACAATCAAAGTAAACTATTTTGTGATAATCAATGGCAATTGCTGCAATGAAACACATGGCTTCAAACTTTGCTAAGCTGGATAAGTTTGAAGGGGTGGACTTTAGGAGGTGGCAGAAGAAGATGCACTTCTTGCTGTCAAGCATGAGTGTGGTCTATGTGCTGACTACTCCAATTCCTGATGATGGTGATGATGCTATTGTGGATCAAATCAGGAGGAGGAGCAAGTGGGAGAATGATGACTACATATGCAGAGGTCTTATTCTGAATGGTATATCTGATTCTTTGTTTGATATTTATCAGAACTTTGAATCTTCCAAAGAACTGTGGGATTCCTTGGATGCCAAATATATGGCTGAGGATGCATCAAGTAAGAAGTTCCTTGTTAGTAATTTCACAAATTACAAAATGACTGATTCAAGACCAGTTATGGAACAATACAATGAACTTCTTGGAATACTTGGAAGGTTTACACAACACCAAATGAACATGGACGAGGCTATCAAAGTCTCTTGTGTCATTGACAAACTCCCTCCTTCATGGAAAGATTTCAAGCATACCTTGAAACATATGAAGGAGGAGTTAACTCTTGTTGAGTTGGGCAGTCATCTGCACATTGAGGAATCTCTCAAAGTGCAGGATAATGACAAGCCAAAGAGTAGCAATGCTGCTGGACCATCTGTTGTCAATATGGTAGAGCATAACAACTCTACCAGGTACAATGACAACAAAGGCAAACGCAAATTTCATGATAACACAAGGGCAGATCCTAACAAGAAGGCAACACCTACTTGTTGGAAATGTGGCAAGACTGGTCACATTAAAAGGGACTGCAAGGGTGTTAAAGTTGGTGGTAAAGCCAATGGATCAGGCACTAATGGTTCAGGGAGTGGTGGTTCAGCCAACTCACTGAAAGGTCAGAATATGTTTAATAAGTATTTTCAGATTTATTATGTTACATATGTATCTGAATCTTTTTATGTGCAGGATAATGATGTTGCGTGGTGGGTTGACTCTGGTGCAACAGTTCATGTGTGTAAAGATAGAAGCTGGTTCAAGACTTATGAGTCACTGAATGATGGTTCTATTCTTCACATGGGAAATGAGTCAACAGCCTTGGTGCATGGTCGTGGTTGTGTAGATCTTAGATTTAGTTCTGGAAAGATTGTAACTTTGTTTAATGTTATTCATGTTCCTGATATAAGGAAAAACTTGGTTTCAAGTAGTGTTTTGAATAATCATGGATATAAACAAGTTATTGAATATGATAAATTTGTTCTTTCTAAATGTGGTGTTTTTATTGGTTTTGGTTATTTATGTAATCAAATGTTCAGGCTTAATATTACCACTTACAGTGTTATTTCAGCTTTTGTGACCACATATGATCAGACTGATTCTAACCTTTGGCATGCTAGACTTGGTCATGTTCACTATAAAAGAATGCAAGATATGTCTAGGGATGGTTTAATCCCTGCTTTTGACATGGACACTGAAAAGTGTAAAACTTGCATGTTGACCAAGATAACCAAGAAACCCTTTCAGGGTGTTAGTCGTGAGACTAAGATCTTGGAGCTTATTCACAGTGACCTGTGTGATTTGCATGCCACTCCTTCTTTGAGGAATAAGAAGTACTTTGTGACATTTATTGATGATGCTTCTAGATTTTGTTATGTCTATCTGTTACATACCAAGGATGAAGCATTAGATAAATTCAAAGTGTTTAAAACTGAAGTTGAATTACAACTTGGGTCTTTAATCAAAAGATTAAGGACTGATAGGGGAGGTGAGTACATGGATACTCAGTACTTTCAGTCTGTTGGAATAATCCATGAAACGACTGCCCCTTATACTCCTCAGCAAAATGGTATTTCTGAAAGGAAAAACAGGGTGCTGAAGGAGATGGTTATTCCATGTTGTCCTATTCAGGACTGAGTCAAGGGTTCAGGGGTGAAGCTATGTTAACAGCTTGCTATTTATTAAATAGGGTTCCCAAAAAAAGGAAAAAGGTTACCCCTTATGAACTCTGGACTAAAAAGAAACCCAACCTGAATTATCTCAAGGTTTGGGGTTGTAGGGCTGTTGTAAGACTCCCTGATCCAAAGCAAAAGACTTTGGGTGAAAGAGGCATTGACTGCATCTTTGTTGGATATGCTGAGCATTCCAAGGCTTTTAGGTTCTATGTTATTGAACCTAATGAATATGTTTCAATTAACTCCATTATTGAATCAAGGGATGCAGACTTTGATGAGAATAGATTCTCATCAGTCCCTAGACCAAGTCAGAGGATTCCTAATGGAACTCATGACACTGGTGTATCAGAGGTCCCTGATGGTGAACCATCAGTGGTCCCTAATGAGGTTGTGGTTCAGCAACCTGAACCTGTGCTCAGGAAGAGCAAAAGGGTCAGGACTCCAAAGTCATTTGGACCTGAGTTTCAACTATACTTAGTTGAAGGTACTAGGGATGAGGTCTCAGACCAATACTCCTATTGCTTCATTGTTGAGGATGACCCCAAAACATTTGAAGAAGCACTGAAGTCCCAGGATATTGCTTTCTGGAAAGAAGCAATCAATGATGAGATGGATTCCATCATGGGCAACAACACTTTGGTGTTGGTTGATCTACCTCCTGGTTGCAAACCTTTGGGTTGCAAATGGATTTTCAAAAGGAAAATGAAGGTAGATGGAACTATTGAAAAGTTCAAGGCTAGACTAGTCATTCAGGGCTTTAAACAAAAGTCAGGAATAGACTATTTTGATACTTATGCCCATGTGGCTCGTATCAGTACCATAAGACTGCTGATTGCTATGGCATCTATTCACAATCTGGTTATTCATCAGATGGATGTGAAAACAGCTTTCTTGAATGGTGAATTGGAAGAGGAGGTTTATATGAACCAACCTCAGGGCTTCATCATGCCTGGCAATGAAAACAAGGTGTGTAAACTGATTAAGTCTCTTTATGGACTTAAGCAGGCACCTAAGCAATGGCATCAAAAATTTGATGAAGTGGTTTTGTCTAGTGGTTATATTCTTAACCAAGCTGACAAATGTGTATATAGCAAATTTGATGAATCTGGTAAAGGAGTCATCATTTGTCTATATGTTGATGACATGTTGATCTTTGGCACTGACCAAAATCAGGTTGACCTGACAAAGGAATTTTTGTCATCAAGGTTCTCCATGAAAGACATGGGGGAGGCTGATGTTATCCTTGGTATAAGGATTAAACATGAAAGTAATAGAATTTCTATCTCTCAGTCTCATTATATTGAGAAGGTACTGAGGAAATTCAATTACTTTGATTGTACTCCAGTGAGTACACCTATGGATACTTGTGAGAAGTTGATGCCTAATCATGGCAAGGCTGTATCTCAACTTGAGTATTCCAGGGTAATTGGCTGCCTGATGTATGCCATGACTTGTACAAGACCTGATATTGGTTTTGCAGTGGGAAAATTGAGCAGGTATACTAGTAATCCTAGTGCTCATCACTGGCAAGCAGTTCAGAGGGTACTGAAGTATTTGAAGAGAACTATGGATTATAGTCTCTCATATACTGGTTACCCATCAGTGTTGGAAGGTTACACTGATGCAAGTTGGATCAGTAACACTGAAGACAATTCGTCTACCAGTGGCTGGGTATTCCTACTTGGTGGAGGTGCAATTTCTTGGGCATCCAAGAAGCAAACTTGCATCACCAGTTCAACAATGGAATCTGAATTTGTGGCTTTGGCAGCTGCTGGTAAAGAAGCTGAATGGTTGAAAAACTTGCTTCTTGAGATTCCATTGTGGCCTAAACCTATAGCACCCATTTCTATCCGGTGTGATAGTGCAGCTACATTGGCTAGGGCTTATAGCCAGATGTACAATGGTAAGTCTAGACACTTAGGTGTCAGGCATAGCATGATTCGTGAGCTTATCATGAATGGGGTGGTATCTATAGAGTTTGTTAGATCTCAACAGAACTTAGCTGATCACTTGACGAAGGGACTGGCTAGAGACTTGGTTATAAAGTCTGCTAAAGGGATGGGTTTAAGTCCAACTTAGTCACTGAATGCTAGGACACCCAACTCCCTCCTGAGGAAACTTAGGAGCTGAGTTCAATGTGGAAAGCTGAACATTCAGTGGACTGGAGCACATGTTTTATTTACATCCCAAGGTTGTGCTCAGAACCTGCTGAAAGGATGATGAAGTCTTTACTTCTTAATGGTTATATTTTCTTTGAAAAAGTGCTTGGCAGGAGCATGACTAAAGAGGAACCACCTATGTAAATGTTGAAGATTTGCCGCTTCAGGAAGCTTTTGGACTTTTAGCTTTTACAACATTTATGAATTTGGATATGGACACATGGCTTGTTTAGTGTCGGGAGCTTTTTAAGTGTTTGAAAACTTGTGTGTAGTTATCTTCAGGTATTCAAATGGGTTGAAGGGTTCAATTCTTAGAACACCCTGATTCTCGAATATTTGAACGTGTAATTACTAAGATGGAAATTCAATCCTCAGGACATTTTCGTTTATGCACATGTTTTGCTTGATGTTTATTTTACATGCAAAGGGAGTGAACTAAATTTGGGGAGGATTGTTGGAAAATTTAGTGCACTTGTGGGATGGTTCACACCTTGTAATGGGTTAGGAGGTACGGAGTGTACACCCATAAGGTCCATGAACACCCTGACTCTAATAGTGGTATGTATTGGTAGTGCTTGGTGAAAGTACTGTTGTGGTTAACACTGATTATCAGTGTTTCCACTGAAGCAGTACTTCAGCAGGATCAGTGTTTCCACTGAAGTGGTATCTCACTGAAGTTGTGTTTACACTGAAGCAGTGGCGTTTCCACTGAAGCAGTGTAACCACTGAAAGCACTATGAAAGTACTGATATAAGTACTGATAAATGACAGTTACAACTGCATCATAATGACCACGTTTAATTGGTCATGTAACCACTAACGGCTATAATGGGGATGATTATGAGGCTATTAATGGGCCGATTAATACTCATAATTCCATTGGAATGGTCAAGAGTAACCTCCTATAAATAGGAGATCTGAACATGCATGAAGAACACACAGAAAACACATAACACTTATAAGCGCAAGGGTTAAAGAATTGTGCCTAATTCTCTAACTGCATTTGGTCTTATCCCAAGTAGATATTCGTGATACCCAGGCATTAGGGTCGAATAGTTTACTTTGGAAAGTGATCACACGATTCCAAGTGATATCCGGTAACCACCTGGTGGTATCTGTTACTGCTGAAACAGTTGATCGTTTCTGCTGAAGTTGATTATCTACACCCTGCTACTGGGCTGACAACTCCAACATTTTGGGTGCGTACATCTCAGAAGACTTGTTTTCTTTTTGTGCTAGTAGTTTGGTTCGAAGTACTTTGTAGCTTCCATTAACAATTTCATATATGTTGGCTTATTTCCCTTTTGTGTTGGTAGTGTGTTTGAAGTAGTTAGTAGCTTCCATGGACACTTCAGTTGTTGAAGTAGTTTAACCTTTTGCAAGTGTCTCAATATTATTTTGATCATGAAAACATGAATGCATTTTGCCAGTGTTGCTTCTCACACATTTTTTTATATCCATAAGTTGATTATATATATATGAGTATATTACAGGTTATACATTGGAATGTATCATCAGGTGAATAATTTAGAAGTTAAACTTTGAAAGATTATGATTTTATTGTGTAACAAAAGGCTAATACACAAGAAGCGCATTATAGTAAATTATTATATCTTTATTACTTTCCTTCTAACTTGAGAACATGAATCATACACACTTTCCTTGCAATTCCTTTCCGTTTTGTCTGACTTGAGAACACAAACAAGATTGTCTGGTATTCTTTCTTTTCTTTCTTTGCCTTGCCCCTTCTTTTCTTTTCCTACCATCCTAAATTCGAGAACGCAACGTCAATCCACAACCTGCAATTTACGTTCGTGGCCATAAAGTTTTCCTTCCCTGTTGCTACATCTTCCCAATCTTGGGTCTGAATCTCACCATTGTTGCCTCAAAATTTGGTGTTCATGATTATCATAAATGATATGAGTATCCAGTTGCTCATTCAACCATTATTAAAGCAAAACCCTTTTTTTCTAATGAAATTGTTCATCATTTCAACCCAATTTACCTATTAATCACTTTATTATTGAATCTTATTTTAACTATAGTCTCTCTCTCGAATATTTCTTATTAATTTGTCAACAAGAATTGCAAATTAATACTACGATTATTATTCCACTTACAAGTCAATTCAATATACGTATACAATATAGATGTCAGATGTTGATAAACAATATATCTAGGTAGTTAAAATAAATTTTCATTCCACCGTTGAAATACAACCAAACAAGAGAATCAATTTATCACCATATTTCTTGTATTCATTTTTTTTCTACCAAACAAGGGAATTATTAATTTTTGTTAGGCTTATTCTCTTTCTCTGCATTCTCATTCTTCATAGCTATTTCATTCTTAACCTTAAGAGTAGTTCTATTTAGACCTAAAACACATGTCTAAATACACATCTAATGTATAAATTACTTGTACAATTGTATCATGTATTTTCTCTCTCTAAATCCTCACCAATTTTTTTTTTTTTTTTCAAATCAACCAATCAAATCATTAGGTGCATAGATAAACATGGTTATTAGGCACAACAATCATTTTTTTATATTTAAATTTGAAATAACCTAAATATAAATTAGTTGCTGAAAATAGTTCAGCACAACTTCTTTCGAATTTTGAAGACATAGAGTCATCGCTTCAGTGCATATGAGGTTCAGCTAGTTCAGTTCAGTGAGGATGGCGATGCCTTACTGAACGATGTCTGGTCTCCTCATTCACCAAAATACTGAGCAAAGAATCTCAAGTATCTAGAAGGTCAAAGGCAGAAAAATCTACTAAAGCAAAGTCCTCATAGGAATCAACATGTTTTCGAAGTTGGTATAAAGGTGCAATAGTTGTCAACAGTGTTTCCAAAGAAGAGTTTATCCCTTTTCTAAAGAAGCATCTAATGCATATCTCACCAATGTATTAAATGCTTAACATATGTAAAGTAGATACCTTTGTTAACCTTATTTCTCTGCTATAAAAGAGAATGTTTGTATAGTAGTAAATACATCTCTTGTAATTAATGTGAAACACTTTCTAGATAATTTACTCATCAAATAGAACTTAGGCCATTGAACAATTCATCGAGTAAGTATAAGCTCTTACTAAACCATAACTTAGGTTTGTTTTTAAGTTAGAGGGGAGATCACAACACTTATCATTCAACTAGGATTGTAATTCTGCAAACAATCATTGTCAAATTCTTTGATAATTTCTAGTTAGAATTTTAAATGTTGAAAAACTGCTTTACGTATTATTGATATAAACTATTTAAACAACACATCATATTACATGGAAAGTGAATTAACTTGGTTAACTTAAGTTGTAATCACTCTAAAGGGAACAACAAGTGGTATAAGAGGAGTTAGATTTATAAAACTTCTTTAAAACTGCTCAAAAAGTTCTTAAAATCAAGATCCTACCATGTCAATATCTGACGTTCAAGACGGGTTAGAAGGTGCGGAGTGCACACTCGTCATAGTTAGCTTGATACGCCGGGACAAAGATACGGGGTCAAGGGGGCCGCGCCCCCTTGCAGGGTCAAGGGGCAGTTATTTAACCACATTCCTAGTATCAATTGCAGAATATAACAGCAATAATACTCTAATGTTTCTAATTGATTTCTCGTGCTTTAGATTTCAATTGCACAATTTGTCTTATCCGATTAAGGATTTAGTGAACCCGAGGCATATAGGGTCGAAATACTTTAATCTGAAAGTGATTACACGATTCAGATTGATATTCAGATTATAAACCATTCACACACCATTAAATTTCCTACATTACCATCATTATATAGTCACTAACAACACCTCCAAAGTCCAAACAAAGTAGTAAGAAAACCTAAAAATATGAAAGAAAAAATATGGGTCCTTTGCACGCTCGAGGAACCCAAGGAACTCTCTTAGTTAACTGATAAATCAAATGGGATGTTATGAGTGATTGCCAAATAATGTTACAAGTAAAGAGTGTATATAATTCTTGAGTATATTTAGCAAAGCTCTCAATTACCTACATCTGTTGCTTCTTTTTTTCTTCCTCTTGCTGCTACCTCTTGCAGATCCGTCTTTGTCGTTTGCATTTTTCACCCTTAGAGATGTCTCAATGCTATACACATCCAGTACTCGTACTTTTTTTGTTTGACTCTCCTCCCCATTGCCACTCCCGATGCAATCCCTATCGGGAGACACAATGATCTGCCTCCTTTTACTATTCACGCTCCTTCCATCGCCATTGGTTGATATCATGTTATGCATTTTTCTTGTCACTCTCCCCTCATTACAAATACCATGGGGAGATACAAGGCTCTCAACAAATACATGACCATCATAATTATAATTACATTCCGAATTTGTGGATAAAAAGATATGAGCCTTACCATGGGGAGATTCAACGCTTTCCACATATACAGGAGCTTCTGAATCTTCTTCTAACATCCATATATGAATACGATGACTAGTGAAACTCTTGCGTGGGATGTAATCCATTAATATTTCGTGGCCAGAATCATCACAAGGCAGCAGCGAAAGCATTTGTTCCCATATTGACTCTGACTCTTGTAAATAGTTATTTTTCATCACCCATAACTCAGGTTGGTCAAATGGAGTTCTTGAGCTACAACGAAAGATGCATAGACGGTCTTTCATAGTCCCTAGATTGTGTTTTCCACAATCTAGGGCCATGGGGGTGAAGATTTCCTTAATAACCTCTTTGGATATATCAAAAGAAACAACTATTGAGTTGTTGTTTCCATCAGTTGCTAACCAGTGAATCGCCCCATTGCATAAGACACCATTAATGAACATATAGCTGTAGTCAAATTCTCCAGAAACCGATCTCCAGACTTTTGATTTCAGTGTTGAGGCTAGAAAATGATATTTATTACCAATACCTCTCTTTCTGAACCCAACTATAACCTTGAAATCGTCTATGGATGAATCATAGCCAAAACCCAAACGAACATAAGCTTGGCAAGTAAAGTCAGGAATTTGGGGGGGACATTCTATTTTTTTCACCTGACGAGTTGATGGATTGACAACTAACAATTCAGCCCCGAAACGTAGGCATACTAGACCATTAGAAGAACCAACAATATCACACTTATAATCATTACTACTTGGATCAGCTAAAACAATCCTTGTATCTCCAGTTTCAGTATTATCTGCGTTCTTCTTGAGATTGTAGTTAAGATGAGACTTAACAAAACAATCACTTGAGACTAAGGAATTCCATGACTTGCATACGAGCTTGTATTTGATGAGATCCTTTACTTTCAACCTTACGAGTATCTCCTCGGTGATATCAAGAGAAAGCTCTGCCATTGCAAATAACCTTGATTGCTAGATTTTAGGGGGAAAAATAAATAAGAGTAAGCAAATAATACATATATATATACAGTTAGCCTAGAAATAAAATTAGTGAGCATCCCCTTAAAAGGATTTAAATCAACTAAAAAAAATCTTATAACTGATAATGAACATGGCAGTCACAAATTGTTTAGCATAAAACAACGTTTAGTTTTTAAGATCATGTAAAAAAGAAGTCATGCCAAAATAGTTGTATGGTGTCTAGCTAAGAAACTGCAATATGGACACGAGATCCTTCTTCCAAATGTTGGACACCATGATCGACATCAATCAATCAATACGACGTGAAAAAACATCTTGTTATCACTAGCTACTTCGACTACGAAACAAAACATTCATATTCAAAACGATTAACCCACATAATATCTAGCATGGTAACAAAAATAAACACAGCAATAATTTTCAGCGATTAATTTAAAACAAACCTGATCAGCAATGTTTTTGTTGTTTGTTATATAGCTCCGAAAACCAAACATGAACTTAACTAATCGTAGGTAACTGAATGAATAAAAAGTGTTGATTTGTATGTAATGGATATAATGGTATATTTTCTAACCTAATATACATGGGCTGCATTGTGGATGTTTGGCCCATTAAAACCAAAATCACTACTACATACGACTCTCTCTCTTATTTAATTTTCAGACTTTCAGACTTGCAAGTAATAAAGCATGATGTACAACACATTAAAGCACAAAATTTCAGACTTACAAGCAAATAAGCATAGTGTACAACACTTTAATGCACATATTAAAAAAAAACACCACATTAATACTATTAAAGTGGTCAATTAATACACTATTTAATTCACCCCTACACCAAAATAAACAACAATTTAATCACAATGTACAATTTAATCAAGCTACTAAGCCAAACAAACACTAAAAAATTATTAGGAGACATTAATAAAAAATTGTTGCAGAGGCTACACAAATTTTCCAGCCCGAACGGGCACGGGCCAAACGGTGTCGAGCCCAAACAGGCCCGGGCCAAAAGGGCTCGAGCCCGAACGGGCACGGGTTAAACAAAATTCTTGATATCCGTAAATTTATTGTCAAAAAGAGCATAATAAACTAAAATACATGATTTACCGGAAACTTTTACTTCACGGTACCCGCCGCTGCAACGCGCGAGTACCCTGCTAGTAAAAGTAATACATTTAAGATATCTTTCAACATAAACAAAACATCAAACAAAGCACATGCATAGTAATTTATATACGAGTTTAACAACTAGCAATATAAATAAGGTATCATTACACATACAAAGGATAAAAGTATTCATTGGATCTGAAAACTGGAAGTTTTGGAATGACATGTGTTTCGCCCAAAATTAGGAATGATCGATATACTCTTCGGGATGATGTTTCTTTTTCTTGGATAGTGAACAGAAGTAAAGGGTGCCGTCCGTGGTGGACCAAGTTGATCAAGAATCCGAAATTAGCATATAATGTTACTGTGTAATTGTTTTGCTTGCTTCTAGCTTCTTGTTAGTTCCTTCAGTAACATTCCGCCGTTAAAAATAAAAGTAGTTCACTGAACAAAATTTAAATTGTCTACATGTATTGATCACTAGATAGCAAAATAATGCATTATACAAAATCAACGTGCTTTGAGACTACGATGAGCCATCCCACAAGATCATCTAAGACATGCCAGGGATAGAGGTAGTAAGATGGCAACTCAAGACATACAATTGTAACGGGTTGGAGCACATTCCAATCCACCTTTAAGAAAACCAAATAAGAACACGCAAACTATAACCTACATGACTCGACACCCTATCAAGTAAGATCATCAATCTTCACTTCTTTCACCAATCTTCACATTTTATTTATATATATGTATATGTAAGCTTTCTTCAGCTGCAGTGAGTACTTAAAAAATGTTCTTGGCGAAGAGAAAACAAAAACTCAAACTAGAAAACCATTGAAAAAACACAATAGAATCATTTTGAGAACAAACTGTAATAAAGGAAAAGGAAATTAACCTCTGCAGAAATGAGAGAATGATGGTTTTATTGAGCTATGTTCTGGTAAAAGGAAAAATCAGTTGGTTAAGATCATCAAACACAAGTTATTAGAATCCATGAAATGCAAGATACTGTAAACAAGTACAAGAAAGATCCTTAACAGAAAGTCTTATTGGATTCTTAATACGAGATCATAAAGCAAAGTGCATCTGGACTCGTTCCAGATGATAAAAAAAATGTCACTAAATCAAGGAACCCAAGGATCTCACTAAATTAACTGATAATACAAATGGAAGTTAGCTATAATGAATGCTAAACTGTAAATTATGTATATTGGAAATCAGGGCTCTTGATTCCCATAAAAGTCTCATTTCTATTCCTTTTTCATTTGAGTCTCCCCCCCACCGCGAGTCACAACGATCTGGCTCCTTTTACTCTTCACTCTCCTCTTATCACCACCGGCATAGGGAGATACAAGGCTTTGCCTTTTTCTCTTCACTCTCCCTCATCGTATATTTGAGTCCCAATGTTCTCCCTTTTACGCTTCACACTCCTCCCATCACCATCGGGAGATATCACGTTATGCATTTTTCTTTTCACTCTCCCCTCATTACAATTACCATTGTCATTACCGATACCACGGGGAGATACAAGGCTCTCAACAAATGCATGGTCATTATATTTATGATTATAATCCGAAATTGTGGATAACCAGATATGATCAGTGTTACCATTGAGAAATTTAACCCTTTGCACAAGTACAGGAGCACTTGAATCTTCTTCTGACATCCATATACGAATATGACCAGGGAAACTCTTATCTGGAATGCAATTCATCATTGCTTGGTGTGGAGATTCATCACAAGGTGGCGGCGATAGCATTTGTTCCCATATTGACTCTGACTCTTGTGCATTGTAGGTTTTCAGAAGCCATAACTCACATTGGTCAAAAAAGGGAGTTCTTGAGCTAACACCAAAGATGCATAGACGGTCTTTCATAGTCCCTAGATTGTGACTTCCAGAGTGGAAGTCATGTGCTCGTAGGGGCATGGGGGTGGGGATTTCCTTAAAAACCTCTTTGGATAGATCAAAAGAAACAACTATTGGGTTGTTGTTTCTGTCAGTCGCTAACCTGTGAATTGCCCCATTGCATAAGACACCACTAATGAACATATAGTTATAGTCCAATTCTCCAGCAACTGGTCTCCAAATGTTTGATCTCAAAGTTAAGACTAGAAAACGATATTTATTGGTACAAGTATTTTTGAACCCAATTACAACCTTGTAATCGTCTATGGATGAATCATAGCCAAAACCCATGCGAATAAAATATTCTTTAACTAGGTCAGGAATTTGGGGGAGACTTTCTAGTTTTATCACCTGAAGAGTTGATGGATTAACAACTAACAATTCAGTATCAAAACGTACGCATACTAGACCATTGGAAGAACCAACAATATCACACTTATAATCATCAATACTCGGACCAGCTAAAACAATCCTTGTATCTCCAGTTTCATTATTTTGTGCTTTCTGTTTGAGAGTGTAATTAAGATGAGATTTAACAAAACGACCACTTGAGATTAAGGAATTCCATGACTTGCATACGATCATGTACCGGATGAGATCCTTTGTTTTCAATCTTGCGAGTATCTCCTCGTGAATATCAAGACCAAGCACTTCCATTAATAATAACCTTGATTGCTGGAGAGAAAGAAAGAAAGAATAAAAAACAGTGATGCAGGTAATAAATATACATTTAGCATATTAACAAAATCAGCATCACTAAAATAGGGCAATAAAGAAACATATAATTAACATTTTCTAACATAAACTACTTTACCAATAAGAAAGAATCATAACCATTGCAAAGTTAGGGCAATAAAAACGACATAATCATAAAAATAGAGAAGTCGTATTCGGTATTCTTGCAGCGACAATAAGGAAAGGCGTAATCACAAGGATTTGGATAATCTCCCAAAACTTGTTTCTAAACGTATAACTTAACTTCGTGTAATATTATAGATTCTTAAAGGGAAATTAGACTCCAAATACGAACAACTTGACTTTTGTTAAGCATATAGTGTCGTAGTCGCAACTTGTTTAGCATCCAACAACTTAACCGGACGTTTGTGATAATTACAATGCGTCCTTCTAGATCATAGAACCTCATTTTTTCCAAGTAAAGTTGTTCTCTGTAGACGTTAATGAACAAAGCTAGGCAATAATATATTCTGTTAGAAACTTTGAGATGGACACGAGATCCTTGCAAACTTTTTCGACACGACATCAGTCAATCAAAATATGACATTGTATGAACAAACATCTTCTAAACCAACACTAACGTTAACTCCTAAGTCGTTCTTGACTAAATCAATTCAAATATCATTCAAAGTTTAATGGTTATATGAACTACACATGTATTATATTAACCACTACTACAACAATACCTAATCTTGCTGGTTCTGGTTTGTGAAGTACGAGAGATGTATAATGTAAATAGCCTTACCCCAACCCAAAAGTAGAGAAAAAGCATACAAACAAGAATATATATCTAGAAGTTCAACACAATTAACAGGCGTAATATCTAGCATAATAACATAATTAAACATAGCAATAATATCATTGAAGTTCAATATATATTATAGATAATATTAAAAAACAAACCTGATGATCGATCAACAAATGTTATTGTCGTGTTAGTCCCGAAACTCTAACTAAATTCAGTATAACATAAACTAAATCGTACGTATGGAATTTAATAAATAAGAAAAAGTATATATGTCGGTTGACATATTCTTCTCTAAGTATAGTAATAATTTTTTACCATTATATTGTAGCATGCCCCATGTGACCAATAAGGTAAAGATACTTTTGGTTGTCCACAAAAAAGTTCAAGGGTGGCAATTCGGGTGGTTGTCAGGTTGGCGGGTTATAAAATCTCAACCCAAACCTGACCCATTTAAATCATCAGGTCAGCTATGTCAATCCTAACCTGTTTAGACATAACCCGAACCTAACCCATTTAACCCGTATATATACTTGGATTGGCGGGTTAAATAGGTTACATGGGTTGAATATGTTAAACGGGTTGAATCGGTTAAGCAGGTTTCGGGTTGACACATTTAACCCTTTTTATATACAAAATTTGGCAAATTACACTAGTTAAACATGTTGTCTGGTCGACCCGTTTAACACATTTAACCCGCATAATGAAATATAAATAATTTTGAGTTTATGAAAAAAAAATCTTAAATGGGTTGGCGGGTCGACCCGCTTATTTTATTCTCAACCCGAACCTGACCTGTTTAATAAACGGGTTAGATAGGTCGACCCAAACCTGACCCGGAGTCTATTTAGCACAACCCTAACCTATTAATTTTTGTGTCGGTTTCAGGTCGGGTTTCGTGTCGGGTCAGAAATTGCCACGCCTAAGAAAAATGACTTATAAAAATGGTCAACTTATAGTGATAGACTAGGAGCTTAAGTTACTGTAGAGGTTATGTTAGCTCTAATATTGGTTATTTGTTATATTAGATCAGCGTCGAGTATAGGAGACTTTATAGCGTTAGCATTGTTTAGCTATGGATGTCTTTTCTAAACGAGTACCTTTCATTGTGCGTAATTTTGTGCGATTACTCGTATTCTCTTCGAGCGTTACTTTATTTCCTTATATTTAGATCCTTGCAATACTTTCGAATTCGTTTTGACATCTTATCCTTATGCTATGATCCCTTTCATCTTTAAGAGATACATACTTTAAAAATTGTTGGTTCTGAAAATAAATATCTTATGAATAACTTTGGAGGAAATATGATTCTTGAGAAAAAAAAAATCGAAATACTCTTCCGCAAGCATTTTTTATTTCTTTGACTTTGGACTCATATACCCGCGGAGGTACCACGGGCATGTCATTGTGGCACAGATGACATGACACTACCTATTAGATTAACCAAAACATCAAACAAAGTACTTGGATAGTAATTTAATGGCAAATTTAACTACTAGCAATATAATTAGGGTATCATTCAACATACAAACGATAAAGATATTTCATTGGATCCGAAAACTGGAAGTTTAGGAATGACATGTGTTTCGCCCAAATTAGGAATATATACTCTTCGGGGTGATGTTTCTTTTTCTTGGATAGTGAACAGAAGTAAAGGGTGTTGTCCGCGGTGGACCATGTGGATCAAGAATCCGAAATTAGCATGCAATGTTACTGTGTAATTATTTTGCTTGCTTCTAGTTTCTTTTTAGTTCCTTTAGTAAAATTCCGCGTTAAAAATAAAAGTAGTTCAGTGTACAAAAATTGAATTGTCTACATGTATTGATCATTAGATAGCAAAATAATGCATTATACAGAATCAAGGTGCCTTATAGAAAACCAAATAAGAACACGCAAACCATACCCTATATGACTCGACACCCTATCAAGTAAGATCTTCAGTCTTCACTTCTTTCATTGGTCTTCACATTATTTATTTACGCTTTCTTCAAACGCAATGAGTACTTGAAAACAATGTGGTTGACGAAGAGGAAACACAAACTCAAACAAGAAAACATACGATCTATGTTTTGGTAAAAGGAAAAACCAATTTTGACTGTCTTTGGAACTATTAGCTACTTTTTTTGGTGGTTATTTGAACTTCAGCGAATGGGTCGAGAAATGAACAATGCTCGAATACGTCCATTTACTTCAATATGTTGCAACCAGCAAAAAGATCCAAGCAATCAGTTGGTTAAGCTGCTCCATGCCAGTAAAATGTAGATCATCAAACACAAGTTATCAGAATCCATAAAATGCAAGATATTGTAAACAAGTAAAAGAAATATCCTTAACAGAAAACTTTATTAGATTCTTAATACGCGATCATAAAGAAAATTCATACCACACGTGAAGTCATCTGGACTCTTTCCATATGATAAAAAAAATGTCACTAGATCAAGGAACACAAGGATCTCGCAAATGGAAGGTATATATAATGAATGCTAAACATTATGTTAACACCGGAGTAAATAAGGGTAAAAGGCAAAAATGATAAACATGTTTTCTCAAATGTGCTAATATGATAAACATAGTCATTTATGTATCAATAGGGGTGAGATCAATAAAGATCACATAAAAACTAAATATCAAATATATCAATCTAAACCGTTCATTTTTTATCAAATTAATTAAATTTATTTTCACCCTTATATTTAAAAATTATATATCTCACAAACCGTTAATAGTTAGATAAAACTAATTATACCTTTGCGACAAAATTTAAATTATCTTTCTATATAGAGATTCAATATTGTATACTTTCGACGAACTTATTTTTTATCGTTTTTTGCGGGTTTCAATATATTACACTATAAATGAAAATTTTAAAAATACTCTTTTGTGTTAACACAAACCCTAAACCCTAAAAACTCTAACCCCTAAACCTAAAAACCCTAACCCTTAAAGCCTAAAAACCCTAACCCCCAAACCCTAAACCCTAAAACCCTAAACCTCTAAAACACCTAAAAACCTAAACCCCTAAAACCCTAACCGCTAAACCAAAAAAACCTAAACCCTATCCGCTAAACCGTAAGAAACCTAAACCCTTAACCTCTAAAAGGCCTAACCCAAAAAAGTCAAACCCCTAAACCTTAAATGTAATGCAATTTTATGCTTGTCGTGATGGTATGATTAGTTTCGTCTAATGATCAACGGTTTGTGAGATATATAGTTTTTAAAAATGAATGTGAAAGTTTATTTTATTGTTTTAATGAAAAAATGAGTGGTTGAGAATGATTTTATTTCATCTTTAGTTTTTCTTTGATCTTTATTAAACCAAACTCTGTATCAATATGTTAAACCAAATATCAAATATGTACAATAATAGGTAATTCTTCACATCCTCATCTCTCATATTTGCATCGTTAGTCCATTATACTAACGGCCGTTAGTAAATAACTTAAAACTTGGTTTTCTTACGTTTTAGTCCGATTTTTTACGTTTTAGTCCGATTTTTTACATTTTCGTCCGTTTTTTTACGTTTTCGTCCGTTTTTTACGTTTTCGTCCGTTTTTTTTTGTTTTTCATCTGGTTTTTACGTTTTCGTCCGATTTTTTACGTTTTCGTCCGATTTTTTACGTTTTCGTCCTTTTTACGTTTTTGTCCTTTTTTTTACGTTTTCGTCCGTTTTTTTACGTTTTCCTCCGATTTTTTACGTTTTCGTCCGTTTTTTTACGTTTTCGTCTGTTTTTTTACGTTTTCGTCCGATTTTTTACGTCGTCGACCGCCTTTTTACGTTTTCGCCCGATATTTTACGTTTTAGTCCGATTTTTAACGTCGTCGACCGTTTGTTTACGTTTTCGTCCGTTTTATTACGTCGTCGTCTGTTTTCATCCGAATTTTTACGTTTTAGTCTGATTTTTAACTCGTCGACCGTTTTTTTACGTCTTCGTCCGTTTTTTTACGTTTTCGTCCAATTTTTTACGGTTTCGTCCCATTTTCTACGTCTTTGTCCAATTTTTGGTCCGGTTTTTTACGCTTTAGTCCAGTTTTTTACGCCTTTTTACGTTTTAGTCCAATTTTTTACTCTTTTTTACGTTTTCGTACTATTTTTTTCGTTTTAGTCCGATTTTTTACGTCGTCGACCGCCTTATTACGTTTCGTCCAATTTTTGGTCCGATTTTTTACGTTTTTGTCCGATAAAAAATCGGGCGAAAACGTAAAAAAACAGACGAAAACGTAACAAAAGGGCTGAAAACGTAAAAAAAACATACGAAAGCGTAAAAAAACAGTCGACGACGTTAAAAATCGAACTAAAACGTAAAAATCGAACGAAAACGTAAAAAAGCGGTCAACGATGTAAAAAATCGGACGAAAAAGTTAAAAAACGGACGAAAACGAAAAAAACGGTCGACGACGTTAAAAATCAGACTAAAACATAAAAAAATCGGACGGAAACGAAAAAAAACGGACGGAAACGTACAAAAACGGACGAAAACGTAAAAAACGGTCGACGACGTTAAAAATCGGACTAAAACGTAAAAAATCGGACGAAAACGTAAAAAAGCGGTCGACGACGTAAAAAGTCAGACGAAAACGTAAAAAATCGGACGAAAAACGTAAAAAAATGGACGAATACGTAAAAAACGGACGAAAACGTAAAAAATCGGACGAAAATGTAAAAAATCGGACAAAAACGAAAAAAACACACGAAAACGTAAAAAAACAGACGAAAAACTTAAAAAGACGGACGAAAACGTAAAAAACGGATGAAAACATAAAAAAAACAAACGGACAAAAACGTAAAAAATTGGACGAAAACGTAAAAAATCGGACGAAAACGTAAGAAAACCAAGTTTTAAGTTATTTACTAACGGCCGTTAGTAAAAAGGATTAACGATGCAAATATGAGAGATGAAGATGTGAAGAATTACCCATTATTGTACATATTTGATCTTTGGTTTAGCAGATTAATACATTAATGACTATGTTTATCATATTGGTATATTTGAGAAAGCATGTTTATCATTTAAGAGCAAGGTTGGATCAAGTCGTTAACACCCTTGCTTCTGGAGACATAGGTCAAGGGTTCGATCATCACCCCTTGCAAGCCCAGGGGTCCTTTTCTACCTTTGGTAGAACCGGAAGCAGCCTCTCTACCTTAAGTAGGGGTATGGTTTTCTACGTCTTAACCTCCCCCATATACCGTGGAAGACGGTATTGGGAATTACTTTTTTTACTTTTAACCAGTAAATAATGAAATGACATAATACTTTAAAGTTGTGTATATTGGCAAATCAGGGCTCTCGATTCCCTTAAAAGTCTCGTTGCTATTCATTTCCATTTCTTTAGGGAGATGATTTGTACACTCTTAGAATGATTGGGACACTCAAATTAGTTGTGTTTGGACATTTATATCCTCATAGTCACACTTACATTTTCACCCATGTGAGGATATAAATGTCCACACACAACTAATTTGAGTGTACCAATCATTTTTAGGAGTGTACAAATCACCTCTCATTTCTTTTTCATTTAAGTCCCCTCCCCCCCCCCCCCCCCCCCCCCCCCCAATTGCCATCACCATCGTGAGTCACAACGATCTGCCTCCTTTTACTCTTCACTCTCCTTTCGCACCACTGCCATCAGAAGATACAAGGATTTCCCTTTTTCTCATAGCTCTCACTCCATCGTATTTCTGAGTCCCAAAGCTCTCCCTTTTACTCTTCCCATCACCATCGTGCACAAGAAACCATTATTGGGTCGAGGTTTCGATCACACGCAATCCAGTGAAATGCCCCATTGCACAAGAAACCATTCGTGCACATATTTTTTGTAGTCCAATTTTCCAACTGATGCTCCAAACGTTTGACTTCTAACTTAAGACTAGAAAACGAAACATCGTATTCCAAGTTTTCTTAAACCCAACTACAACCTTGTAATCATCTATTGATGAATCATAGCCAAAACCCGAACACCAACATGAATTTATGATTTTTCACTTTAACAAACCAATACACATTGCAGCGCACATGTGAGGAACTTGTGGTTTTCGTTGTGATAGAGTTGTTAGAAGTTACTGTCATTCAAACTTTTATCAGTTACTAGAATAAATGGTGGTGTTAATCACATTAGCTGAGATCATGCCTGGTCCTTAGCTAATCTTTATTAAGAGTGGAGTATTATTTTATTGAAGTACTAGTTATGTTTCAAGTTTGTAACAGTTGATGTACAGCCTATTTATAGGCCCTTCTCTTTTGCTAATAATCATCAGAAACTTACAACAATATCTTTCACTTGGTCCTTCAATTCTTTGTTAGATCAGCAGGATCACATCTTCATTATATCTCAATTGTTCTTACTTGTGGCATACACTCCAACAAGAGTTTCACAACACGAGAAAACTAAATGGTATATCCGCTTAAGTTAAAATAAGATGATCATTCGAACTAATCAGGATCACGATAACATATCAAGATTTACGTACTTTGAGTTATAACAAGTGCAATGTATGCATGTCTACACTCAAAAGCATGCTCATTCTTTTTCTTGGTCTGCAAGTACACGGTAAATGGAGCGCTTGGTACATTTACATCAATCAGGTCAAATAGATCCCACAACGACATATTGTATTAATGGGGCTGAATACATTCCACTAGCATCGAAGTGACGACTACTATAGAAAACAAACTTTTATGATTATAATTTTCTTGAGCAAACAGGAACTCCATTTGTTTAAAAATTAAATTATGAAAATTAATTGAATCTAATTTGCAAGAAATAACCTGATTTAGGAGGTCAATAACACTTTCAGGCCTTGGCAACTTTCAACCCATTCGACCGTTTGCATCTCTAACTAACCTTAGTAAAACAACAAACGCTGTTAAGACATAAAATGTTAAAACCATGTACGAGACCATCAAATACAAGTTACTAACTGAATTTTTTCCCCAAAGATCCCTAACAGAAGCTCATGGACTGGAGTTTTAATGCAAGTTCGTAAAGCAAATGATCAGTGAAAGAAAAAATAGCATCTCAAATTCTGCACGCTCGAGAAACACAAGGATCTTCCTTATTAATTAACTGATAATTAAATGGAATGTTATACGTAAGTAATTGCCAAATATTATGTTACAGGTAAAATAACATCACAAGTGTTCGGTATTTTTGGCAAAGCTCTCGATTACTGTCGGAAAATAAACTCAGATCTGATGCTAACTAGTGAAGCACACTTTGCTGGAATATTCTTGTATTGGTCTTGGCCCTTGTTTTGGAGCCTTGACCAATTTTGTTCTATGAATGAGTTTGTGCAGATTTGCTAAGTGCATAATTGTGTGATATGCAGTAAATAAATGAAATGGTTTTGGAGGGAAAGACAAAAGTAACTAACTTTCTGTTATATTGATAAGAGTGAGGATCAAATGAGAAATAAAGTTGAAATGAGAAGAATGAGAAGAAACCACAACCGCACATTTCAGATGCACCTACAAAAGTAGATGCATCTCCCCTTAAATTTCTTTTTTTCAAATGTGTGGATCATAATATTTCTCACTCTTCTCATTTTATTTACTCTTCTCAATAGATCTCTTCTCATATTGATAAATCTAAATGTCATGTACAGAACATATATATACATATCCAAAGGGTGTCAATTGTGTTGGTTCAAATGTACCAAATGACACAACCTTTGAGAATAACTGTAATCTAACTGTATTTTTAACTATAATAAGTGTCTTCCTATTGGGTTGGTTGGACTTTGGCCCAACCATTCGAATTTTCAGACTATATTTAACATACAATAAGTCTGCAAATGTTAAACTAGAATGTACAAATAGGACTATATTGATATAAACATAGATATGAACATGATTAATGGTTGATTGATCTTAAGTGGCTTCCAACAGTCTCCCTCCTAAGATCAATAGCCTTTAATCCTTGTTTCTTCTTTCTTCAGGATTTACTTCAGGTTATGATGACTAAGTCATCACTTGAATTGCTTCTTGTTTCTTCCTTGATTCCTTGGTCTTTTGGTGTGATGGATTGTCCATAGTAGTGATGGTTGTAGGCATTGCCATTCTCAGTTTCTTCTTCCAGTTTTATTCCAAAATGCTCAACCTTGCAGATGTTCATCTGACTGGTAGATGCTGTCACATGATCTTTCTGGTCTCCATGGTGACCTTGTAGGTAATATAATCCTTTGCCTTGAACCACATTGGTTGTGGCCTTGTTTGGGACAGAATTCTGTCCCAACTTGTGCATCCTTGCAGTGTTATAATAACTTTTGAAGACATCTAAATACTTGTTGTAGCATTCCTTCAGTTCTTCTCCATCATTATGAGATAATTCCAATATTTCTGCTGCTTGACCAAAATTCCTTGAAAAGTAGACTTGTAGGTATCCACTCAGACATTCAATGGCTTTATAAAGGTCCATTAGGTATACTGTGACTCCCTTTATTATAGGTGGTATTGGACCAGGCAAGGGTCCTTTTAAGTACTCTTCATAGAACCATTTTAAGACTTTTACAAATCTTTTTCTAAAGTAATCCCATTTTTTACCAACTAACTTGTCTTGACCGATGAGGTTTAGGAAAGAAATGAACTCATTGAAGGTGGTGACCCTTGTTGAGTAAACCACTCCTTTAATTTCAATTTCATCAGTTTCATCCAATGATAGGTTAACAGATGCATCCAGTGATTCAAAATAATTATCTAGGAATTCATAGTGTTTGACTCTTAGACTATCCTCATTGAAACTGTGGCTTTTGGGATTTTTGAACATGTATGACAGTGTGCATGTGTTATCCTCATAGAGGATTTCAACCCCTTGTTTTTCAAGTAGGTCTACTGACAGAATGTTTAAGGAGACTTCAGGGGCATACAGGATCCCTGGAATGAGATATCTCCCATTACCATTGGCGGAACTTAATAGGGGCAGGGGAGGGTCCCGGCCCCCCAAAATTTGCGGCACCTAATGTAAATATTATAGGTTTTATGGGTAATTTAATTGAGGTTACAAACAAATCTCCGATTCGGCCCTCCCAAAATAAATTCGGCCCCCCAAAAAAAATGTTCAAGTTCCGCCACTGCCCATTACCATTCTTGACCATAACTTCCCCCATACCATAAGTAAACAATAGTTTCTTTTCTTCTTCTATTTTACCAACAGAAAAATGTTCTTTTATCTTACAGAACAGATTCAACTTTGAACACAAATGCATGTTTATATTGTTGCTTATGTACCAAATGTTATCCCAATGATCTTGGTCAGTGCCTTTGATCATGCATTTGGTGTCAAAGTGAATCAGTTCAGGGTATTTGATACTTACCGTAGGGATTTGCATCTTGTGTTGTCCACTTGATGTGTCTGCATAGTCACTAGGGACATTCTGATCACCCACTTCTTCCTCCATGCGCCTTATGGGACAGTCTGTGATGATATGCCCCTCTTGCTTGCACTTGAAGCATTTCTGTTTTTCTGTTTCTGTGTTGGGAGACAGTATAGTATTGAGTTTGTGGGACTGTTTGGTTGAAGTCTTCAATCTCTCCCAGTTTTTTCTTTAACATTTCCTTGCAATCCTGAGTGATTTGCTTTATGTAGTTTCCTAACCTTTCTTCCCTTTCTCTCTTTTGTTGTCTCTGAATGAAGTTGTTTTTCCGTTTTCTCCTCAATGGTCTCCCCAAGCTTTTGATCTGATACCAATTCTTGTATTGGTCTTGGCCCTTGTTTTGGAGCCTTGAGCAATTCTGTTCTATGAATGAGTTTGTATTGACCATTGTGCAGATTTGCTAAGTGTAGAATTGTGTGCAAGAAATATATGTAGTAAATAAATGAAATGGTTTTGGAGGGAAAGACAAAAGTAACTAACTTTCTGTTATATTGATAAATCTAAATGTCATGTACAGAACATATATATACCTATCCAAAGGGTGTCAATTGTGTTGGTTCAAATGTACCAAACGACACAACCTTTGAGAATAACTCTAATCTAAGTGTATTTTTAACTATAATAATTGTCTTCCTATTGGGTTGGTTGGACTTTGGCCCAAACCATTCGAATTTGCAGACTATATTTAACATACATAAGTCTGCAAATGTTAAACTAGAATGTACAAATAGGACTATATTGATATAAACATAGATATGAACATGATTAATGGTTGATTGATCTTAAGTGGCTTCCAACAAATATCGATGGTAGTTAGAAAAGCAGTTACGTAGTATATTAGAAGTCACAATGGTTAGTATTAGACACAATCGTTAATAACAGGCACAATGGTTGACATGTTCAAATATGTAATGTTGTTGTAACAATTGGAATCATCAAATGAATAAAACAAAGTATTTAGTATCCTCTCTATCCTTCTTTTTTGTTAACGTTTAGATTGTTTAAAGCTTTATTTCCATCTCATCTTCAATTACCTCGGTCTGTTGGTTCTTTTTTTTTCCTCTTGGTGCTACCGGCCTGTAGATCCGTCTTTGGCGTCTGCTTTTGTCACCCTTAGATGTCTTGTTGCTATTAGTTTCATGAGTTCCTTCTTTTTCTCTTGAGTCGCCCCCCATTTCCATCGTCACTCTCCCCTCATTACAATTACCATTGCCGTTACCCATACCACGGGGAGACACAAGGCTCTCAACAAATACATGTTCATCATACTTACATTCCGAACTTGCGGATAACCAGATATGAGCCTTACCATGGGGAGATTCAATGCTTTGCACAAACACTGGAGCTCTTGAATCTTCTAACATCCATATATGAATATGATGAGAATAACTCTTCCGTGGAATATGATTCGTATTGGTTTGGTGTGGAGAATCATCATAAGGCTAAGGCAGTAACATTCGTTCCCATATTGACTCTGACTCTTGTACATTGTAGTTTTTCTTTACCCATAACTCATGATTATAACCTGGTCTACCAAAAAAGAAGCATAAACGGTCTTTCAGAGTCCCCAGGCTAAAAGTAGCAGCTTTAATTAACACTGGGGGTTTGGGGAAATCTTCAAAAACCTCTTTGGATAAATCAAAAGAAGCAATTTTTTCTTTTAAGTGCCAGTGAATCACCCCATTGCATAAGATACCGCCCGCGCAAAAAGTCATAGTTGGATTCTCCAACGACTGGTCTCCAAACGTTTAATTTCAATGTTAAGACTAGAAAGTGATATTTACGAGTAGAAGTGTTTTTTAACCCAATTACAACCTTGTAATCGTCTATGGATGAATCATAGCCAAAACCCATGGGAGCAGAAGGTTCTGTAATATGGTCAGAAATTTTTGGGATACTTTTTAGTTTTATCAGCTGGTGAGTTGATGGATTAACAACTAAAAGTTCAGAATCGAAACGTACGCATACTAGACCATTAGAAGAGCCAACAATATTACACCTATAATCATCAAGAAGACTAGGACCAGTCAAAAAGATCCTTGTATCTCCAATTTCATTATTATCTAACATCTTTTTGCTGTTGTAGTCAAGATGAGAATTAACAAAACGACGACTTGAGATTAAAGAACGCCATGACTTGCATACACGCTTGTACCGGATGAGATCCTTTACTTTCAATCTCACAAGTATCTCCTCATGGATATCAAGAGGAAGCTCTCCCATATGAAACTCTAACTAGCTACTTCTGGAGCTAAGAAAAAATAAACTCTAATCGCGATTATAACATGAGAAACAAATATTAAATCTACAATCTAAGAAGCACTAATAACAATATGAGCTTTACTAATCAGTTTAATATCACCTATATAAACTATTAAGTAACTCAGAAAAAAAAAAACAAAAAAAGGCGAAGATTTACCTATGGTTTTGTGTTTTCCAGCTTGGGGATTTTGGGTTGAATGAATAATGGCGGAATTAATCAATGAATGAGATATTTAAATAGTAAGTTAAACCTTAAAGCTTACGTTTTCCTATATGCATGATTCTAGTTTCTATAGTTTAACACTTCAACTTTATGTGTGGGACATACTTAACCCCTATAAAACAAAGTAGTTACAAAGAGTTTCATACACCCTCGGGTGCATCCGTAGCTTTGACATGACTATTATATTCTGACCCATATGCAAAACAAGGGCTGACTTTGCATATGGGTCAGGATTGATTGATCATGTTAGAGCATCTCCAATGCATTACATCATTTTGAGTTTAATACATTGACACGTCATTGACACATCATCATTCAATAATATTATAAAAATCTTTCACAATGCATTGAACCATTCAATGTTCAATAAACTCTTACACTATCTCATTATTTAATCATTTATCTTACATTACAAATAATCAAATTACAAAATATATGGTCTATCATAATTTAATAATGATTTTTACTTGAAACTTGGCCCACCAACATAGTTAAATGAGAGGTTGTTCAGAGAAAAACTCTCATTCAACACTTAAATAAAAGTTCTAACCACCATCCACTAAAATATAAACAGCTCATCATGCTTTTCTCATTAAACTATCCTACGTGGTGCATTGTAGATGCCTTAAAGCTATGGACCTCGGGATTTTATATGACGGTTTCATCAATATTACCAAAGGATGTAGTGCAATAGATAACCTCAAACTAGAAAAGAACTAAGATATAACCAAAATATATGGTCTATCATAATTTAATAATGATTTTTACTTGAAACTTGGCCCACCAACATAGTTAAATGAGAGGTTGTTCAGAGAAAAACTCTCATTCAACACTTAAATAAAAGTTCTAACCACCATCCACTAAAATATAAACAGCTCATCATGCTTTTCTCATTAAACTATCCTACGTGGTGCATTGTAGATGCCTTAAAGCTATGGACCTCGGGATTTTATATGACGGTTTCATCAATATTACCAAAGGATGTAGTGCAATAGATAACCTCAAACTAGAAAAGAACTAAGATATAACCAAAATATATGGTCTATCATAATTTAATAATGATTTTTATGTATTTTGATTTTCCGATAGGTGATTACATGATGTAGAAGGAATTAAGCTGGCCACCAGAAAATTATGGAGAGCACTTTCATGTACGCACTAGATAAGTTTGACGCGCTCCGGTTGTATAAGCCAACTCAGAATTTCTATGTATCGTGTATTCTAAATAGTGATGAATGAATACAGACTACCATATATGGGAAGAGAAATGTTTTAAGCAGCATTCTATTTAAATTGGTGTCGTGAAACGTCAATCATGATTTCTATATGTGGAATCGAATCACTAATTATTATTCGAGGTTGGCAAGGACTACCCTCTGGCTGTAGAATCGAATAACTAACTTAGTATTGTACTAACGTACTCGCCGTTCAAAAAAAATACAACAAGAGATGCTAAAGTAAACAAATTGAACATTAATTGCGTTAACAAGTGATAAAAGGCATTTTAGCGAGTGTTGATAGTATTGTCTAACTGGTCATATGTAACAAGTATATTGATGCGTGCTTGACTCTAAACTGAAGTTGTGTGAACCAAATAAAGACTGAATTTGTTTAATCTGAACGAAGATACTCTCGAAACGACACTGTATGGATATAAGGACCCATACTTTTAGAAATTTACCGAGTTTAAGATAAAAAGAAACCAAGAGGTTCAATCATAAATGCTCCGGGCCAAAAACATAAGGTGTGCTGAATGTTGTTTTAAAAAAGAAGCTGCATTATAGAACTGTGCCAAACTGACCACAACCCAACCATCAATAGTCACTAACACCACTGCATTAAGAAAACCTAAAAAAAATGAAAGAAAATATGGGTCCTCTACACGCTCGAGGACCCCGAGGATCTCTCTAAGTTAACTGACAAATCAAATGGGATGTTATGAGTGATTGCCAAATAATGTTACAAGTAAAGAGTATATAACACTGTGCAGTATATTTGGCAAAGCTCTCAATTAACTACATCTGTTGCTTCTTCTTTTTTTATTCCTCTTGATGCTACCTCTTGCAGCTCCGTTTCTTTTTTTGTTTGACTCTCCTCCCCATTGCCACTGCCATTGCAATCCCTATCGGGAGACACACTGATCCGCCTCCTTTTACTCTTCACGCTCCTCCCATCACCATCAGGAGATATGAAGTTATGCATTTTTCTTTTCACTCTTCCCTCATCACAATTACCATTGTCATTACCCATACCAAAGGGAGATACAAGGCTCTCAACAAATACATGCTCATCATATTTATAACCACGCTCCGAAATTGTGGATAACCAGATATGATCAGTGTTACCATAGGGAGATATAACCGTTTGCACAAGTACAGGAGCACTTGTAATCTTTTTCTAACATCCATATATGAATATGACCGGATAAACTCTTGTTCGGAATGTAATTCATCTTGGTTTGGTGTGGACAATCATCACAAGGCGGTGGCAATGACATTTGTTCCCATATTGGCTTTAACTTTTGTACATTGTCGTTTTTCATTATATATAACTTAAGATTATTCCTTGAAGTACTACTGACGAAGCATAAACGGTCTTTCTGAGTCCCCAGTTTAATGTTTGTAGGAAAACTATTGAACGGTAGGGGGGTGCGGATTTCCTTAAAAACCTCTTTGGATAGATTAAAAGAAATAATGATTGGGTTATTGCTTCGATCAAACGCTAACCAGTAAATCGCCCCATTGCATAAGACACCATTAGTGAGCATATGGTAATAGTTCAATTCTCCATCAACTGATCTCCAAACGTTTAATTTCAATGTTAAGACTAGAAAACGATATTTATCGGTAGAAGCATTTCTGAACCCAATTACAACCTTGTAATCATCTATGGATGAATCATAGCCAAAACCCATGCAAGGAAAATGTTGTTTGATAAGGTCAAAAATTAGGGGGAGACTTTTTACTTCTATCACCTGGTGAGTTGATGGATTAACGACTAAAAGTTGCCTATCGAAACGTACGCATACTAGACCATTAGAAGAACCAGCAATTTTAAACCTATCACTTCTACTTGGACCAGTCAAAACAATCCTTGTATGTCCAGTTTCGTTATTGTCTGCTTGCTTATTGTAGTTAAGATGAGAATCAACAAAACGACGACTTGAGATTAAAGAATACCATGACTTGCATACACACTTGTATCGGATGAGATCCTTTGATGCTTTCAGTCTTACGAGTATCTCCTCCTGGATATCAAGAGGAAGCTCTCTCATTATTAGTCACCTAGATCGCTGGAAAGAAAGAAGAATCAGTGATGCAGATAATGAATGTACATTTATCATATTAATAAAATTAGCATCACTAAAATAGGGCAATAAAAAAACATTCTAACATAAACTACTTTACCAATAAGAAAGCATAATCGCAAGGTTTTGGATGATCTCTTAAAACTTGTTTCTAAACGTATAACTTAACTTTGTGTAATATTATAAGATGCTTAAAGGGGAAATAGACGACAAATCGAACAACTAGACGTTTGTTAAGCATATAGTGTCGTAGTCGCAAAATGTTTAGCATGTAACAACTCGACCTTTGTGACAATACAATGCGTCCGTTTAGATCATAGAACCTCATTTTTTTACTACTAAAGTTGTTCTAGATATTAATGAACAACGCTAAGCAATAATATAGTCTGTTAGAAACTTTGAGATGGACGCGAGATCCTTCCAAGGTTTTTCTCCACGGCATCAATCAATCAAAATACGACATTGTATGAGCAAACATCTTCTCATCGCTACTTCTAAACCAACACTAACATTAACTCCTAAGTCGCTCTTGACTAAATCAATTCAAACATCATTCATGACCTTTTGATGGTTATATGAACTACACATGTATTACAACAACAGCAATACCTAATCACGTTGGTTCCGGTTGGTTACGAGAGATGTCTAATGTAAATAGCCGTACCCTAACCCAAAAATAGAGAAACGGCATGCAAACAAAAACATAGTAGTAACAAATTATATATCAAACTTTAGAATACTTCTCTAGCTACTTTAACAGGCGTGTAATATCTAGCATGGTAACATAATCAAACACAGATAATGTTAAAACAAGCTTAACCTGATGATCGATCAACAATTGTTGTTGTCGTGTTTGTCCCAAAACTCTAACTAAAAACAGTATAACATAAACTAGATCGTACGTATGGAATTTAATGAATTAAAAAAGAGTAAATTACATAAATGGTCCCTGTGGTTTAACGAATATAGCATATACCATCTCTGAAAGTTTAAAGTTGCACTCTTGGTCCTTCTCTTCAAAAAATAACACTCATAGTCCTTGCATTTGACGGACGTTAAAGGGGCAATTCTATATTTCCCCAACTTAAACATCAGAATTTCATATTTCCCCAACATATACTTTATAAGCATTGTACTTATGCACTAAAAACTTGTGTTTTGGAAAAATATGGTATTTTTATTTTCAAGTTGGGTATATGAAATTATGTACTTGTGTATGTGCGATTACTTATGTCACTGTACTTGTTTGTCTTTGGGTAGATTGCGTGTGGGTGTCCTTGGCGTGAAAAGAGGGGTTGAGAATGATGAATAATTTTTGAAAGTATTTGATTGAATTTGGGTGATAGATTGGAGAAAGATGTTAAAGATGATGATAATGATTTTTGTTTTTTGTGTCGAAGATAATACATTATGTTTTTTATTGTTTGGTTAAGTAAGATATTGTTGAAGGTGAATGAATAATTTTTTTGTGTTTGGTACTTTGTTAAAAATCTATAAAAATAAAAAAATTAAAATTAAAATAAAAAAACTGGAGATGATTGAATCCGAAAAAAATAAAAAATAAATAAATAGAACGAAAAGTAAAAGAAAAAAGTGGAGATAAAAGATTTAGGTTATTCGTGGCGTAATGTGTTAGGAAAAATTATTTAGAATAGGAGAAAAGACTATTATGCCCTCATGTGTCATGCACATGAAGAGATTTAATGGATCAAATCAACGTTCGGTTAGTTCGTTGGATGCAAGCACTATAGGTGTAATTTTTTGCAAAGATAAAAACCAAGAGTGCAACTTTAACCTTTTAAGGACGATAGATGCAATTTTCTCCAAAATCACAGAGACCATTTATTTAATTTACTCATAAAAACGTATATCAGTTGGTATATTCTTCTCTAAAGGGTATGCTTGGCAAGAGGCTTATATAGGCTTATCGGGACTTGGGCTTTTAAAATAAGTTGTTTTATAAAGTAAGCCTCGTTTGTCACACAGGTTTATGGAGGCATATATGGTTTATAAAATAAGTCACAAACTTCCATAAGCTCAAGCCCAAAATGAGGCTTATAGGGGCTTATAGATAGTAAAATTACTTAAATACCTTTAAAAATATAATGAATTATCACGTAAAAGTTAAAAAATATATGAAATTTAATTTGGTGTATTTTTATGTAATTTTATACTACTAAGCTTCAGCTCTAACTAATTCGTTAAACAGCTTTATAAAAATATAAGCTTCAACTTTTAACTTATAATATAAGCCACAGCCCCAGTCTAACCTTATCTCCAGTTCCAGTCCTAGCCCTGCCCATTAAGCCAAAGATAGGTAAAAGACCTTTTGGTTGTAAAAAAAGGTTAAAGAAAAATGACTTTTTCTAAAGTGGTCAAAATACACACAAGGGTTTTTTTTTCCCTCCTAGACCGACGGCTATTATAATTTTATGCAACTATTTTTTATCTTTTTTCTAGAGAACAAATAAAATAATTAAGAAAAACACAATTCTTTGAAATTTCTTTGTTTTTATTTTTTTAAAAGACAAAAATATAACAGCTAAGGCCGAGCAAAACATACCTAACCAAAATATTGAGCCGAATTCGGTTTACGGTTTTCAGTTTCAGCTCTGGCCAAATTCAAGAAAAGCACACCTAAACCGTCTAAACCAAACCAACCGACATAAAACTAAAAAAAAAAAAAAAAAAAAAAAAAAAAAAAAAAAAAAAAAAAAATCACTTCGGTTCATGTCTTCCACAAAATTGGTTTTCGGTTCGGTTTTTGACCGGATGCTCATCCCTAATAATAGTTGTTGGTCACGTGAAAAATAGTCGTTATTCTAGCAAAAAAACATCACCGGCCACCAGTGCATTTGTCATTAAAAATGGCATGTTTCCGTCCATCGGTATAGTTTACCATTTTGAAAAAACTTTTTTTTTTACCTTATTGTAGATCAACAAATAGATTCTTGACCTTTTTGGTTATTTACCCGTTATTATAACAAATACTAATAATGTAAGATGTTTGGTATGACTAAATAGCAGGGAATGGAAATATTATGTAGAATGGAATATCTAAGAATGAGAATGACTTTGAGATAAGAGAATAGATTTCGTTGTTTGAGAAAAGTAAAGGATAAAGTGCAACAATAGATCAAAAAATTCATTCCGTTGTTTGATACAACAAGGAATGAAAATAATATTGAGTCTATTTAGGTTGATGTCTCGTATTTATTGAAGGCAATGTTTAGATGTCATGCTTGCCTTTGGTACTCCGGAGAATAATCTTAATCGAACCTATATTTATTCAATAGATACAATCTGCTCATGGTAAAACTTCATATGGGTTTGATATACTTTTATCTTCAACGAATGGCCCGGCATTCAATGCGGGTCGAAGCAAGGGGTCAAATGGACTGTCCGGGATGGGTTGACGTAATCTTGCAAATTCTAACCAAAGATATATACAAATTTGAAAGTTGAATTCTCTCTGAATTTAAGAACTACACAACTGAGTTTTGAGAAATAAAAAAATTATTGATCCTTTGGGGCTCGTGTTGGGCAATCCATTTATGGGTTCGATATACTATTATCTTCAACAAATGGCCCGGCATCCAATGCGGGTCGAAGCAAGGGGTCAAATGGACTGTCCGGGATGGGTTGACCTAATCTTGCAAAATCTAACCAAAGAATATACAAATTTGAAAGTTGAATTCTGTCTGAATTTAAGAACTACACAACTGAGTTTTGAGAAATAAAAAAATTATTGATATATTGTAGGATGGCTATTTGAAGTATTTTTAGTTTTGCATAAAGAAATATTTGTTTCCAAATTAATTTATATATGATTTTATAATCAATGAAACATAGGACTGAGCAAATTAATCGAATCGACCGGACCAACCGAGACCGACCAAAAACCTACCGAACCGAAGGACCAGCAGTCCGGTCTCGGGTCCAGGGTTTTTCTTTATTTCGATCTCGGTCCGGTCCGGGGTACAAACCAACCATTTTGCCTTCTTTGACCGGATCGAATCAGACCAAACCGACCACATTCAGTCCGATCCTTGGTTTAGGTTTTTTGGCTATTTCAATCTCGGTTTTGGCCGGTCCAGTCTGGTCTTCGACCGATGCTCACCCTTACTCTATACAGGCCGATAACCATCCTCAGATTCCATTTCGCAAAGTGGCAGAGCAACGAATGAACATCGATACCTTGTTTATCAAGGTTGGCGAGATGGGGGTCTATCATTTGTGACCCTCCAAAAAATGACGTTCAGTTTCTTTGGAACCCAATTATTCCGTTGAAAACACGACCCACGTAAACCTGGAGCAAGGACCCGCTTGTCGATCACCTTAGTTTGGAAAACAGTACTTTAATTTGTATCATGGAACATACAATTTTCACTCGAACTAATCCATAAACATTGCAGTAAGTATGTGATCAAACTTACGATTATTCTTGAGAGAATTTTACAATACCGAGTATTCTGTTTTAGTAAAGTAAAATGATCGTTAAAACTAAATTGCACCTTGATGGTTGTGCCTGGCAAAGGTAGAGTAACCTGTCGAAAAAACACTGGGAAAGAAGATCATAACCAACATGGAAGATTTATGGCTTTAGCTAGCCTGCATACGACATTATAACTTTATACAACGAGCACAGCGCATACATGTTTGTACACTCGAATGATTACATAGTGCATCGAGGGTTCCTTTTCTTGAGACAACATTTACATAGATCGGTTCCATAACCAAAAATTGGCATAAAGGATAGCGTCTTTGCATGCACAACAAAAGATGCTAATGTAAACAAATTGAACATTAGTATCTTGTCCGTTAACTGCATTATGGACTTACATTTGGTCAAAAATAAGTCAAAAAAGGCATTGTAACAAATGTCGAAAGTATTGTGTAACTGGTCGTAACAAGAATACCGAAACCTGTTTGACTATAAACTTAACGTGTGAATCTAGTAAAAATTGAATTTGCAACTTGAACAAAAGTAGCCTTCAAAACGACCCTCATCACTGACTCCAGTTAAAGGAACTAAACGGTCCAACTCACTTTTGCTTTTCAGCATACTTCTTAAACCACCTAAACGACTACAAGACCTATATCAATGACACTAGATCCTCGGTTTTCTGTAAACATATATGTATGTTTCAGGCCACAAAAAAGTGACCTTGACCGTTACCCCAAGAACTTGTTTGGAATATCATATACGGAGAACTTATCATATTTGTTTCTTTCCTATTTGAGCTACTAAAAAGCTCAGAAAATTAAAAAAAAAGAAACATATAAATAACTCGTGGACTCTACTTCGATAAAAATGGAACCAAAACTTGACTAAAAGTAGAAATTTAATCCAGCTGACCAAATCCTAAACCGTTTCCAGTAAACAAAAAAAAGAAGAAAAAGAAAACTGTACATATTTTTCCACGTTGCTATACCTCAAAAAACCGCATCAAAAGTAACTTGGAACCGAGCTGGAGTATTACTAGGTTTAGGATCTGACGCGTTAGCAAGACCAGAAAGCAATTTAACGACATCTACGGTATCGTCAAGGTAATACTTAGCTTTGCTTGGCTTCCTTCCGACCGTGCATGCAAATATCTCGGGAGTGTTTGGAGCAGTATTCATAATGCTTTCAAACATATCTTCATCTGATCGGTCATCCCCTATGCATGTGATAAAATCTGGAGGTTGTCCATTCTCGATCATGGTTGAGAGGACTTTTTCTGCTACTAATCCTTTGCTCACACCCTGAAATAATGATTTGTGGAATTAGAAGGTCGACACGAACATTAGGGACTTTCAAACACTTCTATTACCTACAAACTAAGAATTCTATAAATCAAAATGGCAGAACAATGATGATACCTGAGGTTTAACTTCAACTATGTGCCGACCTCGTTTAACTAATGCTGGCTCATTGGCAAGCACATTCTCTAAATGAACCAGTAACTCCTTAGCTTGACAAGAACCGAAGTCAGGGTCGGCGTCTTGGTGGTGCCACACTATGCCACTATCTTTGGTCTCAATCGTGGAACCATCTGTTGCCTCTCTATACAGTTCCATCACAGGTTCCGCAATTTCCTTCCATTCAAGGTCTGCACCCATCAGACCAGGTTGCCAGTCCGAACTTTTACTCCACCTGCAAAGTAAAAGATGATACATCAGATTTACGCCAAAACAGAAAAGGGAGAAAAGACAAACTAGTTTAATACCTCATGTAACACCCATGTTCAGCGGCTAGGCCAAGCCTCTCACAAGGTGAAAGCCACTCGCTCAACGAGCTTTTCCCTCTTCCGCTAACAATAAACACAGTGTTCTTAGGATCGTCACACAAGGTATTCAAAATAGTGATAAGTTCAGGACTGGGGGTCTTCACAATCGATGAGTGAGGTATAAGCGTCCCATCATAATCCAAGAATATTGCCCTTTTGTTTGACCGTTTATATGCCGAGACAATACAATCAGGAGACAACTTTCTAAAACCAGGAGATAAAGAGACAACTCTAAAACCCAAACCAAAACCGATGCCCCAACAACGCTTATTATAATGATCTTTTGATGCTCTTTCCAAGTCTTGCATGAAGCTACGAGCCCAATAACCCACATCATGAGAACTTACATACCGATAGTGCTTCGCATGCCTCAATTGCTTCTCAGGTTCTTTCATAACTATGGCTGAGTTTATAGCTGCAGCAACCGACTCTATATCCCATGGGTTGACCCTTATCGCGCCACTTAAAGACGGTGAACACCCAACAAATTCTGACACCACCAGCATGCTTGTACGAGGGGACTCTTCGACACCTGTCATTTCACTTTCTTTTAAGTAAGGCGAGTGCTGTCTGCAGACAATGTATTTATACGGTACCAAGTTCATTCCGTCCCTTACAGCATTGACTATGCAACAGTCAGCCATGGAATAATATGCTGACTTTTCATAACGAGCAACGGGTCGGTCAATTATAACCACCGGCTGATAATCTGGTGACCCGTAAGACTCGTTGATTCTGTTTAGAATCAAATACGTCTCCCTTTTTGCTTCCTGGACATCTTTCCCGTTACTTCTTGCCGGATTCACGATTTGAATTAACACCAATTTACCTCGAAGTAGAGGGTACATTTCTAGAAGATACTCAAAGGCTAGTAATTTGAGACTGAGGCCTTTGAATATGTCCATGTCATCGACCCCAACTATGATCTTTTTACCCTTAAAACGTTCAGCTATTTCTTTGACTTTCCTCAATGTAATCGGAAGATTCAACACAGATTCAAGTCGACCCATATGAATACCAACAGGAAGAATTTTGATGTAAACGGTTCTACCAAAGTAATCGAGCCCAATGTGTCCTCGTTTGGACTCATAATCTAAACCCATCATTCTACTGCAACATGATAAAAAGTGGCGTGCGTAATCAAACGTATGAAATCCAATTAAGTCGCAATTGAGCAACCCTTTGAGAATTTCATCTCTGACCGGTAATGTTCTGTAAATTTCTGATGACGGAAATGGGCTATGGAGGAAAAAACCAAGCTTTACCCGATTATAACGGTTTCTCAAGAACGTAGGCAGGATCATAAGATGGTAATCATGAACCCAGATGTAATCTTCTTCCGGATTAGCAACTTCCATAACTTTATCCGCAAATATTTTATTTGCAGATACATATGCCTTCCAGAGAACACGATCAAACCGGTCAGCGTGATCCGGACACATGGGAAGCATGTAATGAAAGAGCGGCCACAGTTGGTGTTTACAGAACCCGCCATAATACTTTTTGTTAAGGTCGTGAGGAAGAAAAGTGGGGACGCAATTATACTCTTCTAGAAGCTTCTGAGCAACTTCTTCTTGCTCACTAGCATCTACTTCAACCTTTAGTGAACCGATATATACAACCTCACTATCAGGAGAGAACCCGTCTTTTAATTGCCATAAAAGTGAATCCTCGTCGAAACTAAAGGTCAACTTAAGAGTGTCGGGATCCCGCTGAATATGTAAAGGTAACATGTTAGCCACAATGATTTTTCTCTCTCGACAACCCGATGAAGCTTTATCTGAATCACCGTCGTTGTTTTCATCTACACCAGCAATGATTCCAGGCATGGTTAAAACACGTGGAAGACCTCTGGGAGTTTGAGGAATATCTATTAGCTTGTCAGGATCCAAATCCAATATGTTTGCATAAGATTTCGATGCCATTATCTGTGATGTAGGATTGTTCAGGTGATCATACAACGTTGATTGTATGATCCGCAAAAGTTATCTTGTTCAAGGATCCTGCAACACAAATAAAAACATATGAGCAGGCAGTGTTAAGTAACATTCAGGAAGCAAAATAATTATCCAGTCACGTACGCAAAGAATCATCAACAAAATCAAAGAAAAACAGGGAACTTAGTAAACAGAATCTATGTCAATACCCTATCAAATACAATTTAGTAAACATAAAGTATTTTGTAGTGTGGCTAATATGACTTGGTCACATAGCGTACCTCCCAACTTCAAACTAATATGAATCTCTTGTATTTCGAGTGTTGACCTTTTCTATATGTAACGTATTTTAAATGCTTTGACTTGGTTACAATCTTCAAATGCAACATTATACAGACTGATACCAGTTTCGTCACTAAATTAGTATGCCTTGAAGTTGACACTCAATATTTGGAGATGTGACACAAGTATCAACATTCTGCTGAAAGGTAATGCATTTGACTTTGAAAGTTAATTGTCAACATTTACTACGAGATGGAAGGAGTAACTCTACAGAAAAAAGGGCTCCCTTGCACCTAGACTACTTGACTTTGCAAGGGTTGAACGGAAAGTGATAAAGTCTGGCTATGCAGCATGTTCCTAGGACCCTGCACTAGTTTGAACCTATCGCTCAAATCTAACCTTTAGGCCACAAGTAAGGTCACTAATAAACAATATTACGCCAATCATAACAAGTGAACATACAAGACTACTCACTACAAGAGCACAGACAAGTGCCACAAAAATGCAAAGCAACAGAGTTTAGAACCCGAACAGGTAAACAGTAATTTTGGTTTGAAATCTATGGTCTGTTGTTGCACAGTGAACCTAACAAGTGTTGGGCAACTGCTCGTGAACTCCTTTGCCGTATCAGTAAACATTAATTACTTGGGTTAGACAAGTTGTAAGAACTCGTAAACTTTTACTGAAAATGCATATAGCAACAAAAGACAACCATAAAAGTAACATATTCAAACAACACAGATCTCGTTACTCTAACTAGAAACCCAAATACTTCAAAACAAAGCCTATTACATAACAATACCCTCAGAATCAACATTCATTTTACGATCCCCATACTATAACTGCTGACGCGAAAGTGGACAACAAAATGAAAAGTTCACAACTCGAAACTAAACACCTTCTCCCCAGAAACAGATTGAAGTGACTGGTAACATAGTGTATAGGGATGTCGAAATTTGTTTTAACTTCAAGCTCAAAATAAACTTAAGAATAGCAAATATAGACTCACGTAAAGCAAGTCTGTGGTCGTTGAATATATTAACTGAACAGATAACTATCTCGTCAACATTCAGAAATGAACATGCTTAACAAAGTTGCTTAAAAATAACAAAAATGGTCGGTTTTCAATTTTCATCTAATTATCGGTCTTTCCCCCAATGGTACCCAAAAAATTAACTTCCTACTATTTGAAAGTCAGCCAATTCTATTTCAACATTTACATAACGAATTTATATTATGAAAATGTTGTTGGATTTATCTACTTCAAAATACTACCGCAAATGGAAAAACTTAGGACTTAAATTTACAACACCACTACCAATTTTGCTTCTTTTTTTGGTACCAAGAAAACCCACCCGAGCCATCTGATTAGATTGTAGGTAGACCTCAGACAAACCACCTCGCAAGACACATGGACCCTAATAAATCACTAGCCCTCCACGATTATGAATTATATAACTAGACCAAATTTGAACGGAGGTGTTTGTTTTGGCTTATATAGCGGGTTTATGGCTTATGTTTCATAAGTTCATTTTTTGTAGCTTATTTTGAAACTTTTCGGCTTATATAAGCTTATCATGAGGAAAAGATTCAAAATGAGCTTATGAAACATAAGCCGAAAACCAAATAAGCCATAACCATGCTATATAAGCCGAAACAAACACCCCCTAATTAAGAGTGAACCAGTGGCGGACCCAGAAAAATCCAATGTGGGGGGCAAATTTTTTTTTTTTTTGACAATAGCAACAAAATACGGATGAAAAAATTGGATTTAAAATGATAAATCGAGTATTATTGCTTAGAGATTGAGGATTTATAAAGTTTTAAAGTGTTGAATGTTGTGTTTTAGTATGTTGGTGGGGGCAATTTGAGTTTTATGTGGGGTGCACTTTCACAAAAAGGTCAAAATTAAAAAAAAAATTACACTAACATCGCAACTTTTTTGGCTAGCCATGAGGGGCGCCGCCACCCCGTACCTAATACATAGGTCCGCCCCTAAGTAAGACTACAAATACAAACTTTTCAACGAAGTATTTAACAAAAATTAACACTACTACTCAAAAAATTCAAGATTTTTTGTCCCTTGACCCGCGGACCCGTCCTAAACTTTATTTACGAATTACTGTAGTACTTTTTTACTACTTCTTGAAATTTCAGTAGTAGTTAATTTTACTGTTTATACATCAATTAAATATTTAAATACTTAATTACTCCCTTTTCTAACTTTGACCTTAAATATTTTTAATTGTATTATATCATACTTGATGCAAAATATATCAATAAATTAAGTTTTAAATGTATTTTTTATTGGTATAATTTTTATTAAATTTTATGTAACACAAATAAAAATATTTAAGAGAAAGAAAAGTCAAAATAGGACAATTAATATGGGACGGAAGTAGTACTTAATTACAATTTAAAGCTATAGTAACTTTGCGCGGGTAATCATCTGGTAAGCTAAAATATATTTAATCTCACATAATCAAAATGTAACACAAAAATTAAAATTTACTGCTCATATCTATAAATTTACTACAGTAACTTTTTAAATTTTTTTTAACCAAAATGATTTTCCTTCAAACTAAAAAATAAAAATAAAAAACACACATAAATAAAATTAAAATAATAACATTATTTCATACCTAAAATAAAACACCTTAATCTTTCAATTTCATTCAAATTTATATATATGTATATATATTAAAAAAAAAAAAAAAAAAAAAAAAAAAAAAACAAACAGTTATTTAACGGAATAAACGGTCAATCACCCAAAATTACAACATCATTCCATTTCATTTCTGTTACAACAACCAAAACAAACAGATCATGTATGCGTGACGTCACTTACCGATGAATGTTACGACGGTTTGTTAGGGTGGTGGTTGCCGGAGATATTTTTTTTTTTTTCAGATAGAGAGAGATGTGTGTGTGTGTGTGTGAGACAAAGTGTGTGTGAAAGTGTGAGAGAGAGAGGGGTTAATATTGTGAAGGGGGGGGGATGAGAGAGAAAAAAAGGATAAAGTTGACATTACTATTTACTTTACTATGGTTTGCTACTTTGCTTCATTTAACTATGGTTTGGTTTTGATTTGATTAGTGTGTGTTAAGTTACCAATTTGCCCTTTGTGGCACTTGTAGTATTTGGGAATGGGATCTTTAAGGAGGTGATACTTACACCACATATTTTGATGCTTGCATCACCATTTATGCATTACTGTATTGTACTGTACAATACAGTAATGCATAAATGGTGGTGCAAGCATCAAAATATGTGGTGTGAGTATCAATTCCCTTTATCAAATGATTGACACACTTCAATTTATTGTGTTTAGACATTTATAATCTCATATGAGTGAAAATGTAAAGGTAACTGTGAGGGTATAAATGTCTAAACAAAACAAATTAGAGTGTCTCAATCATTTTATAAAGTGTGCAAATCACCTCCCTTAGAAAAACACTTTGAAACGGTTTTTACGAAAACGACTATCATCATTTTCACATCAGCATTCAGCATATCGCCACTTTTAATCTTTTATAAGCATAATCTTTAAAAATAACCGCTTTATACAAACATGATTTAAAAAATAACTCATGCACACTCACAAACAATAAAAAATAACCACATTTTCTTCTTTTTTTCGTTATGTGAAGTCCTTTACCAAACCACCCCCATTTGCACACCTTCGCGCATTATCAAACCACCCCCGTCATGGCCTTCACATGTGGCCACCTAGCCCCATAACACCCGAACTAACATACTCGTAAAATATCTAAATATTAAATGTCACCCAATACATATACAGTATTGAGTGATCGGTGAAAGGGTTTGAATAAGTTATGAAGAAACCTTAGTTTGATTGTATATAATTGTCTAACAAATAGAATGAACAGCTCAAGCCTCATATGTTTATATGTGAAGATAACTATGTGTGTTTATTTTTCATTAATATCTAAAATTTTTGTGAGAAGCGAAAATGTCGTGGGTTGAAATTGGCTATCATGTTTCTTGTTTAAACTCGTAAATGGTGAACCGCTTTGGCGTGTGGTCTCTCGTTAAACCCTCACCACACGCGTGAAAGGAAGAAGGAATGCATGATCTGATGTGCACTTTGTGTATGTGTGTGGGGAGGATGGTATTGTGTGGTATACTTGTGTTAAAGTTATGTATCTTTATGTTTTTTAATTGGAGCTCACCACTTTAGCTATTTGATGTTGGATTTGGTAGTGTCTTAAATGATGATTCAACGTTTACATGAAGATGATGGGTGTGATGATCATTGAACTCGGTCTTAATTCTTAAAATGTCATATTTATATTTTAGGTTCATGGCATTGGAGTTTTAACATAAATGTTTGACTTAAGTTTATAAGTCTTGAAACAAATGGAGTAAATTGAGTTCGATATTGTAATAAACAAAGTTATCTCCCAACCATGTCTTGTTTGTAGTTTTTTATTTATTGGATTAGGTGCTTACAGACAAATAATTATAATTAATTATTAGAAAACTATTTTTTATTTAATTAATAGTTTTGGTTTAGGTTGATTAACAGATAAAAAAGATTAGTGACTATATAATTGTCATTGACCAAGACTAAAACTATTTGAGATTAGGCAACACCCACTAGGCCACTAGCGTCAGAAAAATAATTGGTACATAACTTTTTGTTAAGTTGACCATGCATAATACTATCAAAGTTTTCTTAAGTGCCGTCTGCTTTTTATGAGTTTGAACTAGGATAAATAGAAAAAAATAATAAAAAAAAATTTCAAAGTGTATGTGTTTAGACTATTAAGAAATTTAAAATAACGAAGTAAAATATCAATGAGAGAAAGAAAAAATGACTAGGCTCGTCTCTAAAGATATCTTAACTATAGCGTCAGGTTTTAGGTCACGGTTCAAAATCATAATAAAAAATCAGACGTTACAAAACGCACTATTAATTATTTTATATTTTATATTTTTCTAATATTGTTACACATAATCTATAATTTATTTATACACACATAATCTATAATTTATTTATACATAAATATTACACGATAAATAAACACATGACAAATGATTACGTTAATTACTTGTTTTGTGTAAAATTTTAATTTAAATAAATGGAATTTAATGCGTTTGTTGGTCTATTAATCAACGATTCCACAAAAAAACGTTTACTATTGAACATCAAATTTGACATTGACAAAAGAAGTATCAAGAATGCATTTATAAACACATGACGTTTAACTAATTGTATCCATATCTAATTTAGATCATACACGTAAACATATAGGTCATAGGCGTGATATGATAAAAAAGAAATAATTGCTAGACATAAATACAATTAAATGGACTTAATTATTTACCCCACCAAATCTAATCTTGAATATTGAAAATGAGACTCTTTAACAACCAATCCACTTATCTTCTAGTTGAAACCCAACTAGCATAAACCAAAAAATTTCATTATTGAACCAACTAGGCTAATTGAGTTGACCAATAGAAGTTTTCTTAAGGTATTTTGAGAAGAGGATGTTTGATTAGAGAAGATCTTAAGTTCGAGTCTCACTCAGAACTTTTATCTCTTCAGGTAATAAAAGAGGAGCTGGCGAGTCTTATAGTCAACATATTGCCTAATTGAATGTCACTGCTAGATCTCAACCACTAACAACTAAAAAGCCGTTAAAGAAAATCATTACAAACCCAACTTTCGTCCTTGAAAAAAAAATAACTAAAATGTCCATTCTCTCTATTTGATAAGACAAGGGTGACTTAGTCATTTCACTTTGGCCATGAACGAAAATTACACTAGTAAGTTTTTCATAAAGACGTTTCCTGCATTTTCAAAAAGGTAGAGACGAATAGACGACTTTTGAAAATTTTAAACTAACTATGTTTATGGTTGACCGAAAAGTATTTTATAAATTTTATAAATAATTTACATTTATAAAGTCATCCATTTTGTTAAAAAACAAATATAGAATTTTCAAACTACTTAATATTCTTTACTAACTACTTATTTAAAACCATATATTATGTTGAAAGTACAAATATTGGTATCTTAAATTAGAACTGAAAATAAAAATAGAAATGACAGCCAGAAAATAGATGGATGTTTGTTTCTCCCCCCACAAAACGTGTGAACACTATAGTTACCATTTTTCTTGGGTGTATAATTTATTGCTCCCAATGATTTAAAGTTTTTAAAATAATTTTATAGTAAATTGTAAAATATTGAAATTATATTACATCTAACCCCTTAAAATTTCTTTCGGTTGACTTAACCCCGTGTACAAAAAATTTGCTAATTAGTGCCTCCTAACATATAGTAAAATTCAAAAAGTCAATTATACGGTCACTTTTTAAGTATATCATGCGAGTACTCGCGTTTGGCAACAACGGTTCCTAGCAGTAGACAATTAACGATATATGATATTATCATTATTATGGCAAGTGTTTCGTTTAATATTCAAATTAGAATGTGAAAAAATTAAAATGTAATTGCATAACAAAAATTCTTAACATGGTTTGACATTCACAAATGGTATGAGAGTATATTGTATAACAGTTTTGCAAACCATGAATAATGTCTAAAGTTTACCATGCAAACCACATTTTTCAGTTTTCACATTTCACTTTTTCAATTTGTGAGTTAATATGAAAAAACATGAATTCATTAAGTCATATTAAAACTGTTTGTTTGTGACTTAATTGAGAAAGATGACTGAAAATATTAAGCAATAAAATCAAAGGTGCATGCATTAAGTCATCTCTTAATTTGAAATGACTTCATAAAAAAAAATTAACAAACAAGCCCTAAGTGTAATGGTGAGTTTTACATAATTAAGGACATTACTTCATATCAGTTTTCCCTTTTTAAAATAACTTTATGATTAACTTAGTGTAATAAAAATATCGATGACACCACTCAAATATATCTCACTTATCAAAGTAAGGGTGTGTTTGATTTTGACTTAATTAACTTAATTTGAAAAAAACTGAATTAATTAAGTCATATGAAAACTGTTTGTTTGTGACTTAATAGAAAAAGATGACTGAAAATATTAAGTATTAAAACTGGAGTTGTCTGCATTAAGTCATCATTTAATTAAACAAGACTTAATAAAAAAAAATAACAAACAAGCCCTAAATCACTCACACAACTCACTTTTGGGCCCACACTAGTTTCCAGGGATTCGGTCTCAAATACGACCAACTTGTGCTTTATTTGGGTTGAGGACGCGTTGCAAGTGGGGGAGTAATGGGTGGGACGTGTTCTCCTTGTTGTCGACCGAGACAAAACCGACCTATTACACTTGGACTTAAACATCTTTTATTTTGTAAGAACGAACAACCTCATACGTCAAATAGCGTTATAAACCTCAAAAGGTCGGAACTACACTGAATTTATCGATGCATTGTGTTTTTTGGTAGGTTCAAAATATCGTACGATAGCTATAATGTTACTTCGTATCTCATCTTCCTTTAATTAGCTTTGGATAAAGTATAAGGGTATTTGTTAAATTTATAAAGTCATTAAAAATCACAGTACAATTTATTTAAAATTTAACAATTAAAGTTTTATAACTACTTTATTTTTTTTTAGTTTTTGTTTTCGCAAATTTGACACTTACGTTGTTATTTTTTTTTTCTCCATCAAAAATCTTCATCGGCCAATATTTTCAATTTTGACTTTCAATTAGCTAATAGAAATGCTCAATACGCGACAAAATCGAGCTATTACATTCGTCTAATTGAAAACACTTCAAATTTTTTATTGTACATTTTATATGTTCTTTTATTGTGGTTGTATTTGACGCAAGGCTTATAACAGCTTATAGGGAGTTAAGCTTTTAAATAAACTAGCTTATAACATAAGTTTTGTTTGTGGACAGGCTTATGAAAATTTTATAAGTCATAAGCCTCCAAAAGCCCAAGCCGATTGAAAAGGCTTCATGAGAGGCTTATAAGTAAGGGTGAGCATAACGGACCGTGGACCGGACCGAACCAGAAACCAGTCCGAACTGAACCGAATCTATTTCGGTCTGGTCATCGGTCCACATTTTACCTCGTGTTTGGTCCTCAATCCGGTACGATCTTACAATCGAACATTTTGCCGACAGAAAAATCTAACCGGACCAAACATATTCGGTCCAGTCATCGATCATGGTTTTGAGCAAAATCAGATCGGGCTAAATCAGTCTCGATCCGATCTGATTTTCTCGGTTCGATCTCGGTCCGATACGGTCTCACCCGTACTTATAAGAGAATCATCTTTTTCTTTTTTCTTTTTCTTTTTTCTTTTTAACAAAGATAATCATCATTTGTGTCGTAAAAAATCTGCACTTAATGGCATGATCGTAAATTAAATCAAAACAAGTGGGCATATATAATTACAAATTTCCAAAACTGCAAGATAATGAAGCAAGGTAAACAACAACTCATGACCCATATACCATTTTCCACATCCACCCACCATATTATGTACGGACCATTAAATATGATACTCTTCTCAATGTCCACGTGTTCCACTAATAACTCTGCCAACGAGGACCTCACAACTAGTGGGTCCCACTTTGACGAATAAGATCTTGACACGTCATGTGACAGTCGGCACAAGTCAACTTTTTTAGGATACCATTTGTCAGTTTTTGAAGATTGATATATTAGACCTTGATCTTTTGGTAAATAGAAAAACATCTCGTTTCCTTTTTTAACATCTAGATGAAATGCATACAATATTAAAATGAAGTTAAAAGGCGTGTGGTCGAAAAATATCAATGTACTTTTTGAAATGTATCGAGCTGATATGTGAACTTTTTTAAGTTGTAAAAATATAACAAACTTTTATAATTGTTCCAATTTGATACGTGATGGTAAAGTGTCAAACTTGAAAGACTGACACGTGACACCATTTATAACTTGACTCGTCATTCAAGTATTAAACTGGAACACTTATGAAAGTTCGTTACATTCTTACATCATAAAAATAAGAAAAAATTACACGTTTGGTCCCTATGGTTTGCCCAAAATAACAACTTTAGTCCCTAAGTCACTTTTATTACACCAGCAGTATCTAATTTTAAAACTATGCACGCTTTTGGTCCCTAAAATGGATGGACGTTTATTTGTCCCGTTATTTCATTAAATCACAAGGGTATACATGTCTTTTCTACTTATCTTTTATAATAAAAGACACCCACCAACGTTGACTTTTCAAAATTAAAAATATAATAGCCATCCTCCCATTTATTTCATCTTCAACATCACAAACCCTAGCTACAACACTTTCTCTCTCTACCCCTTACTGCCGCTGCCTGCCACCTCCGGTCACCGCACCACCACCGCGCGTGCACCACCGCCTCCACCACCAAAACGTTCGCTTGACTCCCCTCTCCATTTATACCTACTGCAAGCGCTCTAACACACCATCACCGCCACCCAAACAACCCAAACGCGCCACCACTTTTAATGTTTCGTCATTTCACACCTAGATCGGGAAGAAAGAAGGTGAGAAAAAAAAAGTTTCACAATCGTTTGGTGACCTCCGAGTCATGTTCGATTTGTTTGGTTCGGGTTAAGCGGAAAAAATGCAAAGAAAACATGTTTTGAATAAATAAAAATGAAAATAAATTAGTTGGTATCGTGTGTGTATTGTGTCGTGTCGAGTATTGTTATTATTGTTTATGTTATGTGATGTTTGATTCAGATTCGTGGATTTGGATGGATGATGTTGGCGTTGGTAACCAACCGTGACCACTAGGTTCCGGTTAGGTCTCGTTGGGTTTGAGCCGAGAGCAACAAGGACCAAGGGTCCGGGTTTTGGTTGTTTTGGGATTGATTATTGTTGTTGTTATTGTTGTTGGAGATGACCGGGACCAAGAGGTCCGGTGTTGTTGTCGTGGTGGAAGCCGAGGGAGAACCAAAAACTGTTAGGATCCGTTTGGTTCGTTTGGTGGGTGTCTTTTATTGTAAAAGATAAGTAGAAAAGACATGTATACCCTTGTGATTTAATGAGATAACGGGACAAATAAACGTCCATCCATTTTAGGGACCAAAAGCGTGCATAGTTTCAAAATTAGATACTGCTGGTGTAATAAAAGTGACTTAGGGACTAAAGTTGTTATTTTGGGCAAACCATAGGGACCAAACGTGTAATTTTTTCTAAAAATAATTCACATACCAGATCAATATATTTGAAAAAAATACATTTCTACTATTCGATCAAATCCCTTATTTTTAAGTAAAAAACATTCATTATAATGCTTACGTTTTCTATGTTACAAGTCTTTTAAATTTACAAATTCATTTGCTACGAAACAAGTAGCTATTTTGTGTAATATGACTTCAAATCAAACCAAACTAAAATTCTTAGAACTTAATTGATCGTGGTCATAAGAAAAGAATAAATAGATTGCATAACCCACATTAGGCAACTTTGAGCCAGTTTTCGGGCGGTTATTAACTTACCGCAAATGTTTATATATGTTGGTTGGTATGTTATTCATGGATGTAGGAGTAGTAAGGAATTTGCTTTTTCCAAAGAAATAATAGTATTATAACAAATAATGTGTTGCAATGTTACTTTATTGCTTGTGTCAAAGAAAAGTCAAACACCTTGAGCCTAAAGTTATAAACCCCAATTGCCGTAATGATATTTGTAGAATCAGTGTGTCAATTGTTGTTTGAAAACCCATATACTTAAAACAAACGTCATTATTATTTTGAATCGAAATCTTTCAAACAAACTCCCTATAACAAAAACAAACATACTTCAATTTCTTTCGGTGCAACAAACACATACAATATCAATGGGAGGCATTACTTGATGTTTAACAAAAGTTATCCAATTATGTTGTCTTTCATGTTTATCATGTTTAACACTCGCATTTTAATTAAACTTTTTCCGTCACAAAATAAATGTTCACGTTCTTATTTTAGGATGTCCGAAAATAGATGTTTACTTTGCATTAAAAAAAATGTATAGTTGGTGGAGATAATATTTGATTGGTGAAGATTGTTAAAACTTCATACATAACACACTTGACATTTATTTTGTGACAAAAGGAGTAGTTTTCTAACTACTTTATCCTTTGACATATTTCGACCATATGAACTTTGAATTATAGCTCTTCTAGTTTACCCAATTTAGTACAAATAACATTTGGTTCAGAGAGTTACTAAGGGTCTGTTTGGTATATAGGTAGGTTTAGGATTTGAATTTAAATTTGATTTAAGATTTGACGCAAGAGAAGAAAATAATTGAGGTAAAAGAAAATAATATTATTAAACAAAAAATATTATTTTAATATATACTAAAAATATTAAAAAATGATTTTATTAATTTATAATATAAAAAGAAGAGGCATGTAGAGAGAAGCGCTTAATCAGACTCTACAATGTCATAAAAAGACTCAAGATTTGATACAATGCAACTTTTCTAAATATGAATCCAAGTTTTAAAGTGAAATCATCAACCACCAAACAGCTAGTTAATATCTTGTCAAATAAAAACTTAGCCTGAAGACCTCAACCAAACGGCTCCTAATATTTGTAATATAAACTAACTAAATAGAAATGTACACAAGTTCAAATAATCGTGATATACTTATTAAATTTATATTACAGATTAAAGTTATGAGGTATTAAAATTCAATACCATTAAACCTTAGGGACCATAAATGAAGTCAAATAATAATAGCTATGTGAGTGGGGGGGTTTTTGAGGAGAAGAGGTCATCCACGTGAGCACAGTCCACGTGACATACATGTGATTCACAACTGGAAGTGGGACCCACACAATATATAAAAAGATCTTATCAAGTAAGATGTAGGGTAAATCAGTAATTTTGGTAAGTGGTAAAAAAGTGGGACCGACTTTATCCAAAGAGCCGTATTTATCGGTGGTGGCGTGTGTGAAAAGATGATTAGGCTTCTCTTTGTATCTATCCATTTCTCTATCGTGGGCCCCATGCAATATATATGATTTTGAAAATTTTCATGCATTGATAGATATTTATTGTAATAAAAGTAGCTCACATCAACTTTTTTTACGGGTTATAGGTCTCAATATTGTTTTTCACAGTATATGAGAAAGTTGAGATATAAAGTGTAAGTTGGCAGGGACACCTCAACCCTGTGTACCTTTTGGTACCTATCAACCCTACCCAGCAAAGGTTTGATGCCTGTGAAACACCTGATCGTGATACCCTAACCATGCTGCTGGAACTACACCTCACACTTTGTGAGGATTCGAACCCGCGCCTTTCGGTAAACATGGGGGCCCGGATATTTACGGTGGCTGGTGGCCATCTGCGCTAGGCAGATGGTTTGAGAAAGTTGAGATATAAGTAAAGAGACTGCTTCAAGTTTTATCAAAGATAAAAAAAATCTCTAACCTTGCAAGGAGTAAGGATCTGACCCTTAATCTCTGTATCTATAGGCAAAACTGTTAACCACTTTATCCAAGCCTTGCTATTTTGAGGCTCATTGTAATGGCGAGCATATATGACCGTGGTCGTTATTGTCACATTAGTTTTATTCGGCCTTTTTTTATAACACTTTTCATGATCAACTTAGTGTAAAAAGCGACAACAATCATCACAAAAAACGTACCAACTTAAAAACAAATATACCTCACAAAAATCATTTAATGAAAACGCCCATACCCACAACAACCTTACATGACTCGGTCAAGTATACGGCCGAGTCGTTGCAAAATACCAGGTTAGACACGTTGGGTGGGTGGGAAAGGGGTGTACTGGGGTGAACGCCTTCTTTTTATGGGTTGACTTGGTTACATGACCATCCATTACTATATATATTAAAAACCGTTTAAAACGGTGCCGTTCCGTAAATAGTACACACCGCCCATTCCAGCAGCCCAATACATTTTCATTGGCTGCCTCTTTTCCAGCCCAATTTTCGCATGGCCCAGTCCAGTCCATCAAAGGTTTGTCGGTGTTAACTCTGGATAACTCTTTCTCTCGCACCTTTTGATAAAAACACGCCGACTATCCAAAACTTTCCACACACGTACCGTTGCATCCGATCTCGAAGCTGACAATTTTTGAATGGATTGTGAAGGTACAGGTACAGTAACCGTTAGATTGGTGATTGTGAAGGTACAGGTACACTAACCGACAATTCAACTGTCGAACAGGTTTGCGGGTTCCTTTTGGTTATTAATAAGAAAGTGGTTTTCGGGATTACAGGGACTGGCAAATTGGGTATTATCTGTGCTGAAGATCTTATTTACGAGGTATTGACTGCTATCACAACTACGTAGATTTACTTTCTCTAAATTATGCTTTTTTGGTTTTATCGGGTTTTAGTTTGTAACTATTACTACAAACCTTTTTATTTGTGGCTAACTGGAATGCTAACTTTAAAATTATAAACCAAATTGATGCTAACTCTTTTTAACTATGAATATGAACTGCAATTTGTTTAGTGGTAGCCTTTAGTCTCCAATATTAATATAAAGAGCATTTGGCATGTTAACTTAGTAACAATTATGTGTTACCCAAAACTCAGATAGTTTCCAATCTGCATTTTGTAGTTAAATGGGGTTGAACTTAAGAAACGAAGTTTATGAATAAAGAGTATAAGACTATTATGTAATTTATGTGTTTGGGCAATGTGCAACAGGTTATCGGATAAATAAATGGTACACCTCATACGATGTGGTTGTTTAGTTCAAAAATGGGGCTTCAAGGTTGCGCAACGAGTCAGAATGGATAGGTTTTTAAAAGGTTTCTTTGTTTAAGTGGGCTTCATGATTGTTTGCCTTTGCGTTTCATTTTGGATTTGATGCTGTTGAAACAGGATACTTCATTATCGTACTAAATGGCAGGTATTCGTGGACGAGATACAAATATTTCTGTGAGCAAAGTCAACCAAGGAACTTGCAAAGACTCCAAGTATCAGTTCAAATTTGGTACAGATACCTCTTTGCTTGCAACCAATAAGACCACTTTTGTTAGCTTATAAGGTTATCAATCTTATACTATGGCTTACTTAAGCTCAAATGGACAAGGTCACAAGGTGAGAAGAATCCACTTATTAACATTTGATAGAAGCTCGATAGCAATAAGCCCACAAGATAAGCTATTCCAAATTTACGTAATTCAATAGGAATGTCGAATTTGATTATATTATTATTTTTTGTGTGCAGAGGAAGAAGACATAATTGAAAGATTACAAGGGGAGTCAGAAGTCGTCTCCATTAGTTATGCACAAAAAATGTACAAGGAGCAAATTTCTTAGGGTAAGCACACGAAGGTTTTAGTTTTTCGTTTTCTCGTTAGTTTTTAGTGTAACTGGAAATTGTTGCCTTTCATAAATGTTTTGTAGGTACTGGCCTGGTATTCGAGGGTAAGCGTTGAAATCCTTGCAGGGGACACACCTAACACACTGAACTTGCTGCTGCATGACAAATTATTCGATGCTCCAAACCCTGGTGACCGATTTAAGGTAAATTTCAATTTTTACGGGTGGACTATCTGATTAGTTCAATATGCATTTAATTACTGACTTTAACAGATTGGTTACATTGATATAACACACTATTGTCTTACACATCGACTTTTTCTCATTTTGTATCTAATATTGCGCAGGTGAGGGGCCAAGAATTTCGTCAACATGACATTGCTGGTCTTAACCTTTTGAGTATTACGTTGTTGACGGTATGTAACTATCTATTTTTGAAATTAACATGTTTACAACTACGATTTTGTACCATTTGAAATTTATCAAGTTTAAGCTCTTTAATTTGGGTTATAAATTACGAGATAAAAATGTCAAAAAGAAGTTGAAAGTGAAAATTATTTGAAATTTCATCGACTTTTACACTTTCTGTTGTAAAAGAAGTTGAAAATTATATGTCACATTAGTAATAAGTATAAATAGTGTCTCGTTGATAAAATTTATGTTAGATTTATGAAGTGATGTTGTAAAAATAAAATTATACGCTAAATGATAGTGGATATACAATATAAATTGAAGGTTATAAGCTCAAGTTATTCATAATCTCACTTTAATTTTAAAGATTGCAAAGTTAAGCAATTGACAGTTCTCAAGTTAAGATTTATGGTTCTTCATGTTAGTTTGAGAAACTAGTCAAGAACCAAATGAATCATTTGTTTGGCACATATCTTCATGTCAACTTATACGAACAACAACTTCTCTTTTAATCTTACTAAATTTTTGGTTTGAGTAACCATAAAGGAACATAAAATAAGATTGATATATTTTATTAGTTGAAAACAGTCAAATTCTGTTCAAAAAAAAGAAAACAGTCAAATTCAGCGGTTTAGTAATTATACGTGTCAGAATTAAATATTATTTTCTCCGTCCCAAAATTTATGTTTATTTTAACTTTTTCAATCAAACTTTGACTTTAAATATACATTTTTGTATTATATAATACTTGTTGCAAAATATATAAATGAAATTAGGTTTTAAATGTATTTTCATTGGTATAACTTTCATCAAGTATTATATAATACAAAAAAATATATTTAAAGCCAAAGTTTGATTAAAAAAGTCAAAATAAACATAAAATTTAGGACGGAGATAGTAGTTAAAAGCAGCTAAATTCAGCGGTTTAGTAATTATACGTGTCAGAATTAATAAACACAAATTTAAGCGCTATTTTTAGCATTTTATATTTTATTAAGTTTTGGTTGACAATTTTTTTCTTTATTATATTGTATTGTCTCAGTCCTAAAATAGTTGTCCTCGATAAAAAAACAACCAGTTTAAACAAAACATAATTATTACTGTTTTATCTTTTCTCTTTTTTACTTTTTGTAGAATGATTTTTACCTTCAACTAATTAATTAGCGTATTTTTAAAAATTTGTAATACTAATTTTAACCAAGAATAATATAGTAAACTCGATCAAACATCCTTAAACTTGATCAAACATTCTTATTTATTTTTAGTAGTAGGAAACTAAACTAAGACATCTGAAAAAGAAAATATGAACCATTAATTTATGACGGTAACAGTATTATTTTGCACATAAAACAATGTAAAATATCTCTTGTATGCTTCAATAAAAAGCTTTGCAGACAACCAAAATGCATAACGAGTCGGACACAACTAGTAAAGCTAATAGCATTATTAACACAACTTTGAGGTTGGTCCCAGTCGCGACCTGGGATGACCTGGGACCTGCGCCACGTCAGCTTTCTCTCTCCAGCGACCTGAGACAACCCGGATGCCCCAGTCGACGACCCAAGGATTTTTTTTTTTTTTTTGAAATTGTGTGTTAAGAAGTGTGTTTGAGGTGAAGTTGGTATTTATAGAGGGGTAAAATTTATTTAAAAAAAAGTTTTTTTTTTTTTAGTTTAATGACCAAATGGTCATTTTTGATCAAACTAAGCTTTTCACATCGGTTGGAAATCCAACCGATATTGCAAATTTGGCCACAACGACCGATCTTCCAACCGAGTGCCACATTCGTGTTGCTCGATGTTTACATCGGTTGCCGAAGGATTTTTTTGGTGCCAACCGATGTCGACCCTCTCGACTGCGACAAGCCTGATATGTTGTGCTATTTCACTACATTCTCATTTGATAATTTGACCAACTTTACTTAAATTCAGGTAAATTACTTCGAGTCACCGCGTCTAACTTTACAAAAAATAGTTTTCTATAAATATATAATAATATTTTGACACTCAAAGAATAATTATTTTTCCCATTTTTGGGACATGTATATTGGACTTTGGAAAATATTAGAGGGCCCTCTTTTATGATATAGAGAATCTGATTTATGGAAGCCGACACTTTTGACTTATATTATTCATTTACTCTAAGAAAAAAAAAAATCGTAGCAGATAATATAGGGGTTTCAGTTGGTCATCTGGTTTTTTTTTGAGCTTGAGGAACGTTTTACTTACGGTTTGAGTCTCGTAAGAGATAAAAAAATTTAGGTTTTTCTCCTAGTGTGAAACTGTGAGTTCTAGGAATTTTCGTTCGCTGGTCTTTACTAGTGGTTCGGGTCCCTGGGCCTGCCCGTTTGGATGGTTTAACTCGGAGATCGGATTTCAAGTGTGGTGCCGTTCTTAAAAAAGAAAAAAAAATGACATATTTTTATTAATTTTGCATATAAATATTTATAATATTAACATATATAAGTCATATAATTCAAGTTTAAATGTAATTTTTTTACAATATGATATAGACTTTTAGTTGTTATTGCATAAAGTCATCGAAAATTACAAGAAAACTTGATAGTACAACATACCTAATGTATTCTTTGAAAGGTTTTAATGGATATTTAAATAATAGTATGTCCGGATTCGAACTCGAGACTTCGGGATTGCACACATTACGTATGAGAATTGATGTACATAATTAATATAAATAAAACGTTATTGTTATTAATTATTAATCACTAAATAAAACATAACGATAGTTAAATAATTAACGAGGTTTGGTTAACGGTCGTTAAATATTAACTAGAAGGACTAGAGATGAAATTACAAGTCGGGAAAGTTCTAGAATCCCCTTTGGGGTGCTTAGGCCGATCGGTGGGGGGTTTCCAAAACCCAATCCCACTCAAACTTGGACTCCAAGATATGTTAACTATAAATACAAATCAATGTATTCATTATTGACTAACCTTGGATCACTTTGATAACCTAATTTCTCTCCTCCTCCTCTCCTCTTTGTGTGGCCGGTCGAACACCCTCATCCCCAAGGGTTTTCGATTTTGTCTTAGCTCAAAGATAAAGTGTTTGGTTTATTAGTGATTCAAGGAACTAGCTTCTCCACATCAAATCGCTATTAGTACGTGTGTACAAGAACGAAGAACAAGCACACTTGAGCTTGTAATCCTTGGTGGTCGATTTTTTGGGTTGGACGATTTGTATAAACCCTAGTTTAGGGTTTTGGGTTTTGTTACTTGATCACATAATCGTTTGATTGCTTGAATTGCTAAAAGGTACGCACTTTCTTGTTTGGTTAATTAATTACATATATTATTCCTATAGTCTTCCGCTGCTTGCTTTGATGATGTATTTGTTTTATGTATAATTGTTATGAGTATAAAATTCCAACATTCTTATCTCGAAAAAGATTTGGGCATATCTATCAAATCTCAAATTTTGAACATGTGGTATGTATTACCTAACATATGTTCTATGTATTAAAATTGATGAAGATAAGTAGCATATCCCATTATCTTTGGATATTCTAAAATTCCATATCATAAAAAATGGCATGCATTAAAATAAGGCCCAAACCAAAAGTAACTTGTCCTTAATTAAGGTGTCCACTGCTTGTCCCAACAGACAGATTCAAAAGCTATGAATAAAAAGAGGTCACAACTTTAAATAAAAAAAACTTTATCATGTTATCAGATTGAAGTAATTAAAATACTAAAGATTGTGCACATTCTATTGTTGTTACCATTGAAAAAAATTAGAGCTCGAGACACTTAAGTAGTTAAGCATTGTTTCGAAGTTTGATAAGTGTATATAAGAAAGAGCGAATGAGTTTTCGAGCTATCTTATTTTTACATTACAATGCATCGTAGCGTGCCCAAGTTAACCAATATTATCTTAACAAGTACAACGACTAAGCACGTAAAAAAAACTACATACGAGACAAGTACTCCGCACTACATAACAACATGTTTGTAAAACTAAGCTCGACATAACTTTTTTTCCCAGTACCTTGGAAATTTGATCTTTAACATGTTAATATCGCAAGATCCAATTTTATATTCATAGTTGTACTTGTTACATCTCACAAACAAAAAATAATAGCTATCAATCAAACAAGATCCAATTCTATTCATAGTTGTACTTGATACATCTCCAATTCTGTTCATATGTTGTGAGCTTAATTGGTTATAGATGTAAAGATTTCGCAAATACGATAAAGTTATCCAGCATGAGTGAGCACTTATTAGCAGACCAATAACTTATGTGTGAGTAGTCTTCCATTGAACATATAAGTTTTTTCAATCTTTTCTCAATTTACATGTGAAGAACGAATTTTGGCTCTATCCATGTGGCTAAGACCTCTCACAACCCATGCACAACAACGTAATTATCGGAGACATGTTCTACCGACTGAGCTAAGAGCATCCGCAATGCGAGGTTTACAAAAACTTTTTACTATTTGAAAAAGTTATTTGAATGACTTGACCCATTATGACAAAAGCTTTGCTAATGGGTTTTAGTTGAATAGCTTGGTGAAGGCCAAGCGTTTGACAAAAAATTTACCAAGTCATTTTCATTAAATGAAAACTCTTTGAAAAGTTGTTGATTTTTTTTTTTTTTTTTTTTTTTTTTGATGAAAATGTGAACATATATTTATCAATCAAGTATAACTTTTACAAGGATACAAAGGATCTAAAACATGCTAAAGATCTTTTACAGCAACATCAATACATCTTAGTAAAACATACAGAACTATCCCTCTAATATTCACATTTCCATACTAGTAACCATTACATTGCCTCTAACAACATTATGAATTTTGAAGTAATTTCAGTGAAGAATACTCAAAAACTACAATGTCAAGAGGCTCATGGCTACTAAAGACTATGACCAGACTACATTTCCTCCATGAGGGCACGACTAGACCCCTTTTGCAGCTCCCACCTCACAGAAAGAGGCATACTCATGGCATCATCTAGACTATAAACCTGGTTATCACAGACAAAGAACTACATTTCATTCAATGAAGGCAATTTTTCAAATCATTATGCAGCAACTAGTTGAGAAAGTTTGTGAAGCTTTTAAAAAGCTTTTTTGCATTGGAGGAGATTTTAAAGTCTTTAAAGACTTGATACATTGTTGATCGTCTAATAGCTTATCATGCGGCCCCACCGGAGGCCCACTATGTGAAAACCGAGAGAAACCCATTCATCTCTTTCCTTTTCTCAACCCATGTCATAGTTATATCATTTGGGCCCAATCAATTACCGAGAAAGAAACCGGAGCCCATACACAAAGCCCAACTCACATCCTTATTATCACCCCTCACAATCCCCAATTCACATTAAAAAAAACTAGGGCTCCAAATTCACCCCCAAATTTCATAAGTAACCAGCATGAATCTTTTACAATAATTATTAATTAGGTTTTATTATTTATTGTAATAGATTGATTTTTGGTTATAGGTAATAATAATAATTGAAGAAGAAGAAGATGTCACGTGTTTACGTTGGGAACTTGGATCCACGTGTCTCTGAGCGTGAGCTTGAAGATGAATTCCGTGTTTACGGTGTTCTAAGGAAGTATGAAGTTTTTGACATAAGAAGATGCATTTAACAAAAGTTTTTGACTTTTTAATTTATGTGAATATTTTTATTACTTTTGTTAAATGCATCTTATTAGAATTCTCAGTTTGTGTTAGATTATTTAGGGGGTGTTTGTTTCGGCTTATGGCTTATTTGGTTTTGGGCTTGTTTTTTTACTTTTGTGTCTGATTTTTAAACTTTTCGGCTTATATAAGTTTATAGTGACACAATAAACTTCGAAAAGTTTAAAAATAAGACACAAAAAGTAAGCTTATGAAACATAAGCCCAAAACCAAATAAGCCAAAGCCAGCTATAACACCCCCTTCGTAGTTTTTTTAACTTACCTAACCTCAGAAGCCACTAAAAAAGCTAACACACCCCAATAATATAAAACAAAGTGACAATTTTGACATGATGAAACAAATTAGAGGAAAAAATTAGTGTGCGAGAATTTTGATAATGTGAGTTTGATGTTAGCTTTTTTGAAAATATTGTTAATTATATTTTAACGGTGTTTATGTTAACTTATTTAGTGCGCTTAAGAGCTTATGTGAATGACAATTTGTTTTGGCTTAGTAGCTTTTTGTAACATACATAACCTTAGAAGCCACTAAAAAGGTAAACACACACCCCGCGTAATACACAACAAAGTGATAATTTTGATAATATGTGAATTTTATGGTTCTTATTTGAAGCTTATTTAGTGGGCTTAAGAGCTTATATGAGCAATGAAGACCTCCTGAGCTTATTTATTTGGCTTAGTAGCTTTTTGTAACTTATTTAACCTCAAAATCCACTAACTAAGCTAACACACACCCGTAATACATAACAAAGTGACAATTTTGACATGAAGAAAATACTTTTTATTGTATAGAGTAAAAGGATTACGTTATTAACAATATGGTTTAAGGAATATGTTTTTCAGCACAGTATGGGCTTCTTGTTATATGCCTGATAGTTTGTTTTTTAACGTTTTAGATGATGAATTAAATGTGCAAACGTTTTATTAATACAAAAGTTGACAATTTCGACACGATGAAATCACGGGGTATACTTTAATTGTTAGGAGAAACGAGAGAAATGGCTTTTATAATAAACAGAATATGGCTTCTATTATATATTTGTGCTATTAAGTTTTTCAGCTCAGCTGGTAGTTCTGGTCTTTTGTCAAATATTTTGTTGTTGGATGTTTTGGAAGATGAATGAAAGTTTAAAATGTTTTATTGTTTTTTACTTTTTAGATGCTAGTGACTAATTTGTGGTTGAAATCATTGCAGTGTTTGGGTTGCTAGAAGGCCACCTGGTTATGCGTTTGTGGAGTTTGATGATCGAAGGGATGCACTAGATGCTATTCGTGCGTTGGATGGTATGTTTGATGTCTACATATAGAAGTACTATCGTCAAGTTGGTCGCCTCATTGGTTTACTACTCCATATGTTGAAATTTATCCTTGGTTTGCTTGTCACTGCGTCTACTGGGGACTTTCGTTTATTTGTTTAATTATAAGACCGTGAGGTAACTTATATATACCTTGGTTCCTGAGGTGCATGATTTTGATAGTTGTTCGTGTTGCGCTCTTTGTTTATAGCATCTCTTTTTTCATCTCTATCAGCTCATAAGTATATGTCTACCAGACTATATTACGTTTTACATTTATGCCACCATAACTGTATTTTTTATGTACTCAGGAAAAAACGGCTGGCGTGTGGAGCTCTCTCACAACTCTAAGGATGGTGGCCGAGGAGGCCGTGACCGTGATGTTGGTGGCCGCGGCGGTCGTGGTCGTGGTAATGGTGATGATCTGAAGTGCTATGAATGTGGTGAGCCTGGCCACTTTGCTCGCGAGTGTCGATTACGTGTTGGTCCACGCGGCGTGGGAAGCGGGCGCCGTCGTAGCCCTAGTCCTAGACGACGAAGGAGCCCAAGTTACGGGCGTCGGTAAGTAGACGTATCTAATATTATTTTTTAATACGTAAGATTGAGTATGTTATGTTTGTTTACTCAGGAATAAGGGTGAGCAAACGGACCGGCCGGACCGGACCGACCGAAGGACCGACCGGACCGACACGGACCGAGACCGGACCGACCACATTCGGTCCGGTCCGCGGTCTCGGCTTTTGGGTAAATCGGTCCTCGGTCCGGTCCGGTCCGGTCCGGTTCGGACCAAAACCGACGAAAAACCGACGAATTGGGCCGTTTTGGACCGGACCGACCGAAGACCGAGACCGGACCGACCGGACCGAGACCGGACCGACCAAATTCGGTCCGGTCTCGGTCTTGGCTTTTGGCCGAACTCGGTTTTCGGTCCGGTCCGGTCCTGGCCGGTCCGGTCCGGTTTTCAGCCGATGCACACCCCTACTCAGGAATAACAATACTTGGTATATGATTTGCATTGGTGTAATACGAGTTTCAAAATTATGGCATGAATGATGAAAGTAACCAAGCATTTTATGAACCATCCTCTTTTATGATCTTGGAATTCTGATCTGCTTTCTTAACAAGTTTTGTTTACAGGAGCTATAGTCCACGCTACAGTCCTCGAGGAAGGAGGTCTCCTATACCTCGTCGTAGCATTTCACCTATTCGCAGAGGCCGTAGCTACAGCAGGTCGCCTCCTCCATATCGCCGTGCTCGACGTGATTCACCATATGGAAACGGGTATGTTATGAATCCTTGATGTGTAACTCTGTTTTCATGTGAAATAAATGCTTATACAGATGCACGTTTTCAGAATCTAAGATGGAGTGAAGCAGGGATGGCTGGACGTTGCTGAATGGTATAATAGAGTAGCTCTGCGTTAATATTGTTTGTGAACAAACTGCATTAGGCTTTATTTATGTTGCTATGTCATGACATTATGGTGTTTCGGATCTGGCATTCAATGTGGGACTGCACATTGTGGCTGCCTGCACAGCTTGCTGTATCGTAGAGGTCCTTTTCATACTTTTAACTCTCTTAAATGCTTGTCTTGATGTTTGGTATGATATTTTTCTTATCTATGGTATTTGGTTTCTGAACATATTTTCTATGTTTTCTTTGCTGTTTTGAGGTTTGGTTATCACCTGAGAAACGGCCTTCGTCTTCCACTTTCTGCATGTTATGATTCTGCACTACACTGCATGTCGTTGCTACTTGTGATTCTTATTGACTACTTAGAACGGCTATTCACACCGCAAATTTTGGTTAACAACATTTGGTTTAGCTTCGTATCTGCATCTCTGCACTACACGCGTATGTTGTTGCTTCTTGTGGTTTATTAGTATATACTTTGAACGTCTACTCAAGCTGCAAGCTCTTAGTGACTACCTACTTGTCGTGTTCTGTGGTTTAAAGTGACTACCTACTTGTCGTGTTCTGTGGTTTAAACTGCAAATCTTGGTCATCAGTCGTCTTTAGTGTTTTAGTGACTTATCACCTTTCTGCTACAAAGCTTCTTGACAGACCTTCTACAAAGGTAAGATACTTTTAGACTACCTGCATGCTGCATGTCATCGTGTCTTGTGGTCCTCAACGACTACTTTGAACAGCCCATTAAAATGCAAGTTTTGGTCATCGGTCGTCCTTAGAGTTTTAGTGAGAGCACCCTCTGCTACAAAGCATCTTGATCGACCTTATTGCTCCTCTGCTACAAAGGTAAGATACATGTAGACTGTTTGTTGACTACCTGCATGTAACCGTGTCTTGTGGTCATGCTACTTTAACAGCCCATCAAACTGCAAATCTTGGTCATCGCTCATCCTTAATATTTTAGTGACAACACCCTATCTACTACCTGCATGCTTCTTGATTGACCTTATTGCTTCTCTGCTACAAAGGTAAGATACTTCTCGATCATATGTTGACGCCCGAGGTTCTCTGCTACTGGCAGAAACTTGTAGCCTGTCTTGTATATTGCTACTTGTAGGCTAATCTGTACATATTTTTAAACATGTTTGTCAACTATTATAACTTTAGAGGATACACGAGTCGAATTTGGTGTCACTTTGCAGCTTTTCTTCTTTCTTAATGTATTGAGTTTGTGCCCGTTTCAGTTGCAACCAGAAACTATAATGTCAATTTAAACAAGTGACGAGCAACATGTCTAAATGCTGTTAGGATTAAACTAGATTGTGTCATATTATTTCAAAGTTCAATTAAGTGCCTGAAACTTGAGAACGTGCACATTTTTTTCCAAATCTATGTGTGTCGAACCTGTAGCAAGAGTCTTGATGTTTGCGTTTCCACCTTTTGAATACAGAACAATTTAGATATATTGACCATGAAAGTTTGATATCAAATGAAGTGAACCATGTCACACCACATGTTTGATGGTGTATACATCAAGATTTCGATGATGCACAAAATTCATCTCTTCCGATATGACATACGTTAGTAACTTGAGGCACACAATAATTTTGTGTTCGTCAAAATAGCATTTGCAATGATTTGTTGTAAAGAAACTCATTCTACCAAAAAGAAAGAATTAAAAAGGTTGTGATATAGAAAAAAGAATGATGTCAAGAATGGTGTGGTGGGTTTTGAGCTAGTGACCTTCACCTTATCAACACATGCACCCACCACCTCATCCATGACATCTTTCAAACTTACACTACAAAATATATAACTACAATCTAATGGGAAAAATGAAACTCACTCCCAATACATTACTATTTTATCATTTTGAGATGTCTTAGAATAGTTATTCACTAATAAAAATAGTAGTTAATATATTTTTTTGAGTTTACAGCTTAATAACAAAAACGAGACTTAAAATAGAAATTAAATAATTTTCAAAAAAAAAAAAAAATGAAATGAGAAATAATCGTTTTCAAAATGCTTCGGCTATTATTTTCAATGCAACTTCTTAAATCAAATACTTGTAGTCACTTTTATAAAATATTTATACATATCATATATGGAGATTCTGTGCGACGGCACACCTCGCATACCCTCTTATACTGCTATGCTATTATTGTTTAACAGTTTTATAGGATTTCTCTATTTTCTTGGGGTAATTTGATCATCAAACCTGTTTTATATACAATATTTATTATGTATTTTTCTCTTTGAAAAATTAACTTCCAGAACCTAGTACTCGGTTTTGAAATTTGAACATATTTACCAAAGTGGTCGAAACTTGAACTTATACACAACCCGTTCCAATGAATACACGCCGAAAAAGCCTACAACCAACAAGTTTTATATGTTTGCCTTTTCGTCTCACGGATATATAAAGTGATTTGTACACATGATTAAGTTCAATATGTTTGCTAAGTTACACTCGTAATTGTTGAATCTACAAAGTATATTTCAAGATATTTCATCAAAGTCGTCTTATTCAAAACTTAAAAATAAACAATCCCAAAGGTAATCCAGTGGTGAAAACTTCGACTCAATTGAAAACGACTACTAGCTGATGATAAGAAAAAAAGCATGTATACAATAAGTTTTTTTTAGGAAATTGCACATAAACACATTTATATGGATACATCCTATGACGGCCTCCACCGATCGGTCTCGCTGTTAACATAGAAGAAGTATATCGCGCAATAGTAAGATTAAAAGGAAACGAGGACATGATTTGAACCCATGACACACGTTATACGCTGCAAACTTCAATCGAAATCTAAAACACCTGCTAGGTAGACTAACACAAAATGTACATTGTTTCGGTCAAAATAATTTCTAGGAACCTTCTTTTTGATACTCAAATCTATGTAAAAAGAGGGGATTTTAGCTTGTTAATTGATTCTACATTTGTAATTGATAACCCGACCCGATAACACCCCTACCTACAACCACATGTTACATATTGCTGATGTCATCTCATTATCTTTATAATAGATGGGCAGATGGCCATTTACACCCATCCACCTACCATAACAATCACACACAAATCCTCTCTCACACAACAAACACACACATTTCCTCTTTCCTTTTGGGTTGGTGATTTAGGTGTTTGTAGTTTTCTTCTGGCGGATTTTTGAGGGCACAAGAAAGTACGTTCCTATTGTTTTGCGATGAACCTGTTGGCAAGGCATGGTGGATTCTAGTCTTAAGCTCTACCCAAGATCATCTATTATTTGTGCTTTTACTTTTTGATTCACAAACAAAAAATGTTTTCTCTTTGTTGAAATAAGTGGACTCGGAATATTAAGGTACGTAAAATCTATTAGATGGAAAAGTTAGTTGGCCAAAAAGAAATGCGAACCAGGATCCCTAAGAAGAACAGGTTGAATCCTTCCAACTGATTCACAAACAGATGAAAAATCGAGAGAACATACATAAAGGTGTAAAAACCATATGATCTCTAGGTGATATACAAACGACATCGTATATGGTCGCAATCCCCTTCAAAAATCTACATCCGGCCCAACCGGACCCGAGAAACACCACGTACTCTCGGTTTATCGGTTTTCTTGGTGGGTGCTAAACAAAGTTGGTAGAGCAGGGGGCGGGCACGCAAACTGTGGCGGAGATATGGAACTTGGGTCAGCATTTGCTTATAAGCATTTAGGAAGCATGGTAACCCTTAGCAGTTATAAGGCCGTTGTTGACCTTAGACAAAACAAGGAATGTAAGGCTAAGATCACACCTCGACCCTCTATTCCTTTCACTTGGATCAATGAATGTAAGGCTAAGATCACACCTTCTACAAGAGGTTTAACTTCTGAGCTTAAAAAAAAAAAAAAAAAAAAAAAAAAAAAAAAAAAAAAAACCGAGGTCATTGATGTCTTTGTTTTAGAGGTCAGACAAATGAGGAAGTGGTGGTTGTGCAATATAAGTTTGTTTTGTTAAAGTAAATAAGATGTTGCGCATTTAAATGATTTGCAGTGAGCAATTTTGTAGCAGAGATTGCATTGATAGGTTTGAGGCAATAAATGATCTTAACTAGTTTTACCTAACAAGTATAACTTAGCTATTTATGTGTGGTCAAGAGGTTTGATGAAAAAAAAGAACCCTGATAGCAAATCAAAACTATGCAAATTTAAACTCTTTTTAATAGTGGTTCTACATATAGATATCTAACAACCTTACATTCACTAAATGTAGCTTAATAATCCACTAAATGAATCTTCAATTATTGCAAAATCATTGTATTTTTAACTATCTACATAAAATGCATTGTTTTCTCTAATTCCTAGACGGTCCTTATTGACAGTCGAAGTGTCAAAAAAATAAAATAAAAAATAACCCCACATAAAACTCATCTCTTCCCACTATCTCACAAACCCTATCTTCTCTCTAACTTTAACCACCCTCCTAACAACACCCAAAACCTAAAAATCTATCACAAGTTGTTACCCTAAAAATCTATCTCGATGTTCGTGGTGGGTTGTTTGCATGATGGTGGTGGTAGATGGCGAGCAGTTATGGTGGTGGATGGTGGGTTGTTTTTTTATGGTGGTGGTGGGTTGTTTGCATGATGGTGGTGGTGGATGGCAAACAGTTATGGTGGTGGATGGTGGGCTGTTTTTTTATGGTGGTGGTGGGTTGTTTGCATGATGGTGGTGGTGGATGGCAAACAGTTATAGTGGTGAATGGCAGGCTATTTTTATGGTGGTGGTGGGTTGTTTGCATGATGGTGCTACTGGTGGTGGATGGCGGGCTGTTATGGTGGTAAATGGCGGGCTGTAATGTTGTAGTTAAAAATTCATTTATAAAAATCTGATTAGTCCTCTTTATATATAGTAATGGTATTTTTTTTTATTATTTTTTTGGAACGAATATACTAATGGTAGCTGATACAATAAATAGTTTGCATTTTTAATTAAAAAGTCAGTTTAAGAGAGAAGTATGATAATAATTAGTTTGCATTTTCGAGGTATTCAAACTTTGACTAGTAGAAAAAGGTTTACATAGTGGAAATGGTGTTGGAATAGTAAGACTATTTTAAATTTATTACCATTATCTACTGTTACTAAATCGAATAACTAAAATCAACACTATTTTTTCACTATTATGATTTTCACTATTATGATTTTCACTATAGCGAGCAAATATATTTGTGCACCAAACTCATTTGCTTGATACTTCATGGACATGCGGAGCAAACCAATTTGCTCGCGACTTCATTTGCTTGCTACTTGAATGCTTATTTAATTAAAAAAAAAGAAAAAAAAAGGAAAAAGGTGCCAATCAAATTGTATTAGAGCAGCCCAACAGTAACGGCATAACGCCGGTTTTCGTCCAAATAACGCCGTTATCGGCGTTACACCCTTGGAGGCCGAGATCTTTAACGCCGTTAGTCCCTCAACGTTAACCATATAACGCCCGTTATTTGGTGTTTTTTATTTTATTTTATTTTTTTTTAATTTTTTTTCATTTATGCCCCTAAATGAGGGGTTGTTTTTGTCAATTGTTGTGAATGTTATTGATGTTATTGGGATGTTATTGTTGTGGGTGTTTTTTGGGGATGTTAAGGTGAAATGTTAAAGCTGATGTGGCGCTGACGTGAACGGTGTTATTAATGTTATTGTGTTATTATTGGGAATGCTCTTACTGGCTATTCATTTTGCTCCCTCTTAATTGATTGTGTTGTCAGCCATTTTTCTTACTTGTTGCTTCTTATCTATCCTTTTTTACCTCTTTTTTGTTTTTATATGCAAAAGTATATAATTTTGACTACTTTATATAGATAGTTTAAAAAGAAGTTGAATAGTTTGTGTGGTTTGGAGTATTAAATTGTAGTTTGAAAAGGGTAGGTTCAGCACAACCAATATCATATTAAATCAAATCAACTGTTGGAGTGTTTCACCATTGTAGTTAAAAAGAATTAATACACTCCCCAAATCAATTTAATATATCAACTACACGCATCCAATCAATTTAATAAATACACACACCCATCTTTATCACCCTCATCCTTTCACATCTTAAAAAAAAAATAAAAAAAAAATAAAATAATAAAAAAAATGCCGCAATCATATTAAACGTGTCACAATTATATGGCTTATTTCGTAAATTGGCATGACAAGCAAAGTATATTGCTTGCCACTTAAACGTGTCACAATCATATGGCTTATTTCGTAAACGGGCATGGCAAGCAAAATGGATGGCAAGCAAATTTTGCTTGCCACTTACACGTGTCATGTTTAGATCTTCTAGGATCTAAATTGGTGAAACGTATTTCAAAGTGTTCATACTAGAAATTTCCACTAATTTCTTTTTGTGTATATGAACATAAAACACTTGGCGGCCTGTTTTTTTCTTTCATCTTATGAGTAAGAAGATTCTGTTAATGGATTATTATGAAAAGATATTTGGAAACCACATGTTACATATTCAAAGTGATAACTAAAATGAATAAACCCTAAATCCGGCCAACGCTTTCTGATCAGTGGTGTGAACTCTATTATTGCTTTACCACTTTCGAGTTTAGTTGTGTTACATTACTGAAGCTGCTTTAACTGTAGGCTAACATTTGGTGACAACCGTATTACAAATGGGGAAGTGGTGCTTGTGCAATATAAGTTTGTTTTGTTAAAGTAAATGAGATGTTGTGCATTTAAATTATATGTATTGTTGTATGACACATTGAAATAAGGTGATCAATCATACTGAAGTTGACTCGTCTTAAACCTTAGGGACCAAAGAGAAACCCTGATTTTAATTTATTTTACTTATCTTGAAACCTCTTTAATACGTAGTAACATCTTATGACAGTTTTTTAATCGTTTCTACAAATAATATATCTGTCGTGTACATATATATCAAGTGTGTTGGTTATTGACAACAGAAAATAAAATTATACAACATAAATTCATAGAGAACTCTTAACTGTGCGATATACTAATCATGTTTCTGAATAATGAGATTAGAATTTCCAAAAGGTACACACATTTTTAACATCTAAAATTAAATGAAGGCTCTGTACGTTGGCAGGATGTTGTTGAGTATAGTTGGCCATAAATTGATTTACTGTTATACCCCTTTATCACATATACCTTATCACAAATAGCAACCTTTACCACAAACACCCACGTTATACACAAACAGTTATGCGTAAATAAAGAGAAAGATTAAGTAAAGATATGGTGACTTGATGTATATTCGTATGTATGTTTAGAGAGGTAGAGAGAAGAAAGATGAAACAATAAGATGTTATATTGCTTCAAAGGAAAACACACACACACACACTCAAGCACACCCCTCAAATGACATACTTGAGGGGTATTTATAGTACAAGAGAGAGGATGCCCTAAGGCTTGGCCATGGGCCTTGAGATGGACTTGGATTGGGCTTGGGTTACACGAACTAGACAAGGCTAGCTTATCTTAACTAATGCCCAATTAGCTTAGCCCAATCCACGAGCCCGATGACTATTCTATCACGATATCTAACACACATTACAAAATTACTAATCGTGAATGACCATCACTTCTAATAAAAATAATCAAGGCTAACAATCTCCCCCTAAGGGGTGGTCATTCAAAAGATGCTCCACTTGAATAGGTCTTTAATCTTTTTGAGCTTGAACTTTGTGAGTAGATATAGAATAGTCTTAATTCTTTGTTCCTTCATGCTTTGTGATCAATTAATGTGGTTGTCTGCCGTTGTCAACTTCGTTGGTTAGGTGTCTCCACGCCTTTCTCCACCATGCTCACACTTCTATTTGACTTTGAGTTTCCAATGATGAAGTTCTCGAGTCTTTACACTTTGTAGATTCTTTGACATAGACGAAGAATCATCTTTAACTTTGAGTTGCCTTTGATTTTGATGAGAACTTTCATGTGTTGTTGGTATGAGCATGTGGCGAGTCTGCACGATCAATCCGCTCCGGAGCTTCCATAAGAAGAAAACATAAAACCAGGTTAGTAATAAGCGGATTCCAGCACTTACAAGTTTGAATTTCGAGGGTGTTAACAGCATAGTGTGAAAACACGTCTCTAATTCTCACAGAGGCCGTTCCTGAACTGGAGTCTCACAAGTGAGATAACGCGATATACCGAAGTACATCTACAGTTCAGATGAGTCACTGAGGTACACCGAAGCATCACTTCACGACTGTAGACCGTTTGAGACACACTAAGCGTAATCCACGGAGAATTACCGAAGTGACCTGCTGTCAGGGCTGTTTGATGTTGACCCTGGCAGGAGTTTCCATTCAATCACTGAAGAATCACAGACGTGAAACTTCTCATAAATGTTCTGGCAGATTGCTAAGATCTGCGTAGGACTCTATAATATATCACTTGTGTCCTTATTGATAAACAACAAGAGATGTCATGTCAAGTGTTCCTATGAGATCTTTTGATGAATCTCGTGGCTCTAGACTCAATAGTGCATTTTGGTTTTCCTGAGCGGAGACTAGGGAGAGGGTCTCCTTCTTCAATACCAACGATCTCTAAGAGAAAGTCGATAGATTATGTAGGGTTCCCAGTGAGAATGAAACAAATCCCTTTTGAGAGGAATTGAGTGGCTAGAAGGTTTAGTGCAGTGCGTCACTGGGTCCATGACGTCTTTGTCTTCAATACCAGTGTCATCTATTGACAAATAGTAGCAGATGAGTTGAACCCGGTTTCTGCCCTAAGGTTGAATATGGAGGGCTTCTTTTCACCCTTTCTTGTACATTTCTTTTTAATTCTTCAACCCCTTCTTTCTCCTTTCTCACATTACTCCTTTTTTCAGTCATACCTAAGGACTTCTAATACTAACTATTTGTGATGTCCTTGGGTAGATCCCTCCGGCTCTGGCGGATCATAGGACGAATTTCCTATCCTTAGTCACCTTATAACTCCATGACTGTCCTATTGTTGCCATAAAACCATTTTTCTTGAAAATCTCTCAAAGTGTTTTTGATAGAAAACATGTTTGGAACACTCCGAGAGTTTTATTTTTCAGAAACACTCCCCCTTCACATGTGCTTATATTGTTTTAACTGAAATCTGCACATAGAGGGTAGAGTTCACACTTTTTGAATTGATCGACTTTAAATGAACTAGACCGATTCGAGACACGTTTACATCACTAGAGAACTAGCTTGAAATTATTACCCATCCTGGTCAAGTCCATAGAAAGTTTCTCGAGATGGTACATTTTTCCTCGTCAATTCATTGGTTACGACTGAGTCGAGCTCTTTTGAGATTCAAACAACGATCATTAAACATTTTGATCACATTTTAATCACATTTCTCCCCCTCAAAAATAGCATATCTATGATGTTTTTGAAACAAAATGATTAAAAGATATGTTTTTCAAAAAACATTTGGAGAGAAACTGATTTAGCATGAATTTTGGAACAATTTTGGTTTAATACTCCCCCTTAACGAAAGCATATATTTCATACAGAAAATTTAGAATCAATTAAGGGTTTAGAGGGAGTTATCTTGGTACCAAATGTGAGAGATTTTGAAAAATCTTTTTGAAAACTTTCGAATCAATGGTACGCAAGATGAAGATTTAAAAAATCTTTTGAAGATATTGAATAAGAATTATCTTCATTTGTTTTAGGATAAGTGCTCGATATTTATGAAAATCGATTATGCGTAGCACTTTCCTTTCTTTAAAGTTCGGGTTACAATCTGAAGTAACTGCAAGCCATTATGTTTTTAGGAATAGTGCTTGAAAAATATTTAAAACCTTTAATTTGATTAAGCACTTTCCTTTCTTTGAAGAGCGGGTCCTGAACTGATGTGTCCAGAAGCCATTATGTTGAAGTCCGGGTTTCGTACTGAAGTATACGAAAGCCATTAATTTAAGAAATTTTTGAGAAACGACATGTTTTAGAAAACATTTAAAGAACTCTTGCTCAAGCATCTGTACATGCCCGTATCATTGTTGAATGACATTTCTAGATACGTACAGAATATCAATTATACGAGAGACATGTCGTGAGAAGAATATTTTTGGATTTTTGATTTTATATTGTTTTTGTATTTTTTGAAAAATTTACTGATTTTGTATTTTGCTTTTGATGGTTTTTTAAATTTTGTATTTTGTTTTTTCAAAAATATTTACAAAGAAGATTTGAAGAAAGAAGATTAAGTTGGGACAAGTAAAAGTGGAGTTAAGAGTGGAACTAGAAAAGGATTTCCACATGCGAAATTGGCATAAAATTCTTCTTTACCACACGGGGTATAAGAACCTTCAACACTTTTACAAGTACCTGCATCCACAGAAGAAGAATTTTCACAAATAACAGTGTTAGAAGTACATGATTCCTCACGGTGAGGGTGATCACTATCAACGGTTGTAGCGGATCTGACTTCCTTATCCGAATGATTGTCACTATTATCTGTGTTGGTGCAAGTATCAAAAATCTTTCCTGTGGGAATCCATCTAAGACCTATTTTGTTGAAAACTTTGCCCGTGGGAATCCACCTAAGGTAAGATCTAGGAGTTGTTTTCTTATCAGATGCAGCGGAAGACTCATTTTTTGAAAAACTACGTCCTGAAGAGATCCACCTATTAGGTTTCTTTTTGTTTGACATTTTATCAACGGGCTTGTTTGTATTTGGTGTCTTAGTGGATTGTGCCTTGGCACGAGAATTATCTTTCTTGAGATATAGTGAGGCACATGCATCATGATTAGCTGAAAAGACACATTTTTTACATGTAGTACAGACAAATTCAATAGTTTGTTTAAAACAGCAGCTTTAACTTTGTCACTACAGTCTTGTGGAAATTGATTCTTGTTCGAAAAAGACTTAGAATTCCTATTGTTGTTTTCTAAGGGCATAGCATTTTCTTTTGCGCAACTACTCTTAGATGCAAGCTAATCCCTAGTCTTTTGTATAGTGTTCCTAGGTAATGGTTTACTACTACTAGCAGTGCCTTGATATCTTGTAGAATTCATCACCCTAGATGTTTCACCTAGAATTCCATCTTTTCGAGTCTGTGCCTTTTTCCTAGCTTCTTCTAGATAGTGATTGTTGACCATTTTGTTAGAACCAACAGATTCTTTAACTGGATTTGCGGTCACATTCCGTGTACTATTCCTAGAAGTGCCATGTGTAATCACTTTTTCTTTATCAAAATCTGGTTTTTCAAAACCTTTGATAATTCGTTTTTTGATAGGCAAAGTCTGTGGAGTGACTGTTTTTGACAAATCAATTTTCTCATTGACTTTTGGAGGAAACTGAGAAATCGACATTTTTGGTTTGAAAACCGGTTTGGGAACATTTTTTTTCTCCTCAGTCAATGGTTTTGCAAACTTAGTATCCACAGCCTTTCCTTTTAGACTTTCCAGCTGAACTCTCAAAAGATCATTTTGCTCTTGCATGTCCTTGTAGGCACGCTCATACGACAGTTTGTCATACTTGCATTCCTCGGTTTTTCGATCAAGCTGTTTAAAATAGGACACGTTTTCTTTTTCAAGTTTTTCAAGAGCTTTTTCATACTTTGAAACAATTGCTGAGGTCTCAGACTGGAGTCTTTCATGATCTTCAACAGAATATGTTTGTAAGATAATGGACATGATATCGGTAGTCATAACATCTTCGAATAGTGAATCATTTAGATTTTCCAAAACGTTGATGTGTTCAACACTTTCATTAGCTTGCTTTACCAGGGATTTATGGTCCTTGACAAAGTCAGCTGTTTTTTTCAAAAAGGCTTGTTCAAAATGAATTACCCTTGAGTTGATGTTAGTCAGCTGAGGGGCAATTTGAGTTTCAAAAAACTTTTTCTGTTCAATATCAAAACTGTTAAACCAGATGTTCATTGTAATATTGGTTTTAGTTTTAACAGTCTCTTGAAGATCCGCAATTTTAGTTTTCACATTTTCCAAAATACTTCTCGCATCACTTGTGTTAAAAGGATTGTTTGAAGACATTTGTTCAATGTTCGAAAGAGATTTGGAGACAACAACTGGTTTTGAAACTGATTTTGAAACTGGTGTTGACACTTTGTTTGAAACACTTGGTTTGGTGGAAAACGTTGATTGAGAAACAAACGAAATACCATTAATTTGGTTCCATTTATTATAATCAATAGGTTTGATTTCCGGATGTTTTTGTTTCATTTTTGATCTACTCTCCTCAGATAGTTCCAACGTTTCAAGAGAATCACGAACAATTATGGGTTCATGCAAATGTTGTCCATTGTTCAACACATTCTGAGATTTCTGAGCTTTCTTGAGGAACGAAGAAGGGTTGTTACCAAGAGCCATTTTATGTGCAGTGTGAAAAATTGGATTTGCTTGATTAGAAAGCATCTTATTTGTTTTGGCGGAATGACCCGTTGTAAGAAGCAAATTATCCAATTTTTTGATAGTTTCATTTTTATCCAGAATTTCATCAAGAAGAGAATCTTCTCGTTTTGAAAAATCAGCAATCAACTGTTTCTTCTCTTTTTCAAGATCAGAGAACAGTGCTTTTTGTTTAGAAAGTTGGTTGTTTAGATCAGAAATTTCCTTGTTTAAAGATTTTATTTTCAAGTTCAGATTCACATCAAGTGTATCATACTTGAGTTGCAATTGTTTTTCTCTTAAAACAGAATCTCGATAACCAATTTCTAATTCTGAGAGTTTGTTTGTATGAAATTCATAGGCTTTGGCGTGCTCCTTGTAACTCTCAAGCTCAGCGGTCAATTTCTTATTCGCGGCCTTAACTTCGCGATTGACCGTTCTTACTTTCTCAACTTCAATGCCACATTGATTAATTAATGATTCAAAATAAGCACGTGTTTCCTCATCATTAGCACCATTCTGTATCACTTGACCTCCATTAGGATCCATATATGGAGTTTCAGAGTTAACATTGCTATTAACTTGCTCTCCCACATATGTGTCATAATAAGGTTCGGGAGACACAAAATGTGGCTTCTCATGAGTAAACGAATGTGGTACCTCATTGAGTGAATATGTGTCGTAGACAGGAGTTGTGTCATAAGTACCGTTTGATGTTGTGGCCTGTTGATTGATTGTGTGACTGGAGGTTGCATTATCGTTTGCTTTATCTTCCCATTTTGGGTACCTGAATTTTATTTCCTCGGCAGTCAACTCAATTCCCAGCTCTTCTTTTTCTGCTAACATCAACATGTACTGGATCTTTTCAAGCTTTGTCATTGGTATGACACTAGATCCTGAATCTTGTCTTTGAGGTTCGGAGGTAGCATTCTGAACAGAAGTCATAAAACAGTTATTCCCATTTTGATATCCCATATTCTGATTCACAATCTGACCCCTTGATGTCCATCTCCATAATTCCCAACGACTGGAGCTGCAACATTGCCATTCTGATTACCCACTGCTCTATTCCCAACATTTTGTCCCATCTGATTTCCAACATTCTGACCCAACTGATTACCCTGATACGGAACCGCCTGATTACCCATGCGACTGCTAAATGCTTTATCCAATAAAGAAAATACCTGTTGCAAGGTCGCTTCTACTTCAGCTTCAGGATCAGTGATTCCTTGTGCCTGGTATTGTGGATACGGTTGTTGAATGACTTGTTGTTCTTGTGGATAAAATTGTTGTTGAGGTTGTGGAATGTATAGCTGCAAGTTGTTGTTGGTGGAAGATGATGAAGCTTGTTGTTGTGTATTTACTGAATTTTGAGTCTTTGCAATGAGTGCCAATGAATCATGATTCTTTGCTAATCTTTCTTGCCTGACTTCATTCACTTCATTTTGGTTTTGTTTCAGAAAATCGTTGAGTTGATCAAAGTTCACCTGATGTAAGTCTTTTGTTTGGTTGACAATAGTGACATATCGTCCCCATTCTTCTGGAAGATTATTCAGGAACTTGATGTTTTGAACGATTGTTCTGGGTGCCAACTTGTTTCTGATAAGCTCATTCATCAAAGTGCAAAACCTTCCATAGTAGGATTCAATGGATTCTCCTGGTGTAGATGTAAACTTTTCCCATTCAGTTAGCAGTTTGTTCTCCATGTCTTGTTTACCAATTTCTGTTCCAAAACATAGCCGTCTAACACGTTCCCACATATCGAAAGCAGTTTCACAACTGTCTACCGCAGCAAAAATGTCTATTGGTAAACCCAGTTGGACAATATGAATTGCCATGTCATCTGCATCGACTTGTTTCTGATCCTCTTCAGTGTATTCTGATTCAGTTTGAAGATGAGAGGATGGTGGGATGGGAGGTGTTGCATCTGCATTTCCAGGTACATTAACTTGTCGAGGCTTGAAGGGTCCATCCTGAATGGATTTAATCATGAGTTTGCCATTAGGTTTGGTCTTGATGTAACGGAGCATTCGACTTGTCCATTGAAGATAACCACCTTTTGCCAACATAGGAGGTCGGTTTTCGGCACCGGCTGCATGAATGTCTTGTTGAGTTGCCATTGATGAAGGTATGATCTGATAAAGTTGATGTAGGATCGATTCAACGATAAAGGAGTTGTGGTTGATGAAGATTAAGCTCGGTTGAGGTGTTTCTGAAAGTCGTACTCGTAAACTTGGTTCTTAAAAAATTTTCACCCAAAATTTGAAATTCACTATAAAAATCAATTCTAAGGGTGTATGAAAAATTTGAGTTATGACAATTTTGACGCCAAATTTGACCCGAAAAATTTGAATTTAGGCCCAAAAATTTGAATTTTTGACCAAAATTTTCACAGTTAAACCAAAATTTGAATCTCGCGTAAAAATTGAGCGTTTAGTCTCCTCGAAAAATTAAATTTTACTCAAGTTTTCCCGCCAAAAATTTGATTTTTTTTTTTTTTTTTTTTTTTTTTAAACCTTAGGCGTAGAAAGAGCTTAGGCGTAGACCAAAGACGTTACGAGTAGGATATGGTTACGAGTAGGATATGGTTACGAGTAGGATCTTATGCGTAGACAAAAAGTTACTCGTAAACCTTACGCGTAATTGTGAAGTTATGCGTAGAGTTACTCGTAAGCTTTTAGCTTATGCGTAAACTATGGTTAAGAACCCAAAAATCCTTTACACTGTCACAGCGTAAGGGATATCCACAATTCGAAGTGTTCCACACACTTATCCAAGTGAGGGAAGCACTGAGTAACAGTTATAGCACGAAGATTCTTCACCAAAAAGTTACGAGTAGAAAACTTATGAGTAGTTGACTTTCTTACGAGTAGAACTAGGGTTTTGACCTACTCGTAAAAAATTTCCAGTGATTCAACCAATTTATCTTGCACAGATAGCCTTAAAAACACTCAAATAACACAAAAATGTGAACCATTTTCACCCAAAGTGCTTAGAAAAGTTACGAGTAGAAAACTAGGGTTTTGACTTTTTGACTTCTACTTGTAAGAAATTTCCAACGATTCAAATGATTTCTTTTGCACAGAAAGCCTTAAAAACACTCGAATAACCCAAAAATGGTGACCTTTTTCACCCAAAGTTGCTAGAAAAGTTACGAGTAGAAATGACCAATGAACCAAATACGAGTTTAAAAACGTATCTAAACCCGTAAAGCTTGAAACTTTTTGCGAAAAACTAAAACTTTAACACCAAATAAACCTTAAACCACAAGAATCTTGAATTTTTTGGTGAAAAAATGAAAGCTTTAAGCGTATCAAAAGTGTAAAAACGTGAGCTTTATGCGTAACCCTTCAAAACAAACACAAACACTCCTAAACCATTGTTAGGCGATTGATACCAATTGTTATACCTCTTTATCACGTATAACTTATCACAAATAGCAACCTTTACCACAAACACCCACGTTATACACAAACAGTTATGCGTAAATAAAGAGAAAGATTAAGTAAAGAACTTGGTGACTTGATGTATATTCGTATGTATGTTTAGAGAGGTAGAGAGAAGAAAGATGAAACAATAAGATGTTATATTGCTTCAAAGGAAAACACACACACACACACTCAAGCACACCCCTCAAATGACATACTTGAGGGGTATTTATAGTACAAGAGAGAGGATGCCCTAAGGCTTGGCCATGGGCCTTGAGATGGACTTGGATTGGGCTTGGGTTACACGAACTAGACAAGGCTAGCTTATCTTAACTAATGCCCAATTAGCTTAGCCCAATCCACGAGCCTGATGACTATTCTATCACGATATCTAACACACATTACAAAGTTCCTAATCGTGAATAACCATCACTTCTAATAAAAATAATCAAGGCTAACATTTACGTACTCTCGTATCCATTGAAATAAAGAGCTAGCGAGACCTTTGCGTGTATTGGTTCACGCATGCATGCATGCAGCATGGCTCGATCTAGCTAGCTAGGCTGATCTCTTATAAATGTAATTAACTCGCCATAAAATAGGGAAGAGCCAAGGCTGAATCTAATTCTTCAATATAGAAAAAGACACACTATCAACACCCATAAAATTATCTCCTTTTCAATTTCTCATTTATATCAACACTTTTTACCTATAAATAATCTACAAGTTGCCTTGTATTCTCACATTCAAGCCTTCAACTTTTTGTTAAACATCCGACCACAATATAATCTACTAGCAGCCATAGTGTACCCACCTTGTTAACACTTACAATAACACTAACATGTTAGCACCAAAATATATTTTTAAATATAAACCCAGACGAAACTTACACCGATGCTCATGCTTAAACCAACATGTGTTTCTCCTTTTGTTTTACGATACGCAGGCAAAGAACCTTTCTATCATTTTTTGGAATAGGTGGTCTCGGAATGTAACAAGGTATATTTATCCTATGTTCTTTTATTTCCCTCTCGTATTATTGTCTTGTTTTTCAAAAATCAAACTAGCATGCATTCATAAATTTGTGTCTGAAAGGTATTTGTTTGGGCAAAATATTTAGTTAAATAATCTTTTCCAAAAAATATATAGGTATTTGTTTGAAACCCTTTCAAAATTTAAATTGACGAGCTTGAACAGCTGCTAGCAACAGGAGCTATACCGATTCTAAAAGAGCATTGTCAAAAGATAGAGGAAGAGAATGTACGTCTCAAGGGTGAGTTGAAGAAGCTAAAGAAGTTGAATGCAAGAAATCTCGAGTCGTTAATGGTGAAGGGTGATCAACTGAAGAAACTTGAGGCAAAGCTAAAACAGATAGAACGCGAGAATCTTCAGCTACATCAAGAAATTTCTACTAAAACCAATCGTATTAGCAATTTGGAAGAACGAATTTCTATGTTGGAGGAAGCAAGTGCTAATTTGGAGAATAAGTATTTTATAAATCTTAACTAAAAAAGTGAAAAGCACATTGTTCACTTCCACATTTTTCTTTCTAATTTTTTCTCAATAAAAGAGATGGGCTCTATGCAAAACATAAGATACAACGTCCATTCTCGTGTCATCCTCCACCGTCCCCGCCAGCGTCATCGCCACCGTCTAATTTTCTAAAAATAATTATATCTAAACGGCTTTTCAAAATTCCCAGCTCTTCTCTAGAGAAGAAAAACCATTCCCTTCTCAAGGAATTTAAAACCGGAAAAACAAGAAACTTTTTCCACAACTAATCGCTACTTTAGGTTTTCAGTTTCGACATTTTGAGTTTGGATGTTTTTTTATATAGGATTTGTGTCGGATTCAGGTTTCTGAGATTTTGTTGGTCAGCTGTTAGGATATGGATTTGAGATTGCTTTTGATGTTTGTGGCTTGTTAGTATTTGACAATAAATGACGGTGTAACTACCTTGGTTTAATATCCGTTTTGTGCGTTCAAATGCTCCTGGTCGGTTGCTCAAATCACAGAACGTCACAGATACTAATTACATTATGGTCCGTCACACTTTATCTAAACGAACATGGACGCAAGGTTCCTTCTTTCAAGTTTTCCTCTATAACGTGCAAGAAAGCGAATTGAAAGTAATTAAAAGTGTATTCAAATGTGCAAAAAACCTTATCGCTTTCTTTACAAAGGTTACACAACTATGAAAGTTTTTGTAACTTAACTAACAAACTAAGCACATTATCTGATTAGTAGAAGGATATCAAATGTGTGGATCAGTCAAATGTTTGACCCACACTTAAAGGATACGTTAAAAGTTGATACATTCAATACTTAAAGAAAGACTTAAGTGTCAACGTTAGTTACATTTTGGAAACATTATCCCTTATAAACTCATTTTACACATGTACGATTATAGATTTTATTCACACACATGCATTTCTTGTTTAGTCCATCTAGTTGCATTGTGACTCTAATTAAAGGTATTTAGCTAGTTGTCTCACTTTCATTTTAGTTTGGAGACTTCTACAAGAGGTTTAACCTGTGAGCAGAAAAAAACGAGGTCATTGAAGTTTTTGTTTTAGAGTCCAGACAAACGAGGAAGTGATGGTTGTTCAATATAAGTTTGTGTTGTTAGAGTAGATGAGATGCTACACAATTAAATGGTTTGCAGCGAGCAACTTGGTAACTGAGTTTGCATTGATAAGTTTGAGCCACTAAATGGTCTTAACTAGTTTCACCTAACAAACATAGCTTAGCAATTTAGCCATATTCAAGGGTGTGTTTGACGCGGAGCATTTAAGAGCCATTAAGAGGAGTGTGCGGTGAGCGTTGAACGTTATGATCTTTAATGCTCGTTTGACATACATCAAGTAGCTTTATCTATTTTTTTTGGAATACTTATTTTCCAACGCTCCTAGAAGTAGCATTTAGGAGCGTTGAACATTTTTAAGAGTTGTTTTACACATTATTATTACACGTACAACAAAGTTACCAAACATTTTTATAAAAAAAACTGCTACTACTCACAGCTACTGCTTACAACTACAACTTACAACTACTGCTTACAGCTACTTCATTGCTACTGCTTACTCTTGCTACTACTGCTATTTTTTTCAAACACACCCAAAAGGCAAATCAAAACTATGTAGTTTTCAACTTTTTTAATAGTGGTTCCATAAAGATACCCAACAACCTTACATTCAATTTTTCCCTTTATAAGAATAACAAGTGACTATGTATAAAAAAAGTTACACGTTGTTCTATATTAAAAGTTCTGGTTATGATGTATGATTCTTACAAAAAAACTAACGATATTGTAACCCCTTCATTAAAACTGGCATGGCTAAAAGCTTACTAATTTTGTGTGTTAGTAACCAACAAAAGGACAAAGAAAATGCAAAGGAATAACATCACGAAAGATGTCAATTTTGACACTCTGCTTTAAAATGGGTCAATTTGGTTTGTTTGTTATGATTTTTTGCTAGGAGGCCCACCCATTCATATACTCTAGAGCATATAGATGGTAACATGTTACATTTTTTTTGGTAAAGGGATTTAACTCGATAAATATATTACTTCAAAAGACAATTAATTACATAGGATATGAGTGAATACTACATATCAGCCCTTTACAAAGACATTACTAAGTAAAAAAAATCCACTAACCACTAGATTACATTTGACTTATAAAGACATAAAAAAACAATCTAGCTGTATGATTCTAGCTTAGGGTAGCATGTTACATTTGGTTCTTTAATGATTGGCGTATCTCCATAACTTAGTGCTTTGAAAATTTCGTAGCTTGTAGATGGTAGTATGGTAGATTTGGTTCTTTTCAATTTTCATAGTTGTTACTCATTCCAAATTTTATATCATCACGAAGTTAAATAAACAAGTTAGCACGTAAAAAGATATGGGGTAGGTAGCACTTGAATGAGTTCATAATAGCAAATGTGAGTGTAAATGAATTCCTAAAAAGGTTGATGGAGTTTGGTTGACACTTTTATTAATTTGAGTCTGCAATTTAGAATGTTAGAGGTTGAGAGAAGTAATTTAACTTTCATAAATTAGATAACTTATGAATTTATGACATTTCACCATCTTTAATTCTTTGTATAAGAATGGTTGTTGACTTGTTTCTACATTTTGGCCCTTGACTATTGTAAACTTCACATTTCATCACAAAAACTCATTAAAATATATATAGAAATTGAATTTTTAAATGTGAAAATTAAACTGTTTTCTTTATGGTTCAACATTAGATGTTGACTTTGATGATCCTAGTTTGACTCCTGCTCAAATGCAGTTGGTGTGGCTTTTGATATTAGTCTTCATGGTCAACTTAAATAGTGTTTGTAATTGGGTCTTATAAGTATGACATGCCATTCTTATGATATGTTAGTTTGAATCACACTTGGTGCGTTTGTTTTCGCCTTGTTTTGAGCTGAGATGTGAGGTTCACCCACATTCATCGTACTTAATTGTTTTTTTGGAGTACTAAATTTAACAGGGATTAATCCCTTTACCAAAATAAGGATTAGATGTTGACAAATGTAATGTGCAAATTTTCATGGGTCAAAACAAAAGCTCAAGGTTTTAGGTGTCAAAACTCAAACGTCTGACATCACGGTTCCTAGAAAAGTAAATCATATATGCCATGAAGTTCGGTGTTGAAAGTTAAACACATTTTTAGTGCACTTATTGTATGTTACATACTCATATAAGAGTATGATTATTCACTCTCCTTCAGATAACTTTTTGCGTTTGGAATTCTCATAAATTAAAGTTTTTTTTGCAACAAAAGTACTATAAAACTCGCGATTAACAATCCTACCGAAAATATTAGGCTTTATAACAAGTCACGATACCACTAATGGCTCGTTTAGCTTTAACTTTGTAATGAAATTGAAAAGCGACAGACTTTGTTTTCATTATATGTGATTGATCATTAACTATACTAACCACTGATCATTATTGTAGTTTAGCAAGTAACCAAAACATACTAAAATAACGATGTGAAATTCTGAAAGATGAACATGTAAATCTTTGGTGCAAACTTAAACAAAGATAACAAAGTAAATTAGTTGTAACAGCAAAAGAAAGAAACACTTAATTATGTTAATGCTTTATAAACCCGACAAAAAGAGTTTGTGTCACCGTAACCGACTTAAAAAATGGCTTATTGATCTTCTTAACATGAGCCCTGATCAACTTTGCCTGGCATGGAAGTTTCAATCTCTTGCCGAAAATCTTTGAAACCTTTAACGAATAAACAGGCGAAAACAAGAAAAATAAAATGATAATAGAAATGATGGAAGGGGTCTCAATGTCTCATTACAAATACTATCCTACGAATCGAGCTCAGCCCGCAAATGCATAAATATTAATGAATTGTTTCCTGCATACTGATTTTGTTTTGTTACATTTAATCAATCTTCTTAGCAACGTGTAAACTTACCACGACAAATAAGTCAAGTATTTGTGTCTCATGACTCATATTTAAACTTTATTTGAGTCAACAGGTTTAAGTCTCAAAACAAAACAAATGCATGTGAAAATGTTATAAACTTTAGCCAGCTATATCAATTACGTATAGTTTTGATCATGTTTTTATAACTACATCTCTACAATCCTTGAATCAAACTTGTACTTTGACCCATTTTTTTTGTTTTTAGTGATTGTGTATGTCTTTAAAGAGTTTAATAATGAGTAACATGATAATATCATATGCAAGCATGGTCCTTTGGACAAAAATATATGTTTATAGTTGCGTGACACAAAATCAAATTTGCTTTTAAAGTTGAACAAGGCAATTGATAAGATTATTGACAATCAATAGTGTTCCTTATCAATTTGTGGAAAACTAGAAGGGAGGGTTGAATAGTTTTGCCGGTTAAAACTTTGTTTTAAAGTATTTAGATCTACTTATGTCAATCCATTTAGATCGTGTGTTACATACTGATAGATAGACATATACATAAATAATGCAATGAGATAAAGAGTAAAGGAACACAAAACCACGACATAAGTATTTATAGTGGTTCGACTACAAAGACTCCTTCCTTGCCCTACTCCACTCCCGAGTATCCAACTCGAGAGTTTCTAAGCACTACACAACACAAGCTCCTTAATATGGCGGAGAAGCCTTCACAACGTCGTCTACACTTTATCCGGTACAAGGCTAAACACTGAGTTCTTCCACGAGGTAGAACCAAACCTATCACAACGTCGCCTACACTTTATCCGGTACTAGGCTAAATACCGAGTTCCATTACAAAGGAGGGACTATTACCCAACACCAATGTTTTAAAAATCGCGCCTAAGGCGCGCCTAGGCTCTTAGGCGCACAAGGCTCTAGCCTTTGGGCTTTTTTTAGATCAAGGCTCACGACATGCATGAATCCCACAAAAAGAACGCGCCTTGGGGGTTTTTGCGCCTTTGCGCCTTGGGGGTTTTTTGCGCCTAGTAGATGTTACTAGTTTTTGGGCTTTTTTTTATTAATATTAGGATAAGATACATGGGCCTTATAAGTTATATACATGGACCTTTTAAGTCATATGGTGAGTATTTGTATGATTTGTAAATTTGAATTGATTTTATGTTTATTTTATTGATTGAAATTTTCTTTAAGAAGTTATGTTATTTCATTAAGTATTTTTTTATGATATATTATCATGAAAATGTAGCATTATGTCTTGAATATTAATACATTGCTTGCTTGTTATTTTGGGTTAAATTGTGAGCTTTGTTAGATGTAAGTCTGCAAGTGTAGGACACAAGCATATTTAGTCTGATACAGATTTTAATCTCTATATAGGTCATCGAGCCAAAGAGTTGATCTGTTTGAGAAGTAACAACTTATCCATTTTAATCTTTATAACGACAATATGTGTCATGTATGAAGTATTTTAATGTTATTTTATGTTATTTAAGCTACATATATGGTCACATATGTGATAAAAAAACTTAATGTATTTAGTGTGCCTCATATTGTGGAATCCTGCGCCTTGGAATGCGCCTCGCCTCGAGGCTCTTTGCCCCCTTTGCGCCTTAGTGCGCCTTGAGCCTTTCAGAACTATGCCCAACACTACAACCCAAAGGAGACAAACTCCTTTTTACAACACTTCAAAGGATATCAATAACCTTTAACCCAAACTACACAAATACACATCGACGCCCCATATCAAATGTACACCTTCGACACTATACACCAATGCCTTCAACTTGACACACTAATGGAGGGAGAGAAGAACTATCAACAAGAATGTACTTCAGTGGTCTTGATGATGACGAAGCTTAGCAACTCATGACCTTGAGCTTGCACGTCTTCAAGAGGTTGTGATCTCGCCTTTAAGAGGAACTTATAGAATCACACAAAGAGAAAACTACATAGAATGATCATTTGAATATGAGGTTAGAGAAGTTAGAACATATAGAGAAGATATGTCTAAAAGGGGTTGTGAGCAAGATAGATATGACTCACTATTTATAAGCAAACTGCATACAGTTAACTCGGATCCGACAACTGGTTCAGGCTAGTCCAGATTTTGGGTTGCAAACCAGGTTATGGGTTATAGGTTATGTAACATAGGTTATGGACTTTGGATCATGGATACCCAACTAGATACATTGTACCTAGCCAATGGGTCATGGGTCTTGGGTCATGGACTTTGGATCATGAATCATGGATAATATCCAACATGATTTCACGCATGTAGTCATGCAATGGATCATGCGTCATGGATCATGCTCTATGGGTATGGGTCATGGACTTTGGTTTATAGATACCCAACAAGATACATAGTACCTAGTCAATGGGTCATGAGTCTTGGATCATGGATCATAGGCTTTGGTTTTTACCCATCATTTACCCATTACAAGTTATACTAAGCACATATACATTTTTATAAAATATAAGTAAACAAAATTACTTTGTAAGTGTTTTATAAAAATGGTTTTAGTTTTATATAACTTATTCAACTAAACATGTTTTGATATTTTATATGTTTAGTAAAAGTGTGTTAGTGAACTATTCACTCAAAGCATTTACGTATTTTATTTATTTCGTTAAAATGATTTTACGATTGTTATCGACATAACATTAGAAGATTATAAAATATAAATAAACGTTTTTATGGTTTATTTGTATTAACACAATTGACAATCAATATTGTTTAGGAGGTAGTTGGATGGACACAATTTTTTAACTTAGCTTTGAATTCAAATGCAAATTGTAATCAAGAGTCCACGACTATCAAAGTAGTGTAAGGTTGACAACACTCTACAAGACGAAAACATATAAACCAGTCAAGCAAAAAATAATCATAAATGCATATCAAGAGAGGACATTAAATATGCAACAACCAAGAGGTGCCCCATACATAATTTCGTAACATTCCTTCCATGTTGAGTACTATAACCCTGGGTTGATAGTCTTGGCTCAACGTGATGCCTTTGGCAACCTTTGAGGGTAATTTCAATGGTCGCCAAAGGCATCACATTGAGCTAAGACTATCGGCCTAGGGGTTATAATACTCAATTCAGAAGAAGTTAAAAATCATGTACAGATTACCTATAGATAGTTAAGTGTTTAGCTGCACAACGATTTGTATATAATTAGTACAATTGAGTTGTAACAATTGATTAAGGTTCTAGTAATATAATTATGTAGGCAGTGATATGCATATCTTAGCTTCTCGAAAGACGTAAACTCCATCGAACTTATGTAAAAGATGAAGGAGTTTTTTTAGAACGTGTTACATAACCATCTAGGCTAAGGGATTGTTTTCTCTCAAAATATTTTTGGCTTAGTCATTTTTTTTGGGTAAAAGGCTTTCCACCCGGTAAAACATATTACTCTAAAAAAACAATTAAGTATAATGGAATGTGGCTTAGTCATTTTTAAGCCCCACGATTATTAAGTAAACAACTTTTACGTGTGTCAATTTGAAGCTTGTTTTCGATTCATATATACATTTTTGTCTTAATTTTACAAATTTAGTACAAAATTTCGGCCAAGGTTGCTTCTTCCCGCCATATAGTTCTCTCAATATCCTGCCAAATGCAATGCTAGCTAGGTCATCTTCTGAAATTACCAATTTGCCCTTGAGGCGTGGCTTTTTGTCTATAAATTGTCCCAAGAAATAAATGACACAATAGTATTGTATGTTTTATTTAGTTCTACGTTACAAACTCTTAAATGCGAGAGCAACATATTATGTATCACAAAACATATAATACTTAATGAATTCCCGTACGGCCTTTTCCCTTTTTCTTCCCCGGCCCGTTGCCTAAAGAAATTTAACCATATCGTAATTATTAGTCAATATATGTATATGTTATCATATACATATATTGACTAATACAATGAGAACATATACATATATTGACTAATAGTAATATGTATGCATCCCCCTGTCTCCAGCATATCCATTGCCTCACTAACATAGCTAGAACATGTGGATGAGTTAAATAAATTACTGTACATGTTACGTATTATAAAAGAGGAGTGAAATGCTTCTATGGAAAATAACAACATACTGCAAAAGCACATCTTGATTCTCACATATCATAGTCACACTCGTGTGCAATACATAATTTATTTTAGTGTATATATGAACATAAAACAATTGACAGCCTTTTTTTTCTTTCTTCTTATGAGTAAGAATATTCTGTTAATGGATTATTAAGAAAAGATATTGGAAAACACATGTTACATATTCAAAGTGACAACTAAAATTATAAACCCTAAACTATCAAAATGTACTAACAAATCAACCTACAACCACATGTTACATATCGGTGATGTCATCTCATTGTCTTTATAATAGATGAGGAGATGGTCATTTACACCCATCCACCTACCATAACAATCACAAACAAATCCTCTCTCACACAACTAGACACACACATTTCCTCTTGCCTTTTGGGTTGGTGATTAGGAGTTTGTAGTTTTCTTCTGGCGGATTTTTGAGGGCACAAGAAAGTTCCTACTGTTTTGTGATGAACCTTGTTGGCAAGGCATGGTGGATTCTAGTCTTAAGCTCTACCCAAGATCATCTATTATTTCTGCTTTTACTTTTTGATTCACAAACAAAAATGTTCTCTCTCTTTGTTGAAATAAGTGGTCTCGGAATATTAAGGCACGTAAAATCTATTAGATGGATAAGTTAGTTGGCCAAAAAGAAATGTGAACCAGGATCCTTAAGAAGAACATGTTGAATCCTTCCAACTGATTCACAAACAGATGAAAAATCGAGAGAACATACAGAAGCAGATGCAAATAAAGGGGTAAAAACCATATGATCGCTAGGTGATATACAAACGACATCGTATATGGTCGTATCAATCCCCTTCAAAAACTTACACGTACTCTCGGTTTATCGATTTTCTTGGTGGGTGCTAAACAAGGTTGGTAGAGCGGGGGTGGGCACGCAAACTGTGGCAGAGATATGGAACTTGGGCATTTGCTTATAAGCATTTAGGAAGCATGGTAACCCTTAGCAATTATAAGGCCGTTGTTGACCTTAGACAAAACAAGGAATGTAAGGCTAATATCACACCTCGACGCTCTATTCCTTTCACTTGGATCAATGAATGTAAGGCTAAGATCACACCCAAAAAAAAAAGGAAAAAAAAGAGGTCATTGAAATTTTTGTTTTAGAGTTCAGACAAATGAGGAAGTGGTGGTTGTGCAATATAAGTTTGTTTTGTAAAAGTAAATGAGATGTTGCACATTTAAATGGTTTGTAGTGACCAGTTTTGTAGCAGAGATTGCATTGATAGGTTTGAGGCAATAAATGATCTTAACTAGTTTTACCTAACAAGTATAGCTTAGCTATTTATGTGTGGTCAAGAGGTTTGATGAAAAAAATGAACCATGATAGCAAATCAAAACTATGCAGCTTTAAACTCTTTTTAGTAGTGGTTCTACATATAGATATCTAACAACCTTACATTCACTAAATGTAGCTTAATTATCCATTAAATGAATATTCAGTTATTGCACAATCATTGTATTTTTTACTATCTTCATAAAATGCATTGATTTTTTAGAATTGCTAGACGTTCCTTATTGATCAGTCGAAGTGTCAAAAAAATTAAATGAAAAATAACCCCACATAAAACTCATCTCTTCCCACTATCTCGCAAACCCTATCTTCTCTCTAACTTTAACCACCCTCCTAACAACACCCAAAACCTAAAAATCTATCACAAGTCGTTACCCTAAAAATCTATCTCGATGTTCGTAGTGGGTTGTTTGCATGATGGTGGTAGATGGCGAGCAATTATGGTGGTGGATGGCGGGCTGTTTTTTTTATGGTGGTGGTGGTTGTTTGCATGATGGTGGTGGTGGATGGCGAACAATTATAGTGGTGAATGGCGGGCTGTTTTTATGGTGGTGGTGGGTTGTTTGCATGATGGTGGTACTGGTGGTGGATGGCAGGTTGTTATGGTGGTAGATGGCGGGTTGTAATGTTGTAGTTAAAAAATCATTTATAAAAATATGATTAGTCCTCTTTATATATACTAATGGCAGCTTATTTATTTATTTATTTATTTTTTGAACGAATAAACTAATGGTAGCTGATACAATAAATAGTTGCATTTGCAATTAAAAAGTCAGATTAATAGAGAAGTATGATAATAATTAGTTTGTATTTTCAAGGTATTTAAACTTTGACTAGTATAAAAAGGTTTAAATAGTGGAAATGGTGTTGGAATAGTAGGACCTTTTTAATTTATTACCATTATCTACTTTTACTAAATCGAATAACCAAAATCGACACTATTTTTTCACCATTATGATTTTCACTATAGCGAGCAAATATATTTGTACGCCAACTCATTTTCTTGATACTTTATGGACATGCCGAGGAAACCAATTTGCTCGCGACTTCATTTTGCTTGCTACTTGAATGCTTATTTAATTAAAAAGAAAAAAGAAAAAAAGGAAGAAGGTGCCAATCAAATTGTATTGCTGGCTATTCATTTTGCTCCCTCTTCATTGATTGTGTTATGAGCCATTTTTCTTACTTGTTGCTTCTTATCTATCCTTTTTTACCTCTTTTTTATTTTTATAAGCAAAAGTACAATTTTGACTACTTTATATAGATAGTTTAAAAAGAAGTGATTTTGAATTGTATCGAAGTTATGACCGAGTAGATGTGTGATTGGAGTATTAAATTGTAGTTTGAAAATGTTAGATCGAGTAAAAGCAATATCATATTAAATCAAATCAAATGTTGGAGTGTTTCACCATTATAGTTAAAAAGAAATGAATACACTAACTCAATCAATTTAATAAATACACACAACCATGCATCTTTATCACACTCATCTTTTCACATCTTCCAAAAATAACAAAAAAAAGAAAAAAAGACATATTCAAAGCGACAACTAAAATGAGTAAGCCCTAAATCCGGCCAACGCTTTCTGATCAATGGTGTGAACTCTATTATTGCTTTACCAGTTTCTAGTTTAGTTGTGTTGTGCATCAAAATTAATCTTGGCCTGTTGCCATTTTCATCATATGTGGCATTACTGAAGCTGATTTAACTGTAGGCTAAAATTTGATGACAGCCATATAACGAAAGAAGACGTGAAAAGTGCAATGGATGAACAGTATGGGGGTGAGGATGAGGTGATTTGAAAGATAAATTATCGTATATTGTTGCTATATTGTTGATATGAACTTTTTTCTGATTTAACTATTGGCTAAAAGTAGTCGCTATATTGTTGATATGAACTTTTTTTTGATTCTCTTTATCTAATCTTGTGTCACAGTTGCCACAAGAAAATTCTTGTCCCAATTCAAATGCATATTTGCTCGTGTATATACGTGAAAGTGACAAAGAGAATATGATGTGTAACATGGACGAGAAGGATATACCAGAGCATTTAACGTAGACGTGGGGAATGGGGATGTGTCGTCAAACGGGGATTCGTCTTCAGGTTCCACGAAGGATTTTGAATGAGAAAGACCGCCCGCTTCTTTTTGTCATGCTTAGTTCTAACCTTACTTTTTTTCGATGCGGGGGAAGTTCTCGTTCCTTCACCTTATTTTCCTCTTCCTTTTCCGATGCGCTACTTACCATTACCTTCTAGATAAAAACATGTAAGTAATTGAAAGCCCACCTCAATTTCTCTAATGTACATTGAAGGGTGGGCAAAGGATGTAGCTTCTAAGAGAATTATGGTGGTTCACATTTTATCATACTTTCTCAATTTTGAAGCTCTGTCTCCCTTTTTGCCTTCACATAAAGGACTTACAAGTCTTGTATCTGTAGCATTTATGTTTTCTTTCCTGTATCTTGATTTTAGAATCACTTTCTTACCAAGGTCTCGTAGGCATTATAATTTCTCTATATTAAGTTCTTTTTTTTTTCACACGAAACGAACTTCTTGTAGGTCTTGACTCTTGACACTTTTATATGCGTGTCACATATGTAGTTCGAGTTTGTAAGAAATAATGATTACCAGTTTTTTGTTGGCTTAGGACATTAAAAATATATATTCGACATAAGAGACACAGCAACACGTTATGTATAACTAGGCTAAATTATATGTATATTGTTGTATGACAGATTGAAATAAGGTGAATCATACTGAAGTTGACTCGTATGGAAGCAGCCTCTCTACCTTAGGTAGGGGTAAGGCTGTCTACATCTTAACCTCCCCCAAACACCGGAAACGGTATTGGGTACCCATAACCCGTGGAAGACGGCATTGGGAGTTACTTTACTTTTATACTGAAGTTGACTCGTCTTAAACCTTAGGGACCAAAGACAAACCCTGATTTTAATTTGTTTTACTTCTCTTGAAACCTCTTTTAATAACATCTTATGACATTTTTTTAATCGTTTTTATTTATAAATTATCTGTCGTATATATCAAGTGTCTTGGTTATTGATAACAGGAAATAAAAATTATACAGCATAAATTCATAGAGAACTCTTAACTGTGCGATATACTAATCATGTTTCTGAATAATGAGATTAGAATTTCCAAAAGGTACACAAATTTTAAACATCTAAAGTTAAATGAAGGCTCTGTTGGGTTGTTGTAACTGTGCTCTTTATTTAAGTGTGGCAGGATGTTGTTGAGTATATTTGATGTCTCTTAAGAAGTAGTTGGCCATAAATTGAATGAACTACTCATTGAAATAAAGAGCTAGCCAGACCTTGGCGTGTATTGGTTCGCGCATGCATGCATCAGGGCTCTAGCTAGCTAGGTTGATCTCTCATAAATGTAATTAACTCACCATAAAATAGGGAAGAGCCAAGGTGAATAATACTGAAGAGACTCGTCTTAAACCTATAGGTAGCAAAGAGAAACCCTGATTTCAACAAATAAATACACACACAAAAAACTCGGTCAAAGAAGTACCAACCTTAATTAATATTAGCATTTCATTTCAACAACAACAACAAAATCATTTTTTTTTTTTCAATTTCTCATTTATATCAGCACTTTTTACCTATAAATAATCTACAAGTTGCCTTGTATTCTCACATTCAAGCCTTAAACTTTTTGTTAAACATCCGACCACAATATAATCTACTAGCAGCCATAGTGTACCCACCGTTGTTAACACTTACAATAACATGTTAGCTCCAAAATATAAACCCAGACGAAACTTACACCGATGCTCATGCTTAAACCAACATGTGTTTCTCCTTTTGTTTTACGATACGCAGGCAAAGAACCTTTCTATCATTTGTTGGAATAGGTGGTCTCGGAATGAACAAGGTATATTTATCCTATGCTCTTTTATTTCCCTCTCGTATTATTGTCTTGTTTTTCAAAAATCAAACTAGCATGCATTCATAAATTTGTGTCTGAAAGGTATTTGTTTGGGCAGAATATGTAGTTAAATAATCTTTTCCAAAAAATATATTAAATATGTAGGTATTTGTTTGAAACCCTTTCAAAATAAATTTGAGGCATGATGTTGTGTATCTTGGGAGGAATTTTTAATATAGATAAATTTCTTTTATGGCATGATGTTGTGGGGGAAGTGATTTTGTAGTTTGTGTTTTTCAAATTAAAATTATATATATATTTTATATGTCAGAATGTTACCCATCATGGACCTTAATAAGGTAGTTAAATATACATTCTAAATAGGAACTTTGCAAGCCTAAGATCTTATAGGATCCCGATCTTAACTATACGATTTTAAGATTTAATCCGATCCGATCTTACTTTTCTTACAAACTAAAAAACTACAAATTTATGCATTGTTTTTTTTTTGTAGAATTCAAAAAACAAAATGTTACTTTTAAACATTTCATAATGCCTTGGTATGGAAACTTACTAAGTGATAACTTTCAAATTCAGAGAAACCTTGGAATGACACACGAAAGTTTAAAGGTGAAAATGTCAGATGCGTTAGTGCTTCATAATGTAAAGGTGCACATAATACCACCACCGTATCCAGTTACAGGTGGTCATTTCAATTCCGTGGAGTGGTTTGGATTGGACCCGATATGGTCCAGAGCAACTTGTTCTCCGTTCGGTTAAGACGTACCGTGAAGTACTGTTAATAGAGTCGGATTCTTGTCAATTCTTTGCTCATAGCTACATCCCTCCTCATTTTGTAGATTACTCGGTTCTCGTTTCACAGGAGCATTTTGTAATCAACTTTACAGATGGATCGCAACAGAAAACGAGGTTGGGTCTAGAGTTTAGTGCATCGAATGACGCACGAAAGTTTTACATGGGATTGCTTTGCCAGGAGGAGGAGGGGTATGATGCGGGTGAGGGTAGTAGTGGCCCAAGCATTGAGGAGGGTGAGGGTGAGGAGGAGGAGGAGGATTATATGGGTGAAGGTACTAGTGGCAAAAGGACGGATGTTGATGATGATGATGAGGAGGATGATATGGGTGAAGGTACTAGTGGAAAAAGAACGGAGGACGATGAGGTTGAGGATGAGGATGAGGAGAAAACCGGTACTCTGATGAGGAGGAAGATGGGAAAAGGTATGCCAATTGACGAGCTTGAACAGCTGCTAGCAACAGGCTGTACCGATTCTAAAAGAGCATTGTCAAAAGATAGAGGAAGAGAATGTACGTCTCAAGGGTGAGTTGAAGAAGCTCAAGAAGTTGAATGCAAGAAATCTCGAGTCGTTAATGGTGAAGGGTGATCAACTGAAGAAACTTGAGGCAAAGCTAAAACAGATAGAACGAGAGAATCTTTAGCTACATCAAGAAATTTCTACTAAAACCAATCGTATTAGCAATTTGGAAGAACGAATTTCTATGTTGGAGGAAGCAAGTGCTGATTTGGAGAAAAAGTATTTTATAAATCTTAACTAAAAAAGTGAAAAGCACATTGTTCACTTCCACATTTTTCTTTCTAATTTTTTTCTCAATAAAAGAGATGGGCTCTATGCAAAACATAAGATACAACGTCCATTCTCGTGTCATCCTCCACCGTCCCAGCCAGCGTCTAATTTTCTAAATATAATTATATCTAAACGGCTTTTCAAAATTCCCAACTCTTATCTAGAGAAGAAAAACCATTCCCTTCTCAAGGAATTTAAAATCGGAAAAACAAGAAACTTTTTCCACAACTAATCGCTACTTTAGGTTTTTAGTTTCGACATTTTGAGTTTGGATGTTTTTTTATATAGGATTTGTGTTGGATTCAGTCATTCAGGTTTCTGAGATTTTGTCGGTCAACTGTTAGGATATGGATTTGAGATTGCTTTTGATGTTTGTGGATTGTTAATATTTAACAATAGGTGACAGTGTAACTAGCCTGGTTTAATATCCGTTTTGTGCGTGCAAATGGTCCTTGTCGGTTGCTCAAATCACAGAACGTCACAGATACTAATTACATTATGGTCCGTCACACTTTATCTAAACGAACATGGACGCAAGGTTCGTTCTTTCAATTTTTCCTCTATAACGTGCAAGAAAACGAATTGAAAGTAATTAAAAGTGTATTCAAATGTGCAAAAAACCTTATCGCTTTCTTTACAAAGGTTACAAAACCATGAAAGTTTTTGTAACTCAACTAACTGACTAACCACATTATCCGATTAGTAGAAGGATATAAATTATGTGGATCAGTCAAACGTTTGACCCACACATAACAGTTAACCATTTTGACAACTCTTGACAAACATGAAACTTACCTCACATATTGTGGTTTAGCGATATTTCAATGTTAATATTATTAGCGGATATTATTAGCGGGCTTATATTCGTTAGTAACTGGTCGGTAGTTTAAGGGTGCGTTTGGTATTACACTATGGGAATGAGACTATGACTATAAAATTGATTAAATTTGTTTGTTTTCTGACCCAGTAATGAAATGGGTATATCATAGTCATACATTCATTACACACCAATTTGGTTTTTATGAAATCCATCCCCGCGGGCCCTATCTTTTTCACTAAAAAATTCAAATATCTATACACTTTTTCATTTCATATTTTTTCAACCAAACATAAACAATATAATCGTAATGATACACTTTTTCATATCCATTGTCATTCTACCCTATACCAAATCGAAAATACCCATTGTGATTCCTAGCAACAAACCAAACTACCCCTAAATGTGTCAGTTAACAAGTATTGTGTCTAAATGTGTCCGTTATCATATTGTCTCAAGGTACTCATGACGATGCACACAACAGGATAAGTTAAAAGTTGATACATTCAATAGATAAAAAAAACAGTTCATTATAGTATTATACAAGAAAGACTTAAGTGTCAACGTTAGTTACATTTTGGGAACATTGTTCCTTATAAACTCATTTTACACATGTACGATAATCGATTTTATTCACACACATGCATTTCTTGTTTACTCCATCTAGTTGCATTGTGACTCTAATTAAAGGTATTTAGCTAGTTGTCTCAGTTGCATTTAGTTTGGAGACTTCTACAAGAGGTTTAACTTATGAGCAGAAAAAAGCGAGGTCATTGAAGTTTTTGTTTTAGAGTTAAGACAAACGGGGAAGCGGTGGTTGTTCAGTATTAGTTTGTGTTGTTAGAGTAAATGAGATGCTACACATTTAAATGGTTTGCAGCGAGCAACTTGGTAACAGTGTTTGCATTGATAGGTTTGAGCCATTAAATAGTCTTAACTAGTTTCACCTATCAAACATAGCTTAGCTATTTAGTCGTAGTCAAGGGGTTTGTTTGACGAGGAGCATTTAAGAGCCATTAAGAGCAGTGTGCGGTGAGCGTTGAACGTTATAATCTTTAATGCTCGTTTGACATACATCAAGTAGCTTTATTTATTTTTTTGAAATACTCATTTTCCAACGCTCCTAAAAGTAGCATTTAGGAGCGTTGAAATTTTTTAAGAGTTGTTTTACACATTATGATTACACGTACAACAAAATTACCAAACATTTTTTATAGAAAAAACTGCTACTACTCACAACTACTGCTTACAGCTATTTCGTTGCTACTGCTTACTGCCACTGGTACTACTAATGTTATTTTTGTCAAACACACCCAAAATGTTTGATGAAGAAAAGGAACCCAAAAGGCAAATCAAAACTATGTAGTTTTCAACTTTTTTAATAGTGGTTCTATAAAGATACCCAACAATCTTACATTCAATTTTTCCCTTTATAAGAATAACAATTGACTATGTATAAAAAAAGTTACAAGTTGTCCTATATTAAAAGTTCTGGTTATGATGTATGATTCTTAGCAACTAACGATATTGTAACCCGTTCATTAAAACTGCTGTAGCATGGCTAAAAGCTTACTAATTTTGTGTGTTAGTAACCAACAAAAGGACAAAGAAAATGCAAAAGAATAACATAACGAAAATTTTGACACACTGCTTTAAAATGGGTCAATTTGGTTTAAGCTGTTTGTTATGATTTTTTGCTAGGAGGCCCACCCATTCATATACTCTAGAGCATATACAGTAGATGGTAACACGTTACATTTTTTTTGGTAAAGGGTTTTAACTCGATAAATATATTACTTCAAAAGACAGTTAATTACATAGTATGTGAGTGAATCCTACATATCAGCCCTTTACAAAGACATTACTAAGTAAAAAAAATCCACTAACCATTAGATTACATTTGACTTATAAAGACATAAAAAACAGTCTAGCTGTATGATTCTTGCTTAGGGTAGCATGTTACATTTGGTTCTTTAATGAGTGGCGTATTTCCATAACTTAGTGCTTTGAAATTTTCTTAGCTTGTAGATGGTAGTATATATGGTAGATTTGGTTCTTTTCAATTTTCATAGTTGTTACTCATTCCAAATTTTATGTCATCTCGAAGTTAAATAAACAAGTTAGTACATCAAACTGATCAAAGTGATATGGGTAGGTAGCACTTGAATGAGTTCATAATAACAAATGTGAGTGTAAATGAATTCCTAAAAAGGTTGATGGAGTTTGGTTGACACTTTTATTAATTTGAGTCTGCAATTTAGAATGTTAGAGGTTGAGAGAAGTAATTTAACTTTCATAAATTAGATAACTTATGAATTTATGACATTTCACCATCTTTAATTCTTTGTATAAGAATGGTTGTTGACTTGTTTCTACTTTTTTTGCCATCGACTATTGTAAACTTCACATTTTATAACAAAAACCCACTAAAGTATATATAGAAATTGATTTTTTAAATGACAAAATCAAACTGTTTTCTTTATGGTTCAAGATTAGATGTTGACTTTGATGATCCTGGTTTGACTCTAGGTCAAATGCAGTTGGTGAAGCTTTTAATATTAGTCTTCATGGTCAACTTAAATAACATCTGTAATTGGGTCTCATAAGTATAACATGTCATTCTTATGATAGGTTAGGTTTGAAGCACAGTTGATGCGTTTGTTTTCGCCTAGTTTTGAGCTGAGATGTGGGATTCACCCATATTTGTTGTACTTAATTATTTTTTTGGAGTACTAAGTTTAACAGGATTAATCCTTTTACAAAAAAAGGATTAGATATTGACAAATTGTACGAAATTATAAGCAACACAAGATGAACAATAGAACCTTTATTCAAACCTAAGCCACAATAGTCAGCTTAGATTAAGTTTACAATAGTATTCAAAATATTACAAGATTAGATTAATGTCAATGAGACAATAATCATGTAAGTACAAAGACAAGACAAGATCAATGAAATGATCAGAAAGAAGAGAAGAGTGTGATACAATGACTGCACACACAAGTGTTTTTAACCCTAGATTAAGGGACTTATTAAATAGGAGATTAAGTTACACTAAGACCCCTCTAACGGCTATAAATGTCTCATCAGCTGAAATGAGAATAGCTTCAGCAGAAACGAGCATCTTGGAACTTTAAACCTTTTATTCTTTGTCCATGATTAACCCCTGTAGAATCTCTGCAATGAACATAACTTGAAAGCCATTAGCAATTGATAGAATGATATGTTTGCCACAGATTGATACTCCAAAATTTAACATTCCCCCTTAATCTGATGAGCAAACATATCAAACAATATCAATTTTTCACACAAAAATTTATGCTGATAGACAGGGAGGTTTTTAGTGAGTATGTCAGCAGTTTGGTTTGAAGAGCCAATCTTTTTTGCACTTATAACACCTCTAGCATTTTTTCCCTGATGAAGTGAACATCAATTTCAAAGTGTTTTGATCTTTCATGGAAAACAGGGTTGACAGCAAGTTGTAAAGCAGATTTGTTATCACAAAACAGATTAACAGGGAGATTAATATCAACTTTTAGATCCTTTAAGATTTTTTGAATCCAAATGATTTCACAGGCAACAGTAGACATAGATCTATACTCTGCTTCTGTGGAGGATTTTGAAAGAGTGTTTTGTTTTTTACTTTTCCATGAGACCAGACAATCATTAAAGAAAACACAATACCCTGTGACAGATTTTCTGGTTTTCTTGCATTTGGCCCAATTAGCATCACTATATCCTTCAAGATGATTTTCAGAGTTGCTGAAATTGTACCTTAGACCTTTTCCTGGAGCTCCTTTTAGATATCTCAGAACATTGAGGGCACATTCCAGATGAGATTTCAAGGGAGAATGCATATATTGTGCCAGACAATGAACTGAGTATGAGATGTCAGGTCTTGTATGGGTGAGATAGATAAGTTTCCCAAGTAACTTTTGATAACCAGTGATGTTGACAAGTAAGGGATCATCAGCAGTGGGAATGTATGGAAGGACAGAGTTGGGTTCCATATGAGTGGACACAGGTTTGCACCCAAGAAGGCCAAATTCTTTGAGGAGTTCAAGACAATATTTTCTTTGGGAGAGACAAATGTCATTCCCAGTTTTTAGAACCTCAATGCCAAGAAAATATTTTAAATTTCCCAAGTCTTTAATATGAAATTTTGATTTTATAAACTCTTTGAATAGGTTTATCTCATCAATGCAGTTTCCAGTAAGGACAATATCATCCACATAAACAAGCAGAGCAATAAACTTGTTATTCTTTGTTTTGGTGAACAAAGAGTGATCATTAACACATTGAACAAAGTTATTTTCTTTTAAAACACTGACAAGTTTTTCATTCCATTTCCTGGGAGCTTGTTTTAGGCCATATAGAGACTTGACAAGTTTACAAACTTTATTTTTATTGTTCTCATTACAGAACCCCTTGGGGATGGTCATATAGATATCCTCATCAAGATCTCCATACAGGTAAGCATTGTTAACATCAAGTTGAAAAAGAGGCCATTTGTTTTTTACAGCTAAGGCAATAAGACATATAACAGTAGACATTTTCACAACAGGAGAAAAAGTTTCATCATAGTCTATTCCTTCCCTTTGGTTATAGCCTTTAACAACTAATCTAGCCTTGTATCTATCAACTTCACCATTGGCTTTATATTTGATTTTAAAAATTCATTTGTAGCCAATAGGAGTTCTGTTAGGAGGTAGATCAGTTATATCCCAAGCATGGTTTTCATTTAAGGCCTTAATTTCAGAGTTCATAGCATCAACCCAATTACTATCAAGGATAGCTTCTTCATAACAGGTAGGTTCAATACTTTTATTAAGACTAGATGCAAAGCAGTAATTATCTTTGTTAAGATTAGAGTAATTAACAACCTTTTCAACACCATATTTGACTTTTTCTTCTACAATAAAGTCGTTAAGATTACTGGGCAACTTAGAGACTCTGGTTGAGCTTCTAGCAGTAGTGGCTGGCAAGCCTCTTTCTTGTTCAACAGAATTAGGTGTTGTATCAGTAGAATCAGAAGATGCATTAGCAGGATGTGATTCATGTGATATGGTGCCCTCAGGGTGTGTATTATCATCTATAGATGTTGCAACCGGTTCGTCAATCCTAGTAGGATGACTTACCACTGTGCCATCATCATAGGATGTCACTCTCCCTTCATCATTGGGACTTATTTGTGAGTCAAAGAAATTTTTGTGATTTAAATCTTTTGGTACAAAAGTTTCAACAAAAGGTTTTGACAAGGTATTTTTCATTTTGAAGGGAAAAACAGTTTCATAAAATTTGACATATCTGGAGTAAAAGATATTTTTTGTTTCAAGGCTCAAGAGTTTATAGCCTTTTTTCTCATTTGAGTAACCAATAAGGATACTTTTTTCAGACCTACTACCAAATTTATCAGAGATGTTGAGAATGGTGGCATAGCATAAGCAGCCAAAGACTCTAAGGAGAGAGAGTGAAGGGTCATGCCCATACACAAGGAAGAAGGGGGACTTGCCAGACAGAACTGAAGAGGGTAACCTGTTTATGACATAGGCAGCAGTTATAACACATTCCGGCCAAAGATATAGAGGTAATTCCCCTTGAAACATAAGGGATCTAGCTACATTAAGGAGATGCCTATGTTTCCTTTCTGCAATACCATTTTGTTGTGGTGTATAAACACAAGAGGTTTGATGTAAAATTCCTTTTTCATGGAAAAAGTGTTGAAGTTTATTATTGACAAATTCTGTCCCATTATCACTTCTAAAAATCTTAACATTGTGTTCAAATTGATTTGATAACATATGAGTAAAGTTAACAATGGAAACATAAACATCATCCTTCCCCTTAAGCATATAAACCCACACTGCCCTGGAATAGTCATCAACTATGGTTAAAAAATATTTGTAACCATCTCTGCTAGTGACTTTATATGGTCCCCATACATCAAGATGAACAAGTTGACCAATTTTAGTTGATTTATGTTCACTTAGAGGGAATGGTTCCCTGGTTTGTTTAGCTTTATTACAAGTATCACAGAGATGATCAGTTTCAGATGTACTATCAAATTTAAGAGTGGGTTTAAGTATGTGTAGGACTTGGTCAGAGGGATGACCAAGTCTTTGATGCCAGAGATTTCTAGAAACATGACAAACAGATATGCAGTTATTAGAAATAATCTTACATGTAGAATCAATATCAAACATATATAACCCATTGTATTGTTTACCAATCCCCACAATCCATTTTTGATGTAAATCCTGTATATAGCAATTAGATTCATTAAACCCAACAAACATCTTATTGTCTCTAGCAATTTTATGAACAGACAGCAGACTAACATTGTACTCAGGAACAACTAGAACATAAAAAAGAGTTAGGTCATTATTGACCTTTAAATCACCAATTTTAGTAATTAAGGCCTGAGTACCGTTGAGATGTCCAACAGTTAAGCCAAGATTTGAAATGTTAACAACATTGATTAAATTTTTTTCAGACACAGTCATGTGCTGATTTGCACAAGAGTCAACAATCCAACCAAGACTGATGTTTCCAGATAAGGATTTTGTGTTGTTGTTAAAAAATGTGTTGAAGTTTACATTAAACTTGACACTGCCATTAAAGAAGGTTCCTGAAAAATTTTTACCTGCCAAGTTGGCATTAGCAGATGACACATTGTTGTCATTGAGAAGACTCATAAGTCTGGAGAGCTGTTCATTAGACAAGGAAACAGGAGAGTTGCTAGCACTATTATTAGTGATATGATTAGTTTCAGCAGAAACATTGTTACTGCTGAAAGGTTTACCGTTAAAATTCCTTTTAACATATCCAGCAGGATAACCAACAAGATCATAACATCTATCAACAGTGTGACCAGGTTTTTTGCAATTAGTACATTTGAGATTCATGTTTGGTCCTCTGCTATTTGAGCTGTTACTAGTATTAAAACCAGAACCTTTGTTGTTAAAACCTTTTTTGTTATCAAAAAATTTTCCACCATCAGAAGTTTTTGCAGCAAAGGCTGTAGCATTGGGTTTAGCAGAACTATTCCCAGATGAAACATTTCTGTGAGATTCTTCTCCAGAGACAACAGAGAAAGCAGTTTTGACATTAGGTAAAGGATCTCTGGTTAAAATATTACTTCTGATGGGGACATAGGAGTCATCAAGACCCATAAGAAATTGCATTAACTTGATTAGCTGATTGTGTTTTTCAAAATGTTTTGCAGCCTCACAAGTGCAGGGAGGCAAGCTAATCATACAATCAAATTGTTTCCATAAAGAGTTAAGGTTGTTATAATAATCAGCAAGAGATGACCCACTTTGACTAAGAGAGTTTATATTTTTATGCAAATAAAAAATAGCTGAACCATCAACCTTATCATAAGTATCTTTAAGATCATTCCACATTTCATAAGCAGTTTTAGCATAGATAGCACCAGCAAATAGTTCAGGGCTGAGAGAGTTAAGAATCCAAGTAACCACAACAGAGTTACAAGTATCCCATTGATTAGCAAGACTAGGGTTCGAATCATTTCTTATGCAAGTACCATCAATGAACCCTAACTTATTATGGTTCCTTAAAGCAAAGGTCATGGCCATATTCCATATTTTATAATTTTCAGTTCCAGTGAGTTTAATAGAAATAATGGGAGTACCATTGGTATTGTTAGGGTGTAAATACAAAGCATCACCAAAGGATAAGCTTTTCTCAGTGGAGGAGCCACCAATATTATCATCACCAATAGCCATAATGCAAACAAAAGACAGACAGATATAATAAGACAGACAAAGAATCACAGACAGAGATAATAATAAGAGCAAATAGACAAATAAATAAGACCTTGTATTTAAGAAACAACAAGCACCAAGCCTGTGGACTAGGGTAAACCAGAGCAGGTATTCGTACCACTCAAAGGTGGCAGATCAAGATGTTAGTCTACCTGTTTGCACCCACAAAGACTTAAGTACTGTATGTTTGAAGAAGAGATAAGACTTAGACTTACAGAGAAATATGCAGCGGAAGAACAAATCACAATTACCCTAGATTCACTTAGTCTAGGGCTAATTGTAAGTAGAAGATAACCAGTGATTACGCCAGTAGCAATAACCCCAAACCACCAATTTGTTGCCGAAGAGAATCAATGAGCCTGAATCTCTGATACCATGTACGAAATTATAAGCAACACAAGATGAACAATAGAACCTTTATTCAAACCTAAGCCACAATAGTCAGCTTAGATTAAGTTTACAATAGTATTCAAAATATTACAAGATTAGATTAATGTCAATGAGACAATAATCATGTAAGTACAAAGACAAGACAAGATCAATGAAATGATTAGAAAGAAGAGAAGAGTGTGATACAATGACTGCACACACAAGTGTTTTTAACCCTAGATTAAGGGACTTATTAAATAGGAGATTAAGTTACACTAAGACCCCTCTAACGGCTATAAATGTCTCATCAGTAGAAATGAGAATAGCTTCAGCAGAAACGAGCATCTTGGAACTTTAAACTTTTTATTCTTTGTCCATGTTTAACCCCTGTAGAATCACTGCAATGAACATAACTTGAAAGCCATTAGCAATTGATAGAATGATATGTTTGCCACAGATTGATACTCCAAAATTTAACACAAATGTAATATGCAAATTTTCATGGGGTCAAAACAAAATGAGAGATATAATCCATCACTTTTTATTTTCCTTTTTAGTTAGTCGAAGTTAATTATAATACTTTTAATAACAATATCACATGAGAAAGTCTTTAATGATACAAACCAAATGAGAGATGTAAACAATTATATTTATCTGGTATAAGTTATAAAAGTTTGTTGTTAAGAAAACAATAATATGTGTTGTTATTATACTCTTGTTATGGTTATGAAATAATCTTTGTTTTCATTATATGTGATTCATTAACTATACTAACCAATGATAAAATAACGATGTGAAATTCTGTCTGAAAGATGAACATGTAAATCTTTGGTGCAAACTTAACAAAGATAACAAAGTAAATTAGTTGTACCAACAAAAGAAAAAGAAACACTTCATTATGTTAATGCTTTATAAACCCGACAAAAAGAGTTTGTGTCACCGTAACTGACTTAAAAAATGGCTTATTGATCTTCTTAACATGAGCCCTGATCAACTTTGCCTGGCATGGAAGTTTCAATCTCTTGCCGAAAATCTTTGAAACCTTTAACAAATAAACATACGAAAACAAGAAAAGTAAAATGATAATGGAAATGATGGAAGGGGTCTCATTACAAATACTATCCTACGAATCGAGCTCAGCCCGCAAATGCATAAATATTAATGAACTGCTTCCTTCATACTGATTTAGTTTTGTTAGATCTAATCAAATCTTGTTAGCAACCTGTAAACTTACCATGACAAATAAGTCAAGTATTTGTGTCTTGCATGGCTCATATTTAAACTTTATTTGAGTCAACAGGTTTAAGTCTCAAAACAAAACAAATGCCAGCTATATCAATTACGTGTAGTTTTGATCATGTTTTTATAACTACATCTCTATAATGCTTGAATCAAACTTAAACTTTGACCCATTTTTTGTTTTTAGTGAATGTGTATGTCTTTAAAGATTTTAATAATGAGTAACATGATAATATCAAAGTAGTGTGAGGTTGACAACACTCTTCAAGACGAAAACATATGAAAACATATAGACTAATCAAGCAAAAAATAATCATAAATGCATGTCAAGAGAGGAAATTAAATGCGCAACAACCGATAGGTAACCCATACATAACTACGTAACATTCCTTCCATGTTGAGCACTATAACCCTGGGTCGATAGTCTTGGCTCGACGTGATGCCTTTGGCAACCTTTGAGGGCAAAGTCAATGGTCGCCAAAGGCATCACATGGAGCTAAGACTATCGACCTAAGGGTTATAAACTTATAATACTCAATTCGGAAGAAGTTAAAAATCATGTACGGATTACCTATACGCAATTAAGTGTTGCGCAGCGATTTGTATATAGTTGGTACAATTGAGTTGTAACAATCGATTAAGGTTGTAGTAATATAATTACGTAGGCAGTGATATGCGTATCTTAGCTTCCCGAAAGACGTAAACTCCATCGAACTTATGTAAAAGATGAAGGAGTTTTTTTAGAATGTGTTACATAACCATCTGGGTTAAGGTATTTTTTCTCTGAAAAGATTTTTGGCTTAGTCATTTTTAAGCCCCACGATTATTAAGTAAACAGCTAATATACGTTTGTCATCCCCATATAACTTTGAAGCTTGTTTTTCGATTCATATATACATTGTAATATGTATGCATCCCCCTTTCTCCAGCATATTCATTGCATCACTAACATAGCTAAACATAGAACATTTGGATGAGTAAAATAAATTACTGTAAATGTTACGTAGTATAAAAGAGGAGTGAAATGCTTCTATGGAAAATAACAACATACTGCAAAAGCACATCTTGATTGTCACATATCATAGTCACACTCGTATGCAATACATAATTTATTTTTGTGTATATGAACATAAAACAATTGGCGGCCTGTTTTTTTCTTTCTTCTTATGAGTAATAAGATTATGTTAATGGATTATTACGAAAAAATATTGGAAAACACATGTTACATATTCAAAGTGACAACTAAAATGAATAAACCCGAAACTATCAAAATGTGCTAGCAAATCAACCTACAACCACATGTTACATATTGATGATGTCATCTCATTGTCTTTATAATAGATGGGAAGATGACCATTTACTCCTAGGGGTGAGCAAACGACCCGAACGGACCGGACCGACCGACGGACCGATCGAGACCGGACCGGACCGACCACATTCGGTTCGGTCCTCGGTCTATGCATTTGGGCTAATTCGGTCCTCGGTTCGGTCGGTCCGGTCCGGTCCGGACCACAAACCGACTATTTTGACCTTAGTAGACTCCAAATGGTCCGGTCCGACCGACGGACCAACCGAGACCGGACCGGACCGACCACATTCGGTCTCGGTCTCGGTCTCGGTCCCGGTTTTTACCTTAATTCGGTCTTCGGTCTGGTCGGTCCGGTCCGGTCCTGGACCGAAGCTCACCCTTATTTACACCCATCCACCTACCATAACAATCACACACAAATCATCTCTCACACAACTAGACACACACATTCCTCTTGCCTTTTGGGTTGGTGATTTAGGTGTTTGTAGTTTTCTTTTGACGGATTTTTGAGGGCACAAGAAAGTTCATATTGTTTTGTGATGAACCTTGTTGGCAAGGCGTGGTGGATTCTAGTCTTAAGCTCTACCCAAGATCATCTATTATTTCTGCTTTTACTTTTTGATTCACAAACAATTTTTTTTTCTCTCTTTGTTAAAATAAGTGGTCTCGGAATATTAAGGTACGTAAAATCTATTAGATGGATAAGTTAGTTGGCCAAAAAGAAATGCGAACCAGGATCCCTAAGAAGAGCAGGTTGAATCCTTCCAACTGATTCACAAACAGATGAAAACTCGAGGGAACATACAGAAGCAGATGCCAATGAAGGGGTAAAAACCATATGATCTCTAGGTGATATACAAACGACGTCGTATATGGTCGTATCAATCCCCTTCAGAAACCTACATCCGGCCAAACCGGACTAGAGAACCACAGTGTACTCTCGGTTTATCGGTTTTCTTGGTGGGTGCTAAACAAGGTTGGTAGAGCGGGGGCGGGCACGCAAACTATGGTAGAGATATGGAACTTGGGTTAGCATTTGCTTATAAGCATTTAGTCGGCTCGCAATGTCGAGTCGGAAACCCATGTTTACCAAAAAAAAAAAAAAAAAAAAGCATGGCAATCCTCGGTAGTTTCCCCCATTACCACAGAGGTTCACCTGCGCTGACTTCGGGCTATCCAAAAGGGTAGTCGCCCTGGGATTAGTCGGCTCGCAATGTCGAGTCGGAAACCCAAAAAAAAAGAAAAAAAAAAAAACGCAGCAGTTATAAGGCTGTTGTTGACCGTAGACAAAACAAGAAACCAAAAGGTCTGTCAATTGCGAGCTTTTCTGGCTAGTTGATATGGCGCCTTGCTTATCTCACACGTGTTGTAATCGATTTTATGTGGCTAACTAACTTATCCATCTAATAAAATCATCTCATTTTAATAGTGGTTCTACATATAGATATCCAACAACCTTACATTCAATTTTAAATTTATTACCATTATCTACTCTTACCGAATCGAATAACCAAAATCGACACTATTTGTTCACATTATGATTTTCAATATAGCGAACAAATATATTTTCCCGTCAAACTCATTTGCTTGATACTTCATGGACATGCCGAGCAAAACAATTTGCTCGCTACTTGAATGCTTATTTAATAAAGAGTTAACTACATTTTTGGTCCTTGTGGTTGTACCTGGATTTCACTTTTGGTCCATTTGTTCAAAAAGTTGCGATTTTAGTCCAAAATGCATAGTTTGGTTCCACTTTTGGTCCATTTTTCTAACGAAGTTAGTTCAGTTAGTTAAGTTGAATTGTAAAGTGGCAACATTAGTCCTTTAACCTAACGGTCGTTAACAACGTTAGTCATTTATACCAAAGATCGTTTGCAACGTTAGTCCTTTCTGTTAGTTAGTCCTTTAAAAAAAATTCTAAAAAAATTATAGTAAATGTTTTTTTGTCGAAATTTTTTTTAAGAAAAAATATCTCAAATTTTTTGTTCAAGAAAAAAAATTTTCTTAAAAAATTCTAAAAAAAAGTTTTTTGACAAAAAAACTTTTTTTCCTAAAAAAAAAATTAGAAAAAAATTTTCTAATATTTTTTTTTTCTAAAATAAAATTCTAAAAACAAATTTCGAAAAATATTCTAAAAAAAACTTTTTTTCCGAAAAAAATAATTTGAGATTTTTTTTTAGAAAAAAAAATCTAATTTTTTTCCCTAGAAATGGACTAAAACTATATCAAAAATTTTTTAGACATGTTTTTTAGAAATTTTGTACTAACCCATATCAAAATGGACTAAAACCATATCAATTTTTTTTTTTTTTTTTTTTTTTTTTTTTTTATTTTTTTTTATTTTATCAAAATGATAGTTTGGTTTCACTTTTCTAAAAAATTTTGTACTAGTTTCACTTTTCTAAAAAGTTTCTAAAAAATAGACTAAAACCATATCAAAATGATAGTTTTAGTACATTTTTTTTTAGAAATTTTTTAGTCCATATCAAAAAATCGCAAAATGTCAATGCTAAAAAAATTTCTAAAAAATGGCAATGCTAAAAGAATTTCTAATTTTTTTTAAAAAAAAATTCTAATAAAAAAAACGTGTGTAAAAGTGTGTGTGATCTTTGGTATATTTTTTTTAAAACGTGTATACATTTTACACACATTTTTGCAATGTATATACGTTTTTTCAATGTATATACATTTTTAAAAACTAGTCGGATACCCGCGCACAACGGCGGCGATAAGTATAGTTATATGTATTTGCTTACCCGTTTAGT
>BPTQ01000009.1:31172688-31193867 GCA_019973895.1 Chrysanthemum seticuspe
AATAATAGATGATCTTGGGTAGAGCTTAAGACTAGAATCCACCACGCCTTGCCAACAAGGTTCATTACAAAACAATAGGAACTTTCTTGTGCCCTCAAAAATCCGCCAGAAGAAAACTACAAACTCCTAATCACCAACCCAAAAGGCAAGAGGAAATGTGTGTGTCTAGTTGTGTGAGAGAGGATTTGTGTGTGATTGTTATGGTAGGTGGATGGGTGTAAATGACCATCTCCCCATCTATTATAAAGACAATGAGATGACATCACCAATATGTAACATGTGGTTGTAGGTTGATTTGTTAGTACATTTTGATAGTTTAGGGTTTATCATTTTAGTTGTCACTTTGAATATGTAACACGTGTTTTCCAATATATTTTCTTAGTAATCCATTAACATAATCTTCTTAATCATAAGAAGAAAGAAAAAAAAGGCCGTCAATTGTTTTATGTTCATATATACAATAAAATAAATTATGTATTGTACACGAGTGTGACTATGATATGTGAGAATCAAGATGTGCTTTTGCAGTATGTTGTTATTTTCCATAGAAACATTTCACTCCTCTTTTATAATACGTAACATGTATAGTAATTTATTTAACTCATCAACATGTTCTAGCTATGTGAGTAAGGCAATGGATATGCTGGAGAAAGGGGGATGCATACATATTACTATTAGTCAATATATGTATATGTTCTCATTGTATTAGTCAATATATGTATATGAGAACATATATATGTTCTCATTGTATTAATCAATATATGTATATGAGAACATATACATATATTGACTAATAATTACGATATGGTTAAATTTCTTTAGGCAAGGGGCTGGGGAAGAAAAAGGGAAAAGGCCATACGGGAATTCATTAAGTATTATATGTTTTGTATACATAATATGTTGCTCTCGTATTTAAGAGTTTGTAACGTATAACTAAATAAAACATACAATACTATTGTGTCGTTTATTTCTTGGGATAATTTATAGACAAAAAGCCACGCCTCACAGGAAAATTGGTAATTTCAGAAGACAACCTAGCTCGCATTGCATTTGGCAGGATATTGAGAGAACTATATGGCGGGAAGAAGCAACCTTGGCCGAAATTTTGTACTAAATTTTTAAAAGTAAGACAAAAATGTATATATGAATCGAAAAACAAGCTTCAAATTGACACACGTATAAGTTGTTTACTTAATAATCGTGGGGCTTAAAAATGACTAAGCCACATTCCATTGTACTTAATTGTTTTTTTAGAGTAATAAATTTTACCGGGTGGAAGGCCTTTTACCCAAAAAAAAATGACTAAGCCAAAAATCTTTTGAGAGAAAACAATCCCGTAGCCCAGATGGTTATGTAACACGTTCTAAAAAAAACTCCTTCATCTTTTACATAAGTTCGATGGAGTTTACGTCTTTCTAGAAGCTAAGATACGCATATCACTGCCTACATAATTATATTACTACAACCTTAATCGATTGTTACAACTCAATCGTACTAACTATATACAAATCGTTGTGCAGCTAAACACTTAACTGTCTATAGGTAATCCGTACATGATTTTTAACTTCTTCTGAATTGAGTATTATAACCCCTAGGTCGATAGTCTTAGCTCAATGTGGTGCCTTTGGCGACCATTGAAATTACCCTCAAAGGTTGCCAAAAGCATCACGCTGAGCCAAGAATACCAACCCAGGGTTATAGTACTCAACATGGAAGGAATGTTACGAAGTTATGTATGGGGCACCTCTTGGTTGTTGCATATTTAATGTCCTCTCTGTATATGCATTTATGATTATTTTTTGTTTGACTGGTTTATATGTTTTCATCTTGTAGAGTGTTGTCAACCTTACACTACTTTGATAATCTTGGACTCTTGATTACAATTTGCATTTGAATTCAAAGTTAAGTTAAAAAAATGCGTCCATCTAACTACCTCCTAAACAATATTGATTACCAATTGTGTTAATACAAACAAACCATAAAAACGTTTATTTATATTTTACAATCTTCTAATGTTATGTCGATAACAATCGTAAAATCATTTTAACGAAATAAATAAAATACGTAAATGTTTTGAGTCAATAGTTCACTAACACACTTTTACTAAACATATAAAATATCAAAACATGCTTAGTTGAATAAGTTATATAAAACTAAAACCATTTTTATAAAACACTTACAAAGTAATTTTGTTTACTTATATTTTATAAAAATGTATATGTGCTTAGTATAACTTGTAATGGGTAAATGATGGGTAAAAACCAAAGCCCATGATCCATGATCCAAGACTCATGACCCATTGACTAGGTACTATGTATCTTGTTGGGTATCTATAAACCAAAGTCCATGACCCATACCAATAGAGCATGATCCATGACCCATGATCCATTGCATGACTACATGCATGAAATCATGTTAGATATTATCCATGATTCATGATTCAAAGTCCATGACCCATTGACTAAGTACAATGTATCTAGTTGGGTATCCATGATCCAAAGTCCATAACCCATGGTACATAACTCATAACCCATAACCTGGTTTGCAACCCAAAATCCGGACTAGCCTGACCCAGCTGTCGGATCCGAGTTAACTGTAGGCAGTTTGCCTATAAATAGTGAGCCATATCTATCTTGCTCACAGCCCCTTTTAGAAATATCTTCTCTATATGTTCTAACCTCATATTCAAAGGATCATTCTATGTAGTTTTCTCTTTGTGTGATTCTATAAGTTCCTCTTAAAGGCGAGATCACAACCTCTTGAAGACGTGCAAGCTTAAGGTCATGATTGCTAAGCTTCGTCATCATCAAGACCACTGAAGTACATTCTTGTTGATAGTTCTTCTCTCCCTCCATTAGTGTGTCAAGTTGAAGGCATTGGTGTATAGTGTCGAATGTGTACATTTGATATGGGGCGTCGATGTGTATTTGTGTAGTTTGGGTTAAAGGTTATTGATATCCTTTGAAGTGTTGTAAAAATGAGGTTGTCTCTTTTGGGTTGTAGTGTTGGGTAGTAGTCCCTCCTTTGTAATGGAACTCGGTATTTAGCCTAGTACCGGAAAAGTGTAGGTGACGTTGTGATAGGTTTGGTTCTACCTCGTGGAAGAACTCGGTGTCTAGCCTTGTACCGGATAAAGTGTAGGCGACGTTGTGAAGGCTTATCCGCCATATTAAGGAGCTTGTGTTGTGTAGTGCTTAGAAACTCTCGAGTTGGATACTCGGGGAATGGAGTAGGGCAAGGAAGGAGTCTTTGTAGTCGAACCACTATAAATACTTATGTCGTTCTTTTACTTTGCATTATTTATGTATATGTCTATCTATCAATATGTAACACACGATCTAAATTGATTGACATAAGTAGATCTAAATACTTTAAAACAAAGTTTTAATCGGCAAAATTATTCAACCCTCTCTTCTAATTTTCCACAAATTGATAAGGAACACTATTGATTGTCAATAATCTTATCAATTGCCTTGTTCAACTTTAAAAGCAAATTTGATTTTGTGTCACGCAACTATAAACATATTTATTTTTGTCCAAAGGACCATGCTTGCATATGATATTATCATGTTACTCATTAGGGTGAATGCTGAGAATACGTAACAAACTTTCTCAAATATACCGAAGTACGTAACATACAAATTTTATTATCTAAATTGCTAAATAACTTTCAAATTTTGTTCAATGTATGTAATATTGACAGGTTACCAAGTTTTAAAGTTACAACATTGGTCCCTGTCGTTTGCATTCACTTTCACCGTTAGTCATTTGACATTTTTTCACTTAAAAAAATTACAGTAACGGTCCTTGTAGTTTGCTTTGACTTTCACCATTAGTCCTTTGTCTTTCATCTTTTTTATATACGTTTTTTACGCGTTTTTATACACATTTTTTTACATATTTTTATACACGTTTTTACACACGTTTTTATATACATTTTTTTACACATTTTTATACACGTTGTTTACACGTTATTATACATGTTTTTATACACGTTTTTATGTACGTTTTTATATACTTTTTATACACGTTTTTTACACGTTATTATACACATTTTTTACACGTTATTATACACATTTTTATACACAGTTTTATGTACGTTTTTTATACACTTTTTATACAAGTTTTTTACACGTTATTATACACATTTTTTACACGTTATTATACACATTTTTTACACATTTTTATACACGGTTTTATGTACCGTTTTTTATACGTTTTTACACGTTTTTATACACGTTTTTACACACGTTTTTACACACGTTTTTGTTTATGTTTTTTACACGAATTTATGCACGTTTCTATACACGGTTTTATATACGTTTTTTACACATTTTTATATATGTTTATTTACACGTTTTTATATGTTTTTACACACATTTTATATGCGTTTTTACACGATTTTATGCACTTTTTTATACACGGTTTTATAGTTTTTTATACATTTTTACACGTTTTTATGCACGTTTTATACACATTTTTATACACGTTTAGAAAATGTTTTTAAAAATGTGTATAAAACCGGGCGTAAAATCGTGTAAAAAACGTATATAAAAACGTGTGTGAAAAACGTGTATAAAAACATGTAAAAAACGTATATAAAGACGTGTGTAAAAAACGTACATAAAACCGTGTATAAAAATGTGTATAATAACGTGTAAAAAATGCGTATAATAACGTGTAAAAAACGTGTATAAAAAGTGTATAAAAAACGTACATAAAACCGTGTATAAAAATGTGTAAAAAATGTGTATAATAACGTGTAAAAAACGTGTATAAAAATTATATAAAAACGTACATAAAAACGTGTATAAAAACATGTATAATAACGTGTAAACAACGTGTAAAAAAATGTATATAAAAACGTGTGTAAAAAACGTGTATAAAAATATGTAAAAAAATGTGTATAAAAACGCGTAAAAACGTATATAAAAAAGATGAAAGACAAAGGACTAATGGTGAAAATCAAAGCAAACTACAAGGACCGTTACTGTAATTTTTTTAAGTGAAAAAATGTCAAATGACTAACGGTGAAAGTGAGTGCAAACGACAGGGATCAATGTCGTAACTTTAAAACTTGGTAACCTGTCAATATTACGTACATTGAACAAAATTTGAAAGTTATTTAGCAATTTAGATAATAAAATTTGTATGTTACGTACTTCGGTATATTTGAGAAAGTTTGTTACGTATTCTCAGTCTTCACCCAGGCCTAAATTCTTTAAAGACATACACAATCACTAAAAACAAAAAAATGGGTCAAAGTACAAGTTTGATTCAAGCATTATAGAGATGTAATTATAAAAACATGATCAAAACTATACGTAATTGATATAGCTGGCTAAAGTTTATAACATTTTCACATGCATTTGTTTTGTTTTGAGACTTAAACCTGTTGACTCAAATAAAGTTTAAATATGAGTCATAACACACAAATACTTGACTTATTTGTCGTGGTAAGTTTACAGGTTGCTAACAAGATTGATTAGATGTAACAAAACAAAATCAGTATGCAGGAAGCAGTTCATCAATATTTATGCATTTGCGGGCTGAGCTCGATTCGTAGGATAGTATTTGTAATGAGACATTGAGACCCCTTCCATCATTTCTATTATCATTTTATTTTTCTTGTTTTCGCCTGTTTATTCGTTAAAGGTTTCAAAGATTTTCGGCAAGAGATTGAAACTTCCATGCCAGGCAAAGTTGATCAGGGCTCATGTTAAGAAGATCAATAAGCCATTTTTTAAGTCGGTTACGGTGACACAAACTCTTTTTGTCGGGTTTATAAAGCATTAACATAATTAAGTGTTTCTTTCTTTTGCTGTTACAACTAATTTACTTTGTTATCTTTGTTTAAGTTTGCACCAAAGATTTACATGTTCATCTTTCAGAATTTCACATCGTTATTTTATTATGTTTTGGTTACTTGCTAAACTACAATAATGATCAAAGTCTGTCGCTTTTCAATTTCATTACAAAGTTAAAGCTAAACGAGCCATTAGTGGTATCGTGACTTGTTATAAAGCCTAATATTTTCGGTAGGATTGTTAATCGTGAGTTTTATAGTACTTTTGTTGCAAAAAAAACTTTAATTTATGAGAATTCCAAACGCAAAAAGTTATCTGAAGGAGAGTGAATAATCATACTCTTATATGAGTATGTAACATACAATAAGTGCACTAAAAATGTGTTTAACTTTCAACACCGAACTTCATGGCATATATGATTTACTTTTCTAGGAACCGTGATGTCTGGCATTTGAGTTTTGACACCTAAAACCTTGAGCTTTTGTTTTGACCCATGAAAATTTGCACATTACATTTGTCAACATCTAATCCTTATTTTGGTAAAGGGATTAATCCCTGTTAAATTTAGTACTCCAAAAAAACAATTAAGTACAACGAATGTGGGTGAACCTCACATCTCAGCTTAAAACAAGGCGAAAACAAAAGCACCAACTGTGATTCAAACTAACATATCATAAGAATGGCATGTCATACTTATAAGACCCAATTACAACCACTATTTAAGTTGACCATGAAGACTAATATCAAAAGCCACACCAACTGCATTTGAGCAGGAGTCAAACTAGGATCATCAAAGTCAACATCTAATGTTGAGCCATAAAGAAAACAGTTTAATTTTCACATTTAAAAATTCAATTTCTATATATATTTTAATGAGTTTTTGTGATGAAATGTGAAGTTTACAATAGTCAAGGGCCAAAATGTAGAAACAAGTCAACAACCATTCTTATACAAAGAATTAAAGATGGTGAAATGTCATAAATTCATAAGTTATCTAATTTATGAAAGTTAAATTACTTCTCTCAACCTCTAACATTCTAAATTGCAGACTCAAATTAATAAAAGTGTCAACCAAACTCCATCAACCTTTTTAGGAATTCATTTACACTCACATTTGTTATTATGAACTCATTCAAGTTCTACCTACCCATATCACTTTGATCAGTTTGATGTACTAACTTGTTTATTTAACTTCGTGATGACATAAAATTTGGAATGAGTAACAACTATGAAAATTGAAAAGAACCAAATCTACCATATATACTACCATCTACAAGCTAAGAAAATTTCAAAGCACTAAGTTATGGAGATACGCTACTCATTAAAGAACCAAATGTAACATGCTACCCCTAAGCAAGAATCATACAACTAGACTGTTTTTTATATCTTTATAAGTCAAATGTAATCTAGTGGTTAGTGGATTTTTTTTACTTAGTAATGTCTTTGTAAAAGGCTGATATGTAGGATTCACTCACATCCTATGTAATTAACTGTCTTTTGAAATAATATATTTATCGAGTTAAAACCCTTTACCAAAAAAAAATGTAACGTGTTACCATCTACCGTATATGCTCTAGAGTATATGAATGGGTGGGCCTCCTAGCAAAAAATCATAACAAACAGCTTAAACCAAATTGACCCATTTTAAAGCAGTGTGTCAAAATTTTCGTTATGTTATTCTTTTGCATTTTCTTTGTCCTTTTGTTGGTTACTAACACACATAATTAGTAAGCTTTTAGCCATGCTACACCAGTTTTAATGAACGGGTTACAATATCGTTAGTTGCTAAGAATCATACATCATAACCAGAACTTTTAATATAGGACAACGTGTAACTTTTTTTATACATAGTCAATTGTTATTCTTATAAAGGGAAAAATTGAATGTAAGATTGTTGGGTATCTTTATAGAACCACTATTAAAAAAGTTGAAAACTACATAGTTTTGATTTGCCTTTTGGGTTCCTTTTCTTCATCAAACATTTTGGGTTTGTTTGACAAAAATAACATTAGTAGTACCAGTGGCAGTATCCTTTTTCCTAAGAGGATTTTAAATCGATCATTGTGTTTATTTTGATATTGATATTGTATATTTTCTCCATACACACCACCCTAAACCTACAATTCACATCAAATTTTGCAAACTCAAATCACCAGTATCAAATTTTACAATTCACATCAAATTTTGACTGACACACGGATTCCAGGTTGGCAATCCGTGTGTCACATTCCTCATTCCTCAACTCTGATTTGAGTTTGCAAACTTTTAATGGTGTTATCGGAATTCTTCATGTAAGTCGGAAACTCGTTGTTCAGAGCAACTTGATGAGGTGCTTGATATTGTTGTTGAGGAGGTTGTTGATAAACTTGAGGTGGAGGAGCTTGGTAGTTTTGATTACCATGATCGAGATTAGCTCCTCGGTTTTGATTGTAAGATTGATTTTGATAACGGTTTTGGTTTTGTTGAGTAACGGGTGCAAAAACGGGTGGTCCCATTTGGTTGGCACGGTATCCTTGGTTTTGATTTTGAACCGGATTAGCAGAGGCTACGGAAGCATTTCTGAGATCACCATCCGTGGCTTGACAATTATAGTATGGATGAGGACCACCGCAAATAACACATGTTTCGGTAACGGCTTTGACTGGCTCGGATTTCTGAATCTTAAATCCTCTCATCATCGAATTAATAGCATGAGTAAGCTCAGTCAGCCCATTCAACTCACTCTTCAGAACGTAGTTATCATTAGTAGCAATCTTAGAAACAACCGGTCTGTTTCTAGACGAAGAAACTTTTGATTTATTTTCGATAATCGTTCTAATATCGGCGGGCATACGACTCAAGATGTTACCACCGGCGGCCGCGTTAAGCGAATCTTGGTCGGTCGGCGTTAGAGCATTGTAGAACGTATCAATCTGATGAAGATCGGTAAAACCGTGATTTGGGCATTTTCGCAAAAGTTCTTTAAATCTATCTCATGCTTCTCCAAAACTTTCGTCAAATTTTTGTTGAAAATTAATGATCTGATTTCGTAACATTGTAATTTTTTACGGAGGAAAGAATTGGTTCACAAATTTCTTAGAAAGATCTTACCATGTTGTAATCGAGTGAGGGGGTTCTTTTTCTAGCCAAGTCCGGGCTGCCCCCTCAAGGGAAAATGGAAACAATCTCAATTTAATTGACTCATGAGAGACGCCCCGAAAGTTTGTCGTAGAAGCAACTTGATTAAACCAACGGAGGTGTGCGTGGGGCTCCTCATGGTCTAAAACACAAAAAGGTTTATTTGAAACCAATTGTATCAAATTAGTTTTGAGTTCAAAGTTTTCGGTATTAATTGGTGGAAGAACGATAGCATCACCATAGCCGTCTACGGGAGCTTGAAGTAACTCGTTCATCGTTCGAGTATCTGCCATGACGGGTTCTTCAACGATAGTACGTAACTCGGGTACGTCTATTCTTCGATTACGATTACGTCGTGACTGAGAGCGAGTGCGCATGTACTTTAAAAACCAAGGCAATTAAAATGATACGGTATTCGAAAACAACAGTGAACTTAAACCAATAATCCCAAGTGAATAAATCACTTCCATAAGACAAACGCACAAAGGAGCGGAGAAGCTATTAGGTCAGCGCGAAGCTTATTAAAAACCCGCCTCTTTTCAGCCGCAATTTAATGTCAGGCCGTCCTTATACCCCTCACACAGTTTGTTTATCCGATAGAAATAAATCGACACACAAGCGACATAAATGCAAGTTTTTGATCTTTAGTTTGGGAACTTACTAATGATAACACCTCAAGTTGAGAGATGTTATATAATTGATGTATTCTTTTTTAGCTAAAAAACAAAAGGGAAAATCTTTTTGTATTTTTAATATGATATATATATATATATATATATATATATATATATATATATATATACAAAAGAAAAAGGAAAATATTTTTTACTTTTTTGATTTTTAGAAAAATAATAACTTCACGAAGGAAGGATCTCGAGTCACTAATCGTCAAACCTTTAACGATATTGTCGCGACACAACCTCCCCGGCAGCGGCGCCAAAATTTGATGTGAATTGTAGGTTTAGGGTGGTGTGTATGGAGAAAATATACAATATCAATATCAAAATAAACACAAGGATCGATTCAAAATCCTCTTAGGAAAAAGGATAGTGAATCAGATCCCGTGAGTGATAAGTGATATCGGATTAGGAAATCCGAGTCGTGTCCCAACGAGGTGTGAATGGACAATGTCGTTTATGGTTCGTTATTAAAATGCTCGATGTTTTAGATTGTTGATTTTGATTTTATCTAAACTACGGGGAATGGGGAAGCATAAAAGGGAAATTAAGCTACGGGGAATCCTAATTACGCGAATTAAACTAATACGATTAAAATGAAACGCAAATTAAATGCAACTAAGTCTAAACTAAGTCCTAAAAATGATCTAAAATTACTTTTAAACTAAAAATGCAATTTAAAACTTAATTATGATTTAAAACTAATTTTTATGATTTTTCTTGAATTTATTTGAATTAAAAACTAATTTCTAATTTTAAAATAAAACTAAATTACCAAAAATTATGAAAATAAGTCGAAAAATTATGAAACTATTTTTCAAAATTCTAAAATAACTGAAAAGACTTTTCAAAATTGAATTTGTATTTTTCTGAACTTTTTTTCAAATTTCTATGAATTAAAAACTATTTTAAACTAATTAAATTGCTAAAAATTACTATTTTAACTTAGAAAATTATGGAAAAATATTTTTTTGGCTTTTTATATTTTTATTAATCTAGGAAAAATGAAAACTTATTTTTTTGAAGCTTTTCTGAATTATTTGTATTAAAAAGTAATTAAAAAGTATTAAAAACTAATATTAAATGTGAAAAATAGTAAACAGTGCAGGAAAATTATGAAAATTTAGGAAAAATCTAAAATAATGTTATGATTCTAGGAAAAATAAGAAAACTTATGCTAGTTTGCACGAATAAGGGGCTGTAGTGAAAAGTGCTTATAAATAAGCACTTAAAATAAGCTAATGGCTTCAAAAGTTCACCAAATGATCACAGCAGCTAAATTTTGCTAAAACTACTTAAAATCAACTTATTTCAACTAATATAAACCTCTGAAAAGCATCTTATTATGATTTGACTTATTTGATTTTTAGAATGAAAACAGCCTCAACTAACCTACTTGCAGCTTAATTACCAGCTTATCTAATGAGCTTATTTGAAAACCAGAAATGAGGCACTCTAGTTCACCAACCAATGAACAACTAGACCAAATTTCAGGTCCTAACAAGCTAAAATGAAGCCTATGCGAGATCTGCAATAAGCCTGTTTCACACTCAGCTTATAATGAGTGTGAACAGGGCAAATAAGGGCTAATTGAACAGCTAATTAAGAGCTTATAGAAGCTCCCAAAAATTCCACAAAAATCTGTTTTGAAAACTTGACCAACTGAAATTACTTATCCCAAAATTTCAATAGCTTTGAACCAGAAATGAACCAATGAAAAATCCACAAAGTTTTGCAAAAACCAATATTTTCACTTTTGACTTCAAGACATATTTTGCAAATATTGACTTTTATGAGATTTGAACTAATTTTATGAACTGAATTTGAAAAGCTAAGATGGAATGAAACAATATTAAGCTAATTTAACCTATTTTAAACCTAAATGCAGATTTTTAGAGCTAAAACTTAACTGACATTAACCATAGATTAGGTAGAATTGGATTTTGACTTTTAGAATGAATAGATGCAATTTAATCACTAAATTAACTATAACTAACCTAATGAAGACTTATGAATCAGATCTTAACCACTAATAGCTCCTCAATATTCATATTAACTCTTGTGCCAAACACTACTTATCAAAACTTAGAATGCAATCTACTCTACTGAATTCTAAATACTAATCAAAGACAGCAAACAACTAAGATCTAATAGCTAAATATGAACTAACTAATGCAAAAACAACAATAATGACTAACAGATATGAGTAAATCAGATAGTGCAGCTATATAAAAATGGACATGTAATATAAAATTTAAACTAAAGAAACTCACAGGCGTCCTGCCACTATGGCTTGTATAAGCTGATTAAAACAAACCAAATAAGCTTATCCCAATCCAATGTCTGATTTATATCAGCTTCTCAACCCATATCCAGCTCCTTTTTACCCAATATTAACTAAACAAGAGATTTTTTTGTGAATTGAACTATAAACAGAAATAAGCCTTCTAAAAGCTATTAGGAGCTTATAGATGCTTAAATAAATCAGTAGCTTAAGCTTATTGCAGCTTATTGAACAAATTTTGACATATTTTTATTTTTTTGGTATTTTTCTGATTTTTTTAGTATTTTTGATAAATGATAAGAACAAGCTAAGAAGACTTGAAAATAAGCTAATAATGATGAGATTATACTAATAAGCTGAAATGGAGAACATGAAAGATTTAAACATTGATTTTAAAATAGAAACTGAATTTCATTAAACACTTAAAACTGAGATTACAATGGATTACAAAAGCTAATTAAAGTAATTTTAAAACATTAAAAACATAAAAACTGAATTAAACAATACAATAAGCTACTAAAATTGAAAGGTGAAAAACTATGAAGAAAGGGTCTCTATTTATAGCCAGCTTGAGCTCTTGGAAGGGTCTGGAAACAAGCTTCTTGTGCTTTCTCACATCAAATATTAGTCGTTAGATAAGTCCCATCAATCACCAATCAATCTAGACCCTTGGATTAACATCTCCACGTAGCTTGCACCAATCAGAGTTGAGGAATGTGACACACGGATTGCCAACCTGGCATCCGTGTGTCAGTCATGTGTCAGGTATAAGTACTATTTTTCCCTCAATTTAAGTAAATGTGCTCAATTGATAGAAGGGTGTTTTAGGGTTTATAACCTGGGAAATATTGGGGGTGGCTTTGGCGGGTAACTTTGGGATTTTTATATTATTTCGTTTTAATATGTTGACCGGATTAAAAGGGAGGTTTGACTTGGGATAAATGGGTACCTGTTTAGGAGATTGGGCCGGATTTGGGCTTTTGAGTTTATTTGGATTGGATTTTGGACTAGTTTAGGATTCAAGTGTTAATTCAAGGACCAATCATGTATATTCTGAATTTCAGGGGACCAAAAGTGTAATTATGAAAATGTAATCCAAGGATCATTCTTGCCATTCTTCAAATAACCAAGGACTGAATTTGCCAATTCTTTAATTTTGATCATATCTTTCACAAATCATCCTCTCAGCATAGAAATCTTCACAAATGCTCAATTCTGACCTTCCGGCTCAGCTTTAGCACTCTTTATCTCTCGTGCTCAGGTTTTTGTCTGATTTGGCTATCTTTTGTGTGTTTTAACATATCCGTACCTGCACATGCATAAACTCAAGAAAACAGCAAATATTAGCAATAAACGGCTCTTTCTTGGTTATTTTGGGTATGATTTGATAAAGAAATGATATGTGTTTTTGCACATATCAAATGCCCTTCTGATACCAAGGAAAACAGGATAATGGACCTGAAACTTGAGTATAACACCTTCAGGGCTAAGGACTCTGAAACTCTGTCTCAAACTTACACCCGATACAAAACTCTTTTAAATGAACTGTCTAATGATGGTGTTAAGTTGTCCAAACATGAAATCAAAGTTGGTTTTGTCAATAGTCTCCCTGAGAAGTGGTTGAATTTCTCTCAGGGACTTAGGAATGCTAATCATATCCAAAATCTTGAACTTCCTGAAATTTATGGGAAATTTGTCTATGAGTAAAACCTCATTAACAGACGATACCCTGACTTAAAGAAGTCTCAGGAAGTCAAGAAGTCCCTGACCACTACTTCAACACCTATATCAACTGCTTTTAATTCACATGTAGATATTACGATTAAGCACATTCCAATTATGAGTGACGGTTTGTTGAACTTTCATGTCGATCAGTAACTCCAACATTTTTCAAACGACACGTTAGGATCACGGAGTAGGAAACACAACACAGCGTAAAGTGACAATACGGATAGAATACATCGTCCCTGATTTTTCACAAGTCTCCAAACTAAGCGTAAAATCGAAATCATTGTTAAATATGATTCTAGATGCTAACACTACCCATGAATGTTACTTGTGTAATTATACTTTTACTTATATGAGCTATGAACTACGGAGCTTCACGGGGTAGGAGCAATTGAGGGTTTAGGTCTTTGGATAACCGTAGGTTGGACGTATTTAGTACTTCCATTATCAGAGGGAAGCACCTGGTCCTTTGTCACCTCGGTTTCTCGTTCCATTTCCCTACGCAGAATTAATGGATCGTCACGAACAACACGAATTCTTGACATTTGTGATAAAGTCTGAAGTTTTTCAACTTCGTCCCAGAATTCATCCTCGAGAGATTCCATGAGAATAGAAGAAGTTAGAATCAAATGGATAGAGGGTAAAGAGATACAGAATCAAAAAGGGTAAGAGGGTAAAGAGGAATATTTTCGGTATTTTTGAAAAACATGATGTAAAAACGAAGAATGAAAATCTTTTTGGATTTTTGATTTTTAAAAGAAAATATAGACACATACAGATGGTATAGACAAAGAGTGAATATCCAAATCACTAATCTGCTAAACGGAAGATAATCAACACAGCTCCTCGGCAGCGGCGCCAAAAATTTGATCTGCTCCAAAACCGTCAAGTTTTCTCACGCAAGCTGACCACTTGTGAATGGCCAACTGTAAGAAACTTAAAACAGCTTAAGCACAAATGCAATGAAGATCTGGGGAGTATAGGGTTTCCCCGGGTCGTTATGTCCCAGCGAGCTATGCAATGGATCACCCAACGAATAGTGATCGAGAGATTTGAACGGAGAAAGGAATTTGAATAATTATAACTACAGAAAAAGCCAACAAATTACAGGGGCTTAAATGCAAATTAAAGAAAATTAAAAAGATAAAAAATATTAAATAAACGCTATCACTATTTTTTAAAATGATGTTTTTGATTTTATGTTTTTATAAAACTTAATTTAAAAACTACGTAACGTACAAATGAAAATGTGAAACTTACACAATATTAATCCTAAAAATTTGAAAATGATATTTTTACAAACCTAATGATAAAAGAAAATTTTTAGAAAAAGAAAATTATTTTTATAACTATTTATCTAATTATTATTAATTAAAAACTATTTTTAACAATTTAATAATAACCTAAAATGCAAGAAAATAGGTAATAAAGCTAGAAAAATAAAATTAAGACTTAGAAAAATCTAAAATATCAAAAGAGAATTTTCAAAACTATTTTTGTATTTTTCTGAATATTTTTGTATTTTCTATGAATTAAAAACTATTAAAAACTAATTAAATTGCTTAAAAATACAAATTTAACTAAGAAAAATCTAGAAAAATATTTTTTGGCTTTTTATATTTATCTAAAATTAAGAAAAATGAAAAATTATTTTTTTGAAACTTTTCTTAATTAATTGTATTAAATGCTAATTAAAAAGTGCTAAAAAGTAATTAAAATGCAGAAAAATAGCAAAATGACTTGGAAAAATCTGAAAAATTCAAGTTAAGCTTAAAATAATATTAGGAATCTAGGAAAAATGGAAAAACAGGGTGTTGTGTGGAGGAAAATGAGGTTGCTATGTCAAGTGCTTGGAAATAAGCACTCTAAATAAGCAAATGCACACAACTGATGACCAAACTGAAACAGAAGCTTCAATAAGCTAAGATAACTGTAAAGCAACTAAAAACAACAACCCATAACCTCTGGATAGCAAGATACCAAGATTTGATGAATTTGAGTAATGAGCTAAAAACAGTTTTAGGCTCTTACTTTGGACTAGAAAATAAGCACTGAAATAAGCTGGAACTGAAAACCAAGAACTGGAACCTAAAATAGACCTCGGTGAGAGCTTATGAACCAAAAATCAGACCTTGATAAGCTAAACTAAGCCCTGTGCAAGGGCTGCAATACCCCTGTGCAGACTCAGTGTTAACTGAGTCAGTTGCACAGGGCAATTAAGTCCCAATTGACAAGCCCATTTGAGGCTTAAACAAAATTGACAAAAATATACAAAAATGACAACAAGAAACTAGAGCAGTTGAACTTTTTAAAGCCACAAGATTCACATGATTAGGCCCAGAAATGAATCAAGGAAAATTCATCTCAGTTGAGCATAAATTGACTATTTCCATATTTTGACTTTTTAACAAAACTGAAAAGTTGACTAATTTGAGGTTTGATCTTGATTTCTCAACTGAATATGATATTAATGGATGAATGAAACCTAATGCAAGCTATATCTAAGAATTTGAAACACAAAACAAACTTTTGAACTCTAAAAATCTTAACAGTTAAACAGTTAAAACAATTAAGGTGCAATTTTGACTTTTGAGCTTTTGCATGCACAAGTTATGACTAGAATGAGTCAAATAGAGCATAACAAGCTTAAACCAACATGACTTATTCACTGACTAAACCTAAAAGACAGATTAGACAGAAGATCCAAACACCCTTGAAAACTACTGCTTTGCAAATAAAATAACCCAACCACTTAACTAGCTGCTGTAATTAATCAAACTAAGCTTACTAGTCCTAAATACAACTTAATAAACAAGTAAAAACAGTTTATGACTATAAATATAAGTACAAACAAAATATGCAAACTGATTTGAAAATTGAAAATGAGACACTTACTCACCAATGTCCAGCTTATTTCTCAGGCTAAACCAGACCCAATCCTATACTAACCTATTCTATTTCAACCCCAAAGCAAGCTGCATCAACCCAAATTCCAAAACCAAGCCAATTTCACCCAGTTTGACTTTTGTTGACCTTGATCCAATATTGCTTGAAATGGATGCATAAGCTTACAAAAAGCTTTGATAAGCTTAAATAAGCTGATTGAAATTTAAAAATAAGCTAGTAAATATTTGGATATAAGAATTTGAAAATGCATTTTCCAACAGTGAACATGAATACATAAAATGATATTAAAACCTTGAATTACCACTTAAAACTAGATTGCAAACATAAAACAGCTTAGTTTGATACATAGAAACAAAGATTACAACATTATGACTTAAACTAAAACATTTAATTAAAAAACGACATTAAAGAAAGAAAATAAAACTAGCTACCCTTTTTCTTCTCTCTTCATCCCCTTTTTATATGCAAAACAACTCTCCTCTGACTTCTGAGTAAATCCCAACTGCATCTTGGACCATTGGATGACTTGGAGAAACTCTAGCCGTTTGATGCAATTTTGGCACCAAATGGTATTTTGACAGTTGTGGGTTGAGTGCAAGAGGAGGAGGGGCATTAAATGCCATTTGGAAGGAGGTGGAGGTGGAGGGAACAAGATAGGGATAAGGTGAGGAGGGGGGATGGGTTTGCAGGCTATCAAGTGGGGAAGGAAGAAAAATGGCGCCAAGGGGGTTGTTTGTTTTTGACTTGAGGTTTGACCAGATATTAGTAATAGGCAGGGGGTCAAATGAAGGGGTCCAAAGGGTTAATGGCAGGGTCCATTTGGCTTGTGACAAGGTCAAAATGGTTGTAAAGGGTTTAAAACACAAGGACCTAGTTTGTAAATTCTGAAAATGAAAGGACCAAGGCTGCCAATATCTCAAAGTTGCTCCAAGGACTAAAAGTGACAAGTTTCAATAATTCAAGGACCAAACTTGACATTTTCCAATTTTCCAAGGACCATTTTTGCCAATTTTCAAACTTGGAGGACCAAACTTGTAATTTCTTAAAACTTTTGATATTTTTCACCAAAGGACTAAATTTGACAACTTATGATTTTAAAAGGACCTTTGGTGATTTATCTTTTGAAATTAGGACTCAGGGACTATTTCTGACAATTTTAGAAACTTGGGGGACTGAAACTGCCAATTATGCAAATTTAGCTCATTTTTCATCTGATTTTAAACATTTTGCATCTGAAACATATAAAATGCAATTTTGAGATATTTTCAGTATTTTGATGCATTTTTGAGCATTTTTAGACGTTTTGCAGTTCAGATTTAACCAAAAATGATGAGTATTTACACACTCATCATGTACCCAATTTTTAAAACAAAGATTCTTTTAAGAAGATAAAGAACTAACTATCGCCAAAAACTCAACATCTCTAATTATTTATTCACAGATATGGGGTGAAACAATTTTGTGGGAATTAAAAGCCATAAGTACCTACGATGGGCTCTAAAGAGAACCAACTACTCCACGCTTAGCATCAAAACTCATAAGTAACTTTATCATTCCTCGATCTCCGCAAATTTAAAATCTCAAATAATGAGATCCGCGGATGCTTAGCCGATAATTAAATTATCTATGGTTAAGGGAACAAGCTAGGGCTCAACACGCCCGGTCAATTCAGAATTCTATTCCTACTCTCACCAGCGGAAAGTCAACAAGGTGTCAAAACATATATTAACTTAGCGATTGTTTCGTCAAATAATCTCAAGTCTCGCATTTTTAAAGTCACTTATTAGAAACTAGCAAATTCTTGTTTAAGCTTCGCATATTTAAAATCACTTAGGGAGACATGCAAATTCTTGGCCTTGTGAGCTAGAATCGCATTTTATAGCCTCTTGTCTAAGCAATTAGCAAAGGCTATTTCAAGAAAACGCATATTTAAAGAAACTTCTAAGAGACTAGCAAGAACTTTTCGATCATAAAACTAGCAAAAGCTTACAAAATTTTTTAAATTTTCTCATTTTTGCACAATTTTTTCAATTTCTAAGGAAAAACGGAACATTGTCCTCAATGTTTAAAACAAGTGCGGTCAAATCAAATCGAAGATTCCCACCCCAGACTAAAACGAAACATTGTCCTCAATGTTTAAAACAAGGGTATCAACGAAATTCTAAAAGCCGTTCATTTGTCCTTGGGGAAGCAAGCGGAAAGGATACCCGGATCAAAGATGGTATCCTCACTCCGGAGGGAAAGAGAATGGGTGGGTCGGGAGGGAAAGAAAATGTCGGGCTCAAGCACATCAGGGATAAAATCTCCCAAACTCACATAAGGTTTATCAAGAAAGAGTGATCCATCATCCGGTGGTTTAGCGGGCGGACGACCGGATGACGGATCACAATAAGAATACTCCATAGAAGAAGGGAGTTCATGGTACAGAGAAATGTTTCTTGAAGGTTCAAACATGAAGGCATCCAAGAGAGGATCCTTTTTCCGGTTATCTTTTGTTTTATGAATGTCCTCTCCGATGAGTATCCCAGGGTTAAAAATCTTGTCTTCGAAAAGGAACGAAATCAAAGTGTCATCTACGTGAAAATCTTCACGAGAAATGGGATCAATCTCGGATAAAAAATAGTGTGGGACCTCAGTATCAACAAGTTCATTAATCGAAATCTTCACTTTCTTTTCTTTCTTCGGATCAAATGGATCATCGTATTCATTCTCAGAAAGAATCAAGTCGGTGGGATCAAGTTCATCGGTGAACTTCTCGAGAAGTGAATCGATATAAGAAGAATCCTTGAGCTCGGGCTTCGAAGGATTAAAAGAAGGCTTGACTTCTTTAATAACTTTTTCTTCCGGAGGGATATAAGAGTCCCCGTAAAGCATTTTCTCAATCAAACGAATATCTTCCTCGATGTCAATAACGACATAATCAATTTCCGGTGAAACTGAATCGGAATTTAAATAAGCCTCAATTTCTTCCATGATAGAATCATCAGTTCGAGACGGTTTAGGTTCAAAAACATCATCCGGAGGGGGGGGGTAAGAAGACGGCTCATTATATATCAATTTCTCAAGTAAAAGGATGTCCCCCTCCGGGTCAAACGTAGCATCATCAATCTCAACGGGAATTGAGTCATCGTTAATATAAGCCTCGATCTCCTCCCAAATGGGGTCACTTTCCGTAGTGAGAGACGGGGAAGAGTCAGAAAGTTCCAAAATTTTAGAAGGAATGGGATTGCCACTCAAAGAAAACTCGACGTTCTTAAGTTCAACACAACAAACAGAAAGCGGAGGTGGGACAAGTGGTGTGCTCTTAGAGCTAGTATTTTCCACCACTACCGTTGTAGTCTCCTTTTCTAATTTCTTCTTTTGCTCAGCACGTATTGTCGATAAACTCTTAACCGTAAAACGTGAAAGGCTCGGATCAATTCTCGATGGTTTAGGCCCAACTTTTTGAACAACCGGAGGTTGGACGTTTTTGGTGTTTCCGTTATTAGTAGGAATTCTCGGGTCCTTTGTCACCTCGGTGTCGTTAATTTTGGCCACATCATATTGGTTAGTTAGAGATTTAGAAGTATGATTAACGTTAAACGTGACGGCTTCTTTTCCAACTCTTAAAGTGATTTCTCCTTCATACACATCAATCAACGATGGCCCGTCCTTAAGAAGCATCTTCCGAGAATAAGGGGTACTCGAGGGTCGGCATCAAAATCAACGACAACAAAATCCGCGGGGAAATCGAACTCCCCCACTTTAACAAAAACATCCTCGGCTATACCAATTGGTTTCGTAGTAGTACGGTCGGCTAGCTCGAGGGTCATACACGTTGGGGTAAGTGGGGGCAATGAAAGCTTTTCGTAAATTGATTTCGGCATCAAATTGATACTCGCGCCAAGATCGGTCAAGGCGGAGCATTGAATAATTCCTTGAAAATCGCACGGAATGAGAAACTTGCCGGGGTCACCTAACTTTTCGGGAAGTTTCTTGAGAATAACCGCCGAACAATTCTCATTCAAAGACGTTTTTGCCAAATCCAAAATTTTCTCTTTGTTACTTAATAATCCTTTTAGTGTTGAAACAAACTTAGGCATGAGAAGAAGAGCATCCGCGAAGCTAATTTCGAAGTGAAGATCTTGAAATATTTGAAAGAATTTTTCCATTTGAAGATTTGCTTGTTCACGTTGCTTCTGATCATTCATCCTTGACGGGTACGGAAGTGTCGTTTTCCGGTTAGTCTTTTCAGCACTAACGGAAGCATCCTTAGGCTCAGTCGTCGGGACAACCGTGGGCTGGACATTCTCATTACTCCTCTTATTAGTATGAAGCACCGGGTCCTTTGTCACCCCGGTCTCATGGTCTACCACACGAGACGGAGAAGAAGAAATAGTGGTAGGAGCCGTGGGTCCATAGTAAGCAACACCACTTCGGGTAGTGATCGCTTTCATGTCACCTCTCAGGTTGGGAATCGTATTACTCGGAAGAGTACTAGAACCCGAGGGTTGAGAATAAGAAGTAGAAGCTTGATTGGCTTGAAAGAAACTAGCCATCATATTCCTCATTTCAGTCATCTGCTTGTTACTCGTAGCTTCCATTTCCCTTTTGAAATCATTCCTCATACTGGTGATTTGAGTTTGCAAACTTTTAATGTGAATTGTAGGTTGGCAATCC